>CM056740.1:40607872-41051189 GCA_029844215.1 Przewalskia tangutica | reverse complement strand
TGTTCATAAGAAAAATTCTGATGGTTCATTTGCAAGACATAAGGCTAGACTTGTAGGTGATGGTAAGACTCAGCAGGTTGGTGTGGATTGTGGTGAGATATTTAGTCCGGTGGTCAAGCCGTCTATCATTTGCACAGTGCTCAGCTTGGCTCTTTCAAAATCATGGTCATTCATCAGCTAGATGTGAATAATGTTTTCCTACATAGTGATCTTCAGGAGACAGTGTATATGCATCAGCCTTAGGGTTTAGGGATACTAGATATCCTAATCATGTATGTCTATTGAAGAAGTCCTTATATGAGCTTAAGCAGTCTCCACGGGCTTGGTATAAGAGGTTTGTTGATTTTGTTTTGACTATGGGTTTTTCTCACAGCAGGTCTGATAATTCATTGTTCATATATCATCGGGGTTCTTCCATGGCTTATATATTGTTATATGTGGATGATATTATCTTGACTGCCTCATCTGATGCTTTGAGAAAGTCTATTATGACAATGCTCAGTTCTGAGTTTGCCATGAAAGACTTAGGCCCCTTGAGCTATATTTTGGGAATTGCAGTCACTCGTCATACAGGTAGATTGTTCTTAACACAGAGGAAGTATGCAACAGAGATCATTGAGAGAGCTGAAATGTTATCCTGTAAGTCCAATTCTACTCCAGTTGATACTAAACCCAAGTTGGGTGCTGCAGCTGGCTCTCCGTATGAGGATCCGACCCGCTATCGTAGTCTTGCAGGCGCCCTTTAGTATCTTACGTTCACACGACCAGACATTACATCCCCTTTGGAAGAGATGGATCAATGACATGCCTAGCACAAAGAACTTCGAATAAAACAACACCGAAAGAATAAACATCAGATTTTTTTATCAGCTGTATCGTTCTATAATATTCAGGATCAAGGTAGCCAAATGTTCCCTTTACTAATGTGCTAACATGTGTTTGATCATGCTCATGCATTGCCTTAGATAATCCAAAATCAGCAACTTTACCCACAAAATTCTCATCAAGCAATATGTTATTAGACTTGACATCACGATGTATAATTGAGCCAGTATGACGGTAGTGCAGACCTCTGGCTGCCCCAATGCATATCTCAAGCCTCTGCTCCCAGCTCGTAGTAGGTCGTAGATCTGACCCATACAAATGGCTCCTGAGGGTCCCATTCTCCATGTACTCATAAACTAGAATCATCTCATTTATTTCATCACAATATGCAATCAATAAAACCAGATACAGATGACAGAACAGAGAGATCATCACAATTTCTGTTCCGAACACTCCAATATCGGGACTCACGACTCAACTTTTTCAAGGCCACCTTTGTGCCATCACACAAAACACCTCTGTAAACCTTCCCAAAGGCACCCATTCCAATGACCAAACTCTCATCAAAGTTGTTAGTTGCTTCCTGCAAAGCTGTAGGGTTTTGTCGGGTTCGTACACGCAATGAAATTTGAAAATTTATGTTTCAAACCCGATGGGCGGTCAAACTGATGGATGATTATATAATGAAAACACATAGAAATCGTAATGCGTCGATATAACACTTACAGTTTACAAATCTGGAATATTCTTCTTCAAGTGTATACCGAGGGTGAGCACGCAACCGTTCCTCGATTTTCAAGTCAAGACTCCAATGTAATTACTCTTTCGGAAAGCTAGGAAATCCGGCAGAGTTTCAGTAGAGAATAATTCAAGTGAATTAGGTGTCTTAAAATAATGATGGAACCCTCTATTTATAAATTGAAACACCGATAGGTTTCCATGGGCGCACTAAATCAAACAGAAATGGTCATTCGGACCCACTGAACATGTGGTGTCGCGGTGCTCAATGGGTGGCGCCACGACCCTTGGTCCTTTGAGCCACAACCCTAGTCCAATTTTGTCTCATTTATATTTTAATTAAATCTGAAATACCATCTCGATTTAATTAAATAATCATTATTTATTCTAATGTCTCGATTATAAACAGAACATTTATATTCTCTCTGATTACATCCTTGAATCGATGGAACAATTGACTTAGTGTTACCGTACATGTCTTCACATATCGACACTAATAACATTAGGGTCTTCACGGAACTCCTAGACGGCGCCGGAAGACGAACTCAATATGTAAAGTATTTACACGAAATCTGTGAATTGAACCTCTATGTGGGAAGATAAAATCTTTTCATTCATGACATACTCGATCAAGCTTAGGATCTGTCAAGTGTCTATCCAAATGGATTGATCATTATATCTCATCTATATTAGCTGACAACAAGACCATATCATAGATATGTCTACTGCGTTAGCCAACGAACTTTTCAACCTAATACCATATGAGAATCTGAGTGTTCTCTCGAAGATACATTCGTCGAATGAATCCTAATCTTGGCTCAACTACCACCTTTAATCTACTTCGCAATATACTCAATACAAGTCGCGTCTCAACCTATAAGGCATTTGAGCTTAGGACAGGATCAAAGTACATTACTCTGTAAAAAAGGCACGTATCGACCTCATGTCTAAGGACTTATATCTCCCACACGTTGATGATACTTTAGACATCTATAACAAACAATACATCAACAGGGTATACCAATACTTCTAAAAGTATCCATGTGTCCATCACGAGTTGCCATAACTCGTAGCAGGTGAGACATACTACATCCCTAAAGGATATGTTGCAGACCACATGTCGACGTATCACATATCATCGATATCTCATTCTCGATGATCATTAGTCGAGATAGTTTAAGAGTTACATTATAATATTAATCTCTCACATTATTAATAACCACGTAACCTCTAGGGATGCATTTATAGAATATTATAGACAATCAACCAATAATTCAATAACTGCAAATGCTATTATAGTAATCTCCATTAATATAAATATGAATGTGTATAAAATATATTTGTCCTAATACAAATTATCTCTAGGACATAAATATACTTTCAATCTCCCATTTGGCCTAGAGCCAATCACCAACATATCTAATACCCATATTTTCAAAATGACCATTGTGCTTAACCAAGCTTAATGGTTTAGTAAATGGGTCTGCTAGATTATTGTCTGTGGGAACATAATCTTATCTAATATCTTCAGTCTCCACCATATCTCTGAGTATGTGGTACTTCTTTGGTACATGCTTCTTTCTGTTTGTTGATCTTGGTTCCTTTGCCTGTGCAATTGCACCAGTGTTGTCACAATAAATGGTTATTGGACAACTAGCACTCGGAACAACCCCTAGTTCCTTCAAGAACTCAGAATTTGCGACATCCTCTTTACCAGCTTCTGATCCAGCAATGTACTCAACTTCAGTTGTCGAATCAGCAATTGTAGCTTGTTTGGAACTCTTCCAGCTCACTTCTACACCATTGAGAATGAACGTGTAACCATACTGAGATTTGAAGTCATCAACATATGTCTGGAAGCTAGCATCAGTGTATCCAGTAACCAAGAAGTAATCTTTAGTACGTCTGAGATACTTAAGAATACTTTTGATTACTTTCTAGTGTTCATCACCAGAATTCTGCTGGAACATGCAAGTCATACTAAGTGCAAAGGAAATATCTGGCCTATTACAAGTCATGACATACATGATTGATCCTATAGCCGAATCATATGATACCCTTTTCATGCGCTCAAGTTCTACAACACTAGAAGGGCAATCCTTCATATATAACTGGATGCCTTGACCCATTAGAAGACCATCTTTCTTGGAATTTTCTATGGAAAAACGTCTAAGCACTTTGTCTATGTAGTCCAACTGTGACAGCCCCAACAATCTATTAGGTCTATCTCTATAGATCCTAATTCCCAGAATGTAACAGGCTTCACCTAAGTCCTTCATCATGAAGGTATTGGACAACCACTCCTTAACTGACTGCATGAGAGTCTTATTGTCTCCCATTATCAATATGTCATCAATATATATAACAATGAAGACAATACCCTCATCTTTGCGTTTTCTATAAACACAAGGATCTTCTTTGCGTCTGACGAAACCAAATGACTTGATAGCCTTGTTAAAGCAAATGTTTCAACTCCTTGAGGCTTGCTTAAGCCCATAAATGGACTTCTGTAGCTTGCACACATCATTTGGTTTGGACTCAGATGAAAAACCCTCGGGTTGTTTCATATACACTTTCTCAATTAGATTACCATTAAGGAATGTAATTTTGACGTCCATCTGCCAAATGTCATAGTCATAATGTGCAGCTATTGCAAGCAAAATCCGAATAGACTTAATCTTAGCAACATGTGAAAATATTTCATCATAATCAACACGAGGCCGCTGATTATAACCTTTAGCCACCAGTATAGCTTTATAAGTCTGAACCTTGCCAAATGCATCAATTTTCTTCTTGAAGACCCATTTGCATCCTATGAGTTTAACCCCATTTGGCAAATCAACCAAGTTCCACACTTGATTGACGTACATACATTCCATTTCGGATTTCATGGCTTCTTGCCATCTCTTCGAATTAATGTCCACCATTGCTTCATTTTAGGTTATAGGCTCATCATCACCGGGAATATCTATCTCATTATGTGTTTCCACAAGTAGATTTAGTCTTTCTGGAGGACGATGAGTTCTTATAGACCTACGTAGTTGATCGTTTTGCAGTTCAATTCTAGGTATGTTCTGACTGTGAGAAGGTTCTTGTGTGTTGGTTGATCCAAAAACTTGAGAGCTTTCAGGAATATCGTTTTCATGTCTTTTCTGAATGGGAGGAGGTGCACTCACTGCACTTGCTCCCAAGGTCTGTGTAGGAGGGTCTTGCATTTATGCATAATTCCTCGCAACACTCCCACTGACCGAAAGGCGTATCCTAAGTGCCCAATCTTCGCCAAAAGCTTTCACTGAATTCTTGCATTGATCATTCGACAAGGATTCGACCTCTATGTTACTTTGTTGTTCTTGAATTTCTTCAAGTTCTATCTCTGTGCAGCTCTCTTCCTTGTAGATATATTCTTCTTCAAGGAAAGTTGTGTTCCTAGAAACAATGATCTTACGTTCGTTAGGAAGATAGAAATAGTACCCTTAGTTTCCTTTGGATACCCCACGAAGTAACATTTCTCACTCTTTGATTCCAATTTACCAGTGAGCATCTTCTTGAAATATGCAGGGCACCCCCAGGGCCTCACATGTCTAAGATTTGGCTTCTTGCTACACCATATCTCATATGGCGTCTTTTCAACTGATTTGGAAGGAACCCTATTTAGAACATAATCGAGGTTTGTATAGCATATCCTAAAGGTATGTTGACAAAGCTGAAAAGCTCATTATGGATCGAACCATATCAAGTAGGGTTCGGTTTCTCCTCTCGGCAACACCATTCATTTGTGGTGTTCCAAGAGGTTTCCATTCTGAATGAACTCCATGTAGCTTCAAGTAATCTAGAAATTTTTTACTTAAGTATTCACCCCCTCGATCAGATGGAAGAGTCTTGATACTCTTTGCGAGTTGTTTCTTCACTTCACACTTGTACTCCTTGAACTTTTCGAAAGCCTCAGATTTGTGTTTCATAAGATACACATATCCATACCTTGTCAAGTCTTCTGTAAAAGTGATGAAGTAAGGTAAACCTCCTCTAGCTTTAGTCGAAAATGGTCCACATACGTCAGTATGTACCAACTCAAGCGCCTCCTTGGCTTGTATCCTCTTTCCAGAGAGGCTTATTCGTCATCTTACCTCAAACAGGATTCACAGTTACCATAAGATTCTAAATCAAATGGTTCGAGGTAGTCAAGTTTCCTCAACCTTTCTATCCTTGTTTGATTGATATGACCAAGTCTACAATGCCACAGGTAGGTAGGATTTCTTTTACTTATTTTAGCTCATTTGTTTTGTATATTGAAAATTTCTCGACTACAGTTTAGTGTGTACAATCCATTCACAAGAGGCGTAATTCCAAATACAACATCATTAAAAGACAATATCATATTGCCATTAAATATGCTTGAGGAAAAACCCTCCATGTCTAAAACAGGAATGGAAATGTTATTCCTCGTTAACGAGGGTACATAAAAATAATTGTTCAACACTAAATATTTGCCATTAGGTAAATCTAATCTAAAAGTTCCCACACGCTCAACATCAACTCGTGCTCCATTTCCAACGCGCAGGTCCACCTTTCGAGGTTCGACCTTCCAGTTGTTAGCTAGCCCCTGCACATTTGTACAAATGTGTGAGCCACAAGCGGTATCTAGTACCCAGGAATGAGAATTGTTTATAGATAGATTTATTTCAATTACATACATACCTTGTCCACTAGAGGCTGAAGCACCAGGTGTCTTCCCTCCTCTTGGAGCAATGCAATCTTTCTTCCAATGCCTCTTCCTATTGCAATTCATGCACACATCCTTGGCCGGGATATCTTTTTTCTTCTTCGCCCCTCCCTTGGGTTTCATTACTGCGGGCGCAGCGTTAGCTTTGCGCTTCTTCTTCTGCTATTCCTTACCTTTCGGTTTGGGATGACTAGAAGAGCTTACCATGAGCACAACTTTGCCTTTGGAGATAGAAATTTCAAAAGTCTTTAACATATTATGCATTCCGGCAGACTCTCTTTAGTTCCATTTATGTTGTAGTTAATGATGAAACTCTCAAACGAATGAGGAAGTGAATTTAGGATCAGCGTGGAAGAAATTCTACTCTGCAGATCAATACCAATTGAGGCCAACCTTTCAATCATCCCTATCATCTTCAGCACGTGTTGAGACATTTGGCCTCCTTCGATCAACTTACATTTAAAAAGGTCTATTAACAACTCATATTCCAGTGTCTGGGACTGAGAGTCATAGAGGCTCTTCAAATGTCCTAGCATCTCGTTAGGACCCATGTTCTCATGTTACCTTTGCAGTTCCACTGACATGGAAGATAAGATAACGCATTGTGCAGATGTGTCATCATCAAGATGCTTTTGATAAGCAACCTTGTCAAAAGCAGCATACTCAGCAGTCTTCAACAGACACTATGGGGAAAACTTTGTCCAATACATATTCCATTTTCTCGTGCCTTAGGACAATCCTTAGATTCCTAAGCCAATCTAGATAATTTGGTCCGGTGAGTTTGTTCATTTCAATAAGCATCTTTAGTGATAGACTCGATATTCTGAAGATCTGAAGAATTAGATAGACAGGAAAATACAATCAAAATTTATTTCCCTATTTTACACATTCATTTTAGGCTAATTTAACATGTCCTTTTGTTTAATTAGCTCCAACTATTTTAGCATACTTCTATGACCCCAAGGTAGAATACAGACCTAAAATTATTTTAAGGTCATAATGGGCCAAGATTCAAACCTATGCTATATCCGCGTTTGCTTTGGCTGATAACTTAAATAGTACATTTTGGTAGGTCTTAAACTAATTGCAAAGCTTATTTGCAACTCTTGGTTGATTAAATAATTCAATTTTAATCCTGCGTCCTTAGATTAGTCTGACACTTTGGTGCCAAGATTTGTCTAAGCAAGCCAACACCATTACACGACTGCGTTTATGTATCTAAGTAAACTTGGCCTTTGCGAGCAAACACTTTGGTGTAAATACCCACAAAAGTTTCTCATCTACTTTTACATTTAACACATCTATGAAAGAGTCTGAGTCCTCGTAGACTTAGATCAAATACTTTAGCATAAATACTCGTATCGCCGAAAAGGATTTTGCACTCTAACAATTATAATGGACGACACATTTTAATTTTAGACTTGTATTCAATGTTTGCGAAACATTTTCTGTTTTCGGGGATTTCAACCAAGATCAACATACATATCATATTTCATATGACATCCTATCATGCAATTTCTAATACGCATTTAGATGGAAAACCATCAACCTAATAGGCATGATATAAAATGGTTTTAATCAACTACTGGACGCCGCCTACCCAGACAGTTATTGCGGTTATTATGTAAATCAATTACTAGGCGCCGCATACCCAGACAGTTATAGTGGACACTATGCTATTAATTAAATGCTTGCATTTAAACACTTAGTACATTCATATATTATCCAATAATATACAATTAATTATAATCATAAGTCTATTTGTCTAAATTCTAAAATCTATGTCTATGTCAAAAATTCCCTAAATATTTTTTGATTTTAAAATTTTGATTTTCAGGAAATTCTGTAAACTTTTAGAATTTACATTTTAGTCCCTCAAAAATTTAAAATTCAATTTGAACCCTATTAAATTTAGAAAATTCAATTTTAATTTTCAGAAAATATTTTCAGGTTTCAGGGACCTGTTTGTAATTTCTAGATTTTAAAACTCAATTTTTAGAAACTTTATTTAATTACAGAATTGCCCGAAAGGATCAAATATGTCTAATTAAAAAAATTAATTTCAGATTCTGAATATTTTAAACTTTTAGAATCAGAATCTGAATATTTAAAAACTTCAGTTTCTGATTCCGATTTTTTTTGAAAATCCCCGTCGGCGCTGCGGCGCCTAAGAGGCAGTAAGTCAAAAATTTAATTTTTAAGCTTTAGGATGAATGGCATCGCGGCGCTCCTGAACGGAGCCGCGACGCTCCATCGTGGAGTCGCGGTGCCACCACCAAAACATAGCAGGCGTTGCGGCGCCTCGATCCTAGAAATGCAAAATCTTTATTTTCGAAGCCCTAAAACTAGTTCAGGGTCAGTTATCCAGATTCATCCGCATTCCCCTTCATCATCAAACAACACGTTCATCAAACATTATCCAATCCTTTCTCGTTCTTCATCTCAATGCACCATGTCCATAACGAACCGGTTACGCACGTTGACTTAGAAGAGTTAGATTGGAATAACTTTCTCGATTAAATCATTGTTTGATAGGTCCGGAGACAAGGATTATGCTTTCTTAAGATTCAAGGTTTTTTAAAGCTTCTAAACGATAAAAAATAGATTTAAATAAATCCTAACCCATATTATCATTAATAAACATTATATAATCACACAAAATAGTCCAGACTCTGATATCACTATAGGGTTTGGTCGGGTTCGTACACACAACGGAATTTGAAAATTTATGTTTCAAACCCTACGGGCGGTCAAACTGATAGATGATTATATAATAAAAACACATAGAAACTGTAATGTGTCGATAGAACACTTACAATTTGCAAATCTGGAATCTTCTTCTTCAAGTGTATACCGAGGGTGAGCACTCAACCGTTCCTCGATTTACAAGTCAAGACTCCAATGTAATTACTCTTTCGGAAAGCTAAGAAATCCGGCAGAGTTTCAGCAGAGAATAATTTAAGTGAATTAGGTGTCTTAAAATAATGATGAACCCTCTATTTATAGCTGAAAAATTAGCTAGGGCTTCCCACGTGAGCCAGGCCCTGAAATTGAAGCAGAGTGGGTCATTCGGACCCACTGGACATGTGGCGCCGCAACGTTCAATGGGTGGCGTCGCGACCCTTGGTCCTTTCAGCTGTGGCCTGTTGAGTCTATTTTGTATACACTTTTGAGTCATTTTAAGTTAGTATATTCCTCTTTTCGTTTGTATTTAGTATAGTGTTAGGGTTGTATTTCTCTCTTTTGAGTCACAACGGTCCTAAAGGAGAAAATACCGAATTGAAGATGAAATGAGCTGAATTGAGGATGAAATTGCACAAGCAAAGCCCAAGTAATCAAACCAAATGAGTCCCGGGAAGAATAGAAGAAATCTGGACGAAACAGTGTCAAGGTTTGCGACGTAAGGCAAGAAGAGCCACGACACTTGCTGAGCCGCGGCTGAAAGAATTAGGGCCAAGCCGCGAAATTTCCAGAGAACAAATCAGAAAATTATTGTCGTGAGCGCCGCGACGCTGCTGGAATTCCAGTGAGTCCAGCAGTTTTTCATGTTGATTTAGGGTCGCGGCGCTTGGCAGCAACGCGGCGGCGCCGACATACATATCTGGTAAAATGAGCCGAATTTGCTGAAGGGTAAAAGGGTCCGAAATGAGGTTTTGCTCATATATAAAACCCTGAAACCCTCTCATATTATACTTTTCGAGGCTAGAAAGGAGTCAAAGACACTATTGGAGACTTTTGTTCAAGTTCTTTTTCTTCCCTTTATTTTATTGCAGTTTATGTTGTATATTTGTAAATTAGTTCTTAGCATGACAATGTCTAGGAGCTAATTTCGTTATTAGGGTTTTTCGTTGAATCGCTTGAAACTCTTTTCATAAGTTAATGCATTGTTAGTGATTTCTTCTTCAGCTATATTAAGATCTATTCAATTTGTATTGATTGATAATTAACTAGCCATTAATTGTCATAACTTATATGACTTCGAATCGAGATCTGAAAAAGGAGATTTGAATATGCTATAGTTGCCTAGACATATGTTAAAATCGCAGACGAAAGTACCCCGATACTTGTGTGGTGTTTAAGGTTATGTTCTTAATCCTTTTGTGTGGTAAAATCTCTCATAGAAATATAGAAGGTTTCTGCACAAGGTTGAGATTTTATATGTCCTAACCGGAATATAGAACATGTTCGTTAACCCGCTATCTTAATAAGAAGAAGAGTCATTAGCTTTGCATTAACAAGTGAAAGAGTGGATAGTTGAGGAGATTGAAAACCCTAATTCCCTTCATAACTGCTTTAACCCAAAGTATTATCATCTTAGTTTATTTTTGGCAAATTACTTTAGTTTTAATTCTTAGTTTAAAATTCTTAAACAAAAAAACGTTAACCAAATAGATACCATATATTAGATATTCGATACTTGACAAACCAGTCTCTGTGGATGATAACTCGGTCTTACGGACTTTATTACTTAAGCTATACGTACACTTGCGTAAGTGCACAGAAATATGCGACAAATTTTTGGCGTCGTTGTCGGGGACTGGCGTACTATCAATATCGAATTATCTAGTCTTATTTCTAATTTGGTTTTTATTTTTTCTTTTTATTTTAGAACACACTTCTTCCTTGATCTGTGGTATTGTTTTTGATCGATTTCAGGAAACTTGTTTATGCGAAGTAGGAGAGGAGCAGACACTCTTGTCCCTCGGAACCCTGAAATTGAAAAATTGTGCAAACAAAACAGGAAAGCTAAAAGAATTGCTGATTCGTTAGAAATGGAAAATTAGCAAAACAATAATGAGGTGAATGATGAGGTACCGACTGTCATGGGACAAGTCCCACATACTGCAGAGAGGAGCTTAAGGGACTATGTATTGCCGACAATTACAGGGGTGCAAACATGCATCAGGCTACCCGCTGTGGAAGCCAATAATTTCGAAATCAAACCAAGATCTTGCACATGGTTCAAGGTTCAGTTCAGTTTGAGGGGTTACCGTCTGAAGATCCCTATATGCATTTGGCCAATTTTCTAAAACTGTGTGCAACATTTAAATGCAATGGCGTTACTGATGATGACATTCAATTAAAGTTTTTTCCCTTCTCACTCAGGGATCGAGCCAAGAGCTGGTTGAACTCCTTGCAGGCGAACTCCATTATCACATGGCAAGACTTGGCTCAGAAGTTTCTTGCCAAATTTTTCCCTCTATCGAAGGCAGCAAAGCTTAGAGGAGAGCTTAATAATTTCTATCAGCTGGAGGGAGAATCATTGTATGATGCATGAGAGCAGTTCAAACACTTGCAGAGGAAATGCCCGCATCATGGGATTGAAAAATGGATGTTGGTCCACATCTTCTACAATGGGTTGTGTGTACTACTCGTACCATTATTGATGCTGCTGCAGGAGGAACTTTTATGAGCAAAAGTTCCAATGAGACACATGATTTATTAGAAGACATGACCACCAACAATCATCAGTGGTCAGATGAGAGAGCAATAAACAGCAGGAAAGTGGCTGGGGTTCATGAGTTGGATTCTATCAATGCGTTGACTGCTCAGGTTGCCACTTTGACAAAACAGTTGCAGCAGAGTACTATGTCCGTTAATGTTGTTCAGACACCAATGGGTTGTGAGATTTGTGGGGGTCCCCATACTTTTGATAGGTGCACAGCAGTGGATCCAAACAATGTACCTATGGAGCAGGTTCAGCGGAATTTTCAAAGGCCCCACAATAATCCTTACTCCAACACATATAATCCGGGGTGGAGAAATCACCCCAATTTTTTATGGAGAAATGACCAAGGGCAAAAACATCAGTTTCAGGAGCAATATCAACACACCAATCCACCTCCTCACGGACAGATCCAAAGAACAAGCCTGTGCCACAAATCCCACAAGCAGAAGCTCGATGAGAGAAAGATCATAACACTCATAAATTCCCAAACTCAATTCATGGCGGAAACAATATCCTCTATTAGGAACTTGGAGACCCAAATGGGGCAGTTAGCAGAGAAATTGAATGACAGACCGCTTGGGAATCTCCCTAGCAACACAGTGATGAACCCAAGGGAGCAGTGTCAGGCAATCAACTTGAGGAGTGGTAAACAGTTAGAGCATGTTGCACCCCAACCACTGGTTGAAAAGGAGAATGAGTTAGAGAAGACAGTTGGTACAGAGAAAGAGAGGGTTATTGGTGACCGCCCTATTTTAGAGAAGGCTCCACCAGCAGTCATGAGGGAATATACAGACAGAATTCCATACCCTCAACGACTTCATAAGAAGTCTCTGGACAAGCAGTTTTCTAAATTCTTAGAGGTATTCAAGAAGCTGCACATTGTTGCGATAATTATGTCCGCTAACACAAGTGTACATATCGCTAAAGTAATAAAGATCTGTAAGATCGAGTTATCGTCCACAGAGACTGGTTTGTCAAGTACCGAATATCTAATCTATTGTATCTATTTGGTTCATATTTTTTTGTCTGAGAATTATAACTAAGAAGTAAAACTAAAGTAATTTGCAGAAAATAAACTAATTATGATAATACTTCAGGTTTAAAACATTTATGAAGGAAATAGGGCTTTCAATCTCCTCAATTATCCACTCTTTCATTTGTTAATGCAATAGTGATAATTCTTCTTCTTATTAAGATAGCAGGTTAACGAACATGTTCTATATTCCGGTTAAGACAATAAAAACACAACCTAATGCAGAAACCTTCTATATTTCTATGATAGATTTTATCACACAGGAGGATTAAGAACAATAACCTTAAATACTACACAAGTATCGGGGTGCTTTCGTCCACGATTTTAACCTATGTCTAAACAACTACAACATATTCTAATCTCTCTTTTCAGATCTCGATTCGAAATCATATAAGTTATGACAATTAATGGTCAGTCAATTATCAAACAATCAATACAATATTGAATAGATTTTAATATAGCTGAAGAAGAAATTAATAATTATGCATTAACTTATGAAAGAGTTTCAAGTGATTCAACGGAAAACCCTAATAAAGAAATTAGCTCCTAGACATTGTCATGCTAAGAACTAATTTAATATCCAACATAAACTGAATTAAATAAAAGAGAAAAGAAAGAACTTGAACAAGAGTAGTCTCCAATCTTGTGCCTTTTGCCTCTTTTATAGCCTCCACAATATGATATAATGTATGTAAGAGTTTCAGGGTTTTATATCCGAGAAAAACTGTGTTTCGGACCCTTCTACTCCTGTCACAATTCGGCACAAAAACCTAGAATTTTCGCATCGGCGCCGCGGCGCTACAGTCAATCGTCGCGGCCCTAATTCCGTCAAAAAAACACTACACTCACTGGAAACCAAGCGCCGCGGCACCTTCGACGAGATTTATTTTTCGGACTTTCTGGAAATTTTATTCCTCGGCCCTAATTACTTCTGCCTCAGCTCATCGAGCGCCGCGACTCTTCAGTGCCTTGCGCCGCGGCTCTGCCTACTTTTCTGACCAGATTTCACCTGATTTGTTCTATTCTTCTCGGGACTCCTTAGGCTTCATTTCTTGGCCCTTTTATTGTGCAATTACATCCTCAAAAGTAGTATTCTCTCCTTTATGACCGTTGTGACTCAAAAGAACGAAAAACAACCCTAACAATATACTAAACACAAACGAAAAGGGTAAAATACTAACTAAAAATGACTCAAAAGTGTGTATAAAATAAAATCAACAAACACCCCCAAGCTTACACTTTACTCGTCTTCGAGTAAAGCACTAAGCAACAACAAAAACAAAAACAAAAATAAAGACTCTATGAAATGGATCAAGTAGCTATAGCAATGTTGCCTCAAGACTCATGGATGAAAAATGAAGTAATATGTTAGAACATAGCATGAATTTTCAGCAATCTAGAATTTCAAGTTAGATATTTCGCAAATTCAATTAGATCATAATCACGGGAAATACAAACACCTAACCTATGCATGCCAATTTCATTCATCTTTCACCAAAATTCTATAGACCTGTCTACTTGCTATTCTCCACTAATCTTAGACATACACATTAGGGATCTTCAGGACTTTCAAGGGTTGTAATGTAGGCTTAGGCATGAGTAGATAAAAGTTGGCATTTAGGCTCAATTTTTGTACCATAAGCATTTTTCATTCAACTTTTTTTTCCTTCTTTTTAGTCTCATACTTATTTTATCCCCTCTTTTATTTTGAGAGAATGAGACACATTATAAATAACAAGCACCTCAAACTTAGGCTTTTGCATATTTTTCATTGGAGTGCATCAAATTTTCACTCTTTTTATTTCTTTTTCAACACTTTTCATCCCACTAATTTTCAATTATCACTTACGGCACAACCAGGGAATCATAGGGTGTCAAGCAAAAATATTATTTTAGGCTCAAAGAGGCTGACTAAGGATACAATTTGTGTCAGGGTAAGTAATGAATGATAAGAAGGGCTATCAAAGAATGTCTGAATCATTTCCCTAAATATGTATATCTTAACTATTTCGCCTAAAATAACAAGCAAGCAGGTTTTCTAGACATTTTTAATCTTTCTTCCCATAATTGACAACACAGAGGCTAAGCACAAATATTCAAATAATTAGATGTCATGAATTTTTGGCATATCTGACTTAAGCACACAGATTTTTGCTTTTAATTTCATTATATTATCCCACTTAATCCACTCAATATCTTTAGCAACTACAACATGCTTGATCTATAAAAAATAATTATGACTCACAAACACATAAACAAACAAAAAAACTCAAAACAAAACACAAGATAAAATAAGATCCCCCAAACTTAATCGACACATTTTCCCCAATGTGTGAAGACTAAAAATAAAGGGATAACTTACAAACACAAAACAAGGGTCATAACGGAGGTCTGGGAGGACGGAGAAATCATCAGACACACTTTCTTCAGCGCCGCGATTTCAACCTCGCATCATGCGCTAATTGTATTTTTTCAACATCCGAACTCACTGGAAAAAATGAGCCGCAGCCCTTGGTGCAGGCGCCGCGGCGCTAAGCCTTAAAATTTCAATGTCGCAGGCATTGTTAACCCTTTTCCCTTCGGAGTTAGTCCATGTCTTTCATCTGTCATCCAAAAACACACCAAACAAACAAGACCGTGAGACTATTCAAGGCAAAATAAAACAAACTAAAAATTGAAATAACATAATTAAAAACATTAGGTTGCCTCGCAAGTAGCGCTGTCTTTAACGTCATTTAGCCGGACGCAGTTCTCTTACTCACGCAAGGAGGCAGATTACCCCCACAACAAATCAACTTCAGGAGTGTTCTCTTCTTATTTCTCTTCCTCATTTTCTTCTTCACAGGGCCATGTTTAGAGAAGTTCACCCTTTTTTCATTATTCACAGCTTCGTTCATCTTACTCTCAGGTTCTTCATACTGCTTTAATGTTACCCCACGAGCATCAGTACCCTTGGAGCTTTCATGAGGAACAACTTTATCAATTATACTAATAGCAAAGCATTTGTCACTTTCTTGTGACTCGGTTGGTGGCCTGAAAATTTTGAATACTATTTCCTCATCTTGGACTCTGAGCCTTAACTCCCCCTTTTCAACATCAATGAGAGCTCTCCCTGTAGCTAGGAATAGTCTCCCAAGGATAATGGATATATTCTCATCTTCCTCCATATCAAGTGTTGAGACCCAATTTTGACTCATCTTTTGGACATTTCTTGCAATTTTAAGTGTTTTAGGACACCGCATTTTAATCACTATTTTTTGGCATTTTTGTATATTTTTTACCTAACATTCTATGTTGTTTTATTTTTTGTAAATTGGCATCACGTTTTTACTTTTAATTAGGTATTAAACATTTTCAAATATTATGTTATTATTATTGCGCGATCATTTTATTTTAATAATTTTGTATCTCTTTAAATAATTAATTGACATCCCGTCTTTACTTTTAATTAGGCATTAAATATTTGTTAAATATTGTTTTATTATTATTGCATCGGCATTTGCATTTTAATAATTTTGCATCTTTTTAAATAATTTTTCTTTTAATTAATAAATTCGTTTTGCATTTTTGTCAAATCACCCAAATTGAGGCACAACTGGATCACCCAATTCGATTAAAACCAAGCCCAAACTGAGACCCAAAAATGAGGCCCAATACACCTTTCATCTTTCCCCCCCAATACCCAAAACTCTAAACCTAAATACCCCTATAAATAAAAAACCTTACCCCTACAACAACAACAACATCAACAGCGCCGCACATCACCCCCTCCCTCTTTATTTTCAATGCACTAACTTCATCCCTATCTCCCTCTCCTCTTCACCTTACCATCGTCGACCACCACTGCACGCACGCACACACACAACACAACACATACAACATCAGCAACACCCCTTCCCCCGCTGCCATTCCCGTTGACCACACCTCCGTCGACCACTACTCGTCGACCACTACTCGTCGACCATACCCCTGTAGATCTCCCCACTTCCCGTCGCTGAACCACTGTTCTGCTGCTCAACATTGAATCCACCATGGTGGCGTCGCTCCGGCGACCTCGCTGTGGAAGTGACGCCATCACCCGCTCTCCTTTTATGTTGTTGTTACGCTGTCGGTATTCTCCATTGTGTTCCTATTAACTTTGTTGTCATATTTGTTGGACGGATTTTTTTGGACTGGGTTCATCTTTACTTTCGATTTATTGCGAATTGGTTACTGGTTTACTGATTTACTTTATCTCGCCGGAGTTTTCAAAACTCCGACGACCTTGGTTCGCTGGACTGATTTAATCTCTTAAACATGTTATTTTCGGGTATCTGTGGCATGCTTGGTTCGCTGGACTGATTTAATCTCGTAAACATGTTTACCGACGACGTTCAGAGTTTTTCCGGTGACCTTGCTCGTGTCCGCCATCGCTCATTGGGTTTTGTCCGATTCGCTGTTCCTTTTGCTTGTATTGTTCTGGTTATTTATGGGTTCTCGGTCACTGCTCCTGCTGTTTCTCCATTTTTCGATGGACTGACTTTCGGTATTTTGCTATTTAACTGATTTTTGCATTCTTCGCATTCTCTAGTGAACTGCATTGTTCGCTGTTCTCGGGTTAGATTTTCAGAAGCTGGGTCGGATGTTATTGTGGACTGTTTGATCCATTTTGACATTTATGTATTTGTTACTGTACTGCTTTTCGTTATTTACTGATTCTGAACAAATCACTGCACTTGATAAAACCCACTGATTTGAATAAGATACTACACTTGCTGGCCAATGAAAAAGTTATCCGTCGATTTTTGAGGCCTCCACAGTTGCAAAGACGGAAAATAAAATAAAATAAAGCTTTCTGGGCGTTGATGATTTCTTCTACTTACACAGGATAACCAACATGCGCTGGCGGGGCGAATTTTCGCAGCCGGACTTGTTTAGGATGTCCCATTTTATTTTTTATAGAGCCCTCCGTGTTTAAAACTATTACTGTTTTGGCGCGGATCTGAAGGTTTTATTTATTTTATTATTTCTAACAATATTGGCCGATGAAGGAATCTCCGTCTGATTTTCAAGGTCTCCCATGTACAAAAGACAGGTTTATTTTTGGCTTTACTTATTAATTCTTGTCATTGCTTTAAAATTATTTATTCTATTACTAACACTTTTACTAAGTGTTTATGCAGGTACCCGGAGATCATCTTGTGCAAAAGGCCTAAAAAGGGCTAAAAGATGTCTCGGGGTTTTATTCGATTTTAGCTTTATTATTCTGTATCGCATTCCTTTGTAATTGCAAATCATGAAAACTGCTTAGAATATGTAGAATAAAAAAGGCAATAAATAATTAACCTAGATTTGTACGGATAACCGCAAGTTAGCGGATCTTAAAGGATGCCTAACCCCTTCCCTTTAGGATAATAAAGAATCCTGATCCAGAATCTCATTAATTTCACAGACCATTAAATGGAGATTAATTGCAGTATTTTTATTGCAATAAATCAAGTGTCCTAATTCACTTAACTAATTAGGTGGCGACTCCTCAAAATCAACATTATTGCTCCATCCAGGGAACCGCGCCAAAGAACAATGTTGTGGATACCGTTCAGACCTCGAGGTAAAAAACGGGCGTGACAGTATGGCGACTCCGCTGGGGATAATCAGGTTCTTGCCCATAGCAAACATAGGTTTATTATTGTTTGGCTTTATTTGCTTTTATTTGTTTTAAATGCCTTAAAATTGTTTGCTTTAATTTTGTGTGCTTAACTGTCTTAATTGCTATTTGTTTTTACTGCTTACCTTAAACTGACATTCCGCTCATATTTCCTCCACTCTAGAAAATTCACATTGTCACACACTACACGCGCTGGTGTGCTTCGTGCACCCGCAAATTTCTTTCAAGACACCCAAATTTTAGGAGAGTCGGCGCCTGCGTGGAGTTAGATTGGTTCGTCTGATCATCCACGTAGCCTTCTCACTCGAGTTGTCCGCTCGGGAACCTTGCGTCTAGTAAGCCAAATCTTAGAAACTTAGGATAGAGCTATACCACCTTTTATATTAAGTCATGCATGCATAAATCTTAGGTGGGTTAATCCTTGGTATTAACGCCACAATTAGAAATTCTCCAAACTTGTCGACGGACTTCACAACCCAATGACCCATTAGCATACTATGTGTAGCGTGATGATGATAGACGGATCCAAGCCTGATCATGACACGCCGAAATTGAAAAAAGTGCACCGTCATTTGGTCGCCATTTCCAACAAAAGCATTAATGTTTAGCAACTTTGGTCAATCTATCCCAATCTCGCATATCTGACGTTTAGGCCGACCTCTGACATAAGAGAGGTCCCATGCATATTAGGGCGCACGCTTGATTTGCATGCTTTTGTTTACTATTGTTGTCGCTAGCAATTCTCTACATATTATTTAATGCAATAATTACCCTTGTTGTAACTCCGGGCTCGAGCATTTGCATTTTTGCACTTTTTGCTGTCACATTGCAATCAGGACTTCTACTGCGTAAATCGCTCTTGAACAGCGCGATTTGGACTTCGTGAAGCATCAATCACCAGTCCGGTCGAACCAAGCAGGGGAGTCTTTGACTATATTGCCATGCCCTTACATTTTATTATTTTTGTGGCTTGCCTACTCTCACCCATTTGTCATATTTTTTGCAGGAAAACCGTCCTCGCAAATAGTCGAGGGCGGCCGGGAAAAAAAAAAGAAAAAGAAAAAGAAAAAAAATGTGAGCTGGAGTTATGTTGACGGAAAGAAGTCAGCTTATACCAGATTCAATGAAGCATCGCTCTGGGTCCTATATTTTGTATCTTTATACATATTTGCAAATTCAATTGATATGTCTAGTGTTGATTACATAATTCTTTATCATGCATTTTACAACATAATCATCCCGAACTACGCGTGTCTGGTTCTCACCATACGGTGTGATACGTAGGCAACCCATCTAGGGTTCGACACCACATAAAAAATAAAAAAAAGGAGACATATTTGGTTCACCCATTCATTGTATTTATCAAATCACGGACATTTATTATTGCATTTCAATCATTTTATCACATACATTCATTCATGTATTTCATTCATTCTATCACAGTCATTCATTTTTTCATTACATTCCTTTTACTTTGCATTAGTCTTATATTGAACAATCATTTGTTTTGCACAACTTTTACTTTTGCATTTCTTTCATGAATGAATTCTTTTTAAATCATACGTTTTATAACATATCTGAACGAACTACGCACACCTGATATTCGTCAAAGATGAGATACGTAGGCAGCCCTACTCGGGTTCGGTACCATTTATTCAAAAATACAAAAATATTTTATTCAAAAAGCATAAAATATCTACAAAAAAATACAAAAAATACAAAAAGAAAGCTCTTTTAAGTATCATTGTTTGATTTGGTTGATACCAACACAGTTAGAAGTGTGCATAGGAAAGAACGAGTAGTAATCAATATGGGTTGACTTCGTGGTAAACCATAGATTCTTTTGGTACCTTTCACTCACACCTGTAATGACATTCTTGCATGTTTTTAAGATAAAACGAAACCAACCTCATCGTTTCATGCACATTGTGTGGTGAGTTTTAGAATAAGTTCAATTGCATTGCATTGTAATCTAGAACTTGGCATGAATGTTTGTTGAGGCGAAATCCTGAGTAACACTCGGTGTAGGAAATGATCGTAGGCTTTCTTTGACCCGTTTGAGCCTTTTCAGCCTACCAAATAACATTATTCGTAGTACACCCCTTTTGAGCTTAAAACCTATTCTTTTGACAACCGCCCCAAAGAATCCTGCTTATGAGGTATTTCCGGCGAATATAGTCTACTAGACTAGCCAAGAAAGAGTGACGTAGACTATATTCTACGCAATAAGATAAGTCAAGTGCGCTAAAGCCCCGGCGGGGAAATCATATGCACGCTCATATTACACCTATACCCTTTCTGAGTGCGTACGCACTACCCCTCTCTTGGCCCGACCTCCTTGAGCACTTTAGAAATATGCAAGTGGCTGACAAAATTCTGCGTCGAAGTTTGCAAAGACAAAAATTGTCAAAGTCCCAAAAGGGAAAGAAAAACACAAATGACGACTTCACAAAAGAAGAAATCAAAAGCCCCGACATTATAAAAAGAAAATGAATAAAAATGAGAGAATAAGTTTGGAAAAAGGGGGCTCCAAACGAAAAATTCAAAAAGAAGTCAGTACAGAAAAACTGGGACAAAAAGAAAGCAGGTCAGCATTAAAGCACACAAATGTCAAGCACGGACGTAGCCCAACGCTGGAGGAACGATTAGTCACTTTTTACCCAAATGATATTCATCCCTTCCCCCAAACCTGCATTACAAGCCCGTGACAAGCCCTACATGATCTTATACTAAGGGTTTTTGATGCGCGTTAAGATGCACACACTTAAACGCAAGTGCACGTTATCGTATCAAGTAGTATAGTCTTAGATAAGACCGAATATCGTCCTCTGGGATTAGGGTTCAAGTATCAATTATCTATTTTCTAGTATCTATTTGGTGAATGTATGATTGATTGGTTGTTTATGCCTAAGAATTATAAAAGTTATTTAACTAAAAGATTTACTTCAGATGTGATGGGAATAGGGCTTCTATGTATCCTTACTATCCGCTTATGCTACTTACTAATGCATTAACTTATGGTATTCTTCTTTTGGAGAAAGCAGGTTTACGAAATCGTTTTATACTCCCGTTAGGGTTATATAAACACTCAACCCCAGTATCGTTCCTTACCTAACTTTCGCTGATAAGGGCAACTTTATAGGAGGATTAAGAACAAAAACCTAGTTGACCGTCACGCACAATGCGCAAAATTAGGGTTGTTAAGCCTCTCATCAACGCTACATAAATAATTGAGGTATTTTCATCCCCAATCCAAGAATGTCTACCCAACTTACAGCATATTCACAATCCCCTTTTGAATCGATTAGAAATCATATAGTGATAATTAGTTGTCAATTAATTACCAAGAATTCAACTCAATTATTGGATAGATCTCTCAATAAGAAAAATAACCATAAGCATGCATTAATTTATAACATAAGTTTCAAGAAATTCAACATAGAAAGCCCTATAAGAGAATTAGTTCCTAGCCATCGACATGACAAGAACTAATTCCATGTTCATCATGCAAAACTGAAATAAAGTAAAAGAAAAGGAAAAGAAATTACTAAATTAATGGTATCCAATCTCCAAGCAAAAGTCTTGAGTTGTGCAAGAAGGGGAACCCTCAAAACGCCTAGTTCTCCTTTATAGCCGCAAACCGCCTCCTCTTTTCCTTCAGTTCGGCCCAAATTCGTCCAAAAACCTAATTTTTCCGCGTCGGCGCCGCTCGCATAGCGCGCCGCGGTTCTCGCAATCCGTCCGGTGTTTTGGCGCCGCGCCCTGCGCTATCTTGTGAGGCGCCGCGCTGTATCTTCTGTAGCGCCGGATGTTTAAGGCCAGACTGCCGCTCGCATGCGGCGCCAGGTTCCAGTCTGCAGATAGCGCGCGCTTCGCTTTGCGTAGATCGCGTGTACGCGGCGCTTGTCTGGATTTCGCCCTCGTTTGCCACTTTCTCTGTTTTCGGCTCTGGCATCTCCTCTTTTGCCCTCTTTTTGCTCCTTTTCCGCCATTTGGCCATTTTAACCACTTTGACTCAAAAGAAAGAAAAACTATCCTAATACGACACTTATATTGCAAAACGGGACAAAAGACTAACTAAAACTGACTCAAAAGGTGTATATAAAATACACCGATCAAATACCCCCAAACTTAACCTTTGCTCGCCCTCGAGCAAAGATAGAAAGAAATAAAATAAAAGACTCAAAGAAACGAAAAATAAAAGACTCCCTGTCATTAATCACTTTTGCTGCATAAATGTTAACTAGAAAAACATGAAGATTAGCAGAATAATATGCAGGAACATATAGCATGAAATTTTCAGCACACTAAACACATGAAGCTAAATATTTCGCAAACTCATATTCATCATGCTTAATGGAAGTCAATATACTAAACCATGCATATAAATTCAAGAATTCCTATGGCATGCTTACTTGCTATTCTCCACTAATTCTGGATATGCATAAAAGAGATCTTCAGGACTTTAAGGGTTGTAATGTAGGCTTAGGTAGGGGTTGGTAAAGATAGGCATTTAGGCTCATTTTTCTGTACCATAAGCTCTTTGGCTTTTCAATTTTTCCCTTTTTCTTTTGATTCTTTCCTTCACTTCAATTCTATCTTTCCCCTCTTTTGTTTTGGGAGAGTGAAGTATATAATGATAAGCACCCCCAAACTTAGGCTTTTGCCTATTTCTTATTATTTTTGTATTGGGGTGCAACAGACTTATTCACTCTTTTTGTCTTTTTTTTTAACACAAGGTACTCCATTATTTCATATTTTTCACTTATGGCACAATTTGTGGGAATATAGGGTGTCAAAGAAGAAGTTTCAAATTTAGGCTCAATGGGGCTGACTAGGGATATTTTTTTACAGTACAGGATAGAAAAGAATGGTAAGAATTGGCTATCAAAGAAATGCCTGAGTCATCTCCCTAACATGCATATCCTAACTATTTCGCCTCAAATAGCAAGCAATCATAACACATAAGCATTTATCATTTAGTATGCGTAATTCGAGCAAGAAACTCCAAATAGACAGATTCTATGAGTTTTTGGCATATCTAACCTAAGTGTTTAGATAGTTGCTTCAATTCCTTTACATTATTCCACCTTACTTCACTAGGTGTTTCTAGCAACTACAACATGCATGATCTTTGACAGGCAATTATGACTCAAAAAGGAAAAAAATTTGGTGACTCAAAATAAACATAAAACAAATAAAAAGACTTAAATAAAACACAACATGACACACAGATAAAACACCCCCAAACTTAAATCACACATTGTCCCCAATGTGTGCAAGACTCAAAGAAAATAAAAGAAAAAGACACTTACAGACTTTGGCTAGAATGGTAGTGGTGGCGGTGGATAATACTTTGAATTCCGTGAGGGGAGGAGCATTCTTTGGTGTTTTGGTTTGGCGATGGGACCTTCGGCTCAGGGTGTCTTCCAGAATTTAGATTTTCCGTTGTGGCGCCGCGACCGCAGTGGCGCGCGCGGCTCTGGCGTCTTACGATCATTTAGCGCGCCTGCCAGAAATGGCGCGCGGCGCAAACTCGGCAAACCTTCTGGAATTCTACCGCGCGGCCTCGCTCTGCGCGCGGCTGCTTTCGATGTCTGCTCGATTCTTTTGGCGCGCGCCGCACTCGGGAGCCGCGCTACCCGCTTCGAAATCCTTGCTTGTCTTGATTTATTTCCACACATCAATCACAGCTCAAACACAAGCCCCCAAGACCGTGAGATTGTTCTAGACAAAATAAAATAAACTAAAGACAGAAATTAAAATGACATAATTGAAAAACGTTGGGTTGCCTCCCAACTAGCGCTGTCTTTAACGTCTTTTAGCCGGACGCAAGTTCCTTAGCCTTAATAACCTTGGGGAGGATTAAGCCCCCAACCTATCCATTTCCTCCACATTTGGCGTTTTCTTTTTCTTCTTTTCTTTTTGGCATTATCAGTAATAGGGAGTTCAGGAACACTTACCTCCTTTAATGGCATTTTGGCAAACCATGCTTGCTTTCTTGGGCTCATCGTTCTTTGGTTGACTTGTATCGGCTTGCATGGTTTGATGGTGCTGATTGCAAAGCACCTACTCATTGTTGGTGACTCAATGACGTGTTTAAAAACTTTAAACACCATTTCTTCAGACTCCACCCTTAGTGTTAATTCTCCTCTTTCAACATCAATCAAAGCTCTTCCCGTTGCTAGGAATGGCCTCCCCAATATGATAGGGATTTCCGCGTCTTCTTCCATGTCAAGAATGAGGAAGTCTGCAGGAAAGAAGAATTTTCCTACTTTCACAATCACATCCTCAATTTTTCCTCATGGATGAACCACTGTCCTGTCAGCTAGTTGTAGACTCACAGTGGTTGGTTTGGCCTCTCCCAACTCCAATCTTTTAAAAACTGATAAGGGCATCAGGTTTATACTTGCCCCTAAATCGCATAGAGCTCTGTTGCAAGTCACCCTGCCCACTGTGCAAGGTAGTGTAAAGCTGCCAGGATCCTTTAGCTTGGGTGGCAACTTCTTTTGCAGGATAGCACTACACTCTTCTGTTAGTGCTACTATCTCATATTCTGCCAGCTTTTTCTTTTTCCCCAAGATCCCTTTCATGAACTTGAAATAGGAAGGCATCTGCTCCAAAGCCTCTATAAAAGGTATGTTGATATGCAGCTTCCTGAATACTTCCAGAAATTTGGAAAATTGTTTATCGACCGCCTTCCTCTGTAATCTCTGGGGGAAAGGGATCTTTTCTGTATATTCCTTCTCAGGAGTTTTCTCTATCACTGGGCTAGGCTCAATCACCTTCTCTTTTTCTAACTCTGATTTCTTCTCAACTACTGGCTGAGGTGGCTGCTGCTCCAACTGTCTTCCACTTCTCAACTGCACTGCCTGACACTGCTCTCTCGGATTTACCTCTGTATTGCTTGGCAATGCCCCCTGTGGCCTGATGTTTGCTTGCTTTGCGAGCTGACCCACTTGAGTTTCCAAGTTCCTGAATGAGGATCTAGCTTCATGGCCGGGTGCAGGCATTGGCAAGTCTTTATCGCGTTGCTTTGGCTCGTCGGCTTTTCTTCTGAATGGTGCATTGAGTTGATCTTTGTGGGGCTTGAGTGAAGGGCTGTTGATTCTGCTGCTTTGGTTACGATCATCGCCTATACGATTCTGCGCCCACGATATTGGTTCTGCGCCCGCAGTGCGGATTCTGCGCCTCGATGCGGTCTGCGGCCGATCTCCTTTCCATGAGAAATTTGGGTGATTCCTCCACCCTGGATTATAAGTGTTTGAGTAGGGGTTGTTCTGTTGCCTCTGGTAATTACCTACTGCTTGACACTCTGCCTGCTCCATTGGTATATTGTTGGGATCCGCTGAAGGACACCTATCAAATGTATGTGGGCCACCACATATCTCACAGCTTTTAGGCATCTGTACGGCATTTACTGACACTGTATGTTGCTGCAACTGTTTCGCTAGAAGAGCCACTTGGGCATTCAAGGCAGCAATAACATCTATCTCGTGGACTCCCACGGTTCTTCTCCCACTAGTCGCCCTCTCTTCAGTGACATGGTTGTTAGTGGCCATATCTTCTAATAACTCATGAGCGTCGTGGGCTGTTTTCCTCATGAATGCTCCACCTGCTGCTGCATCTATGATGGTTCTGGTTGTACTGCTCAGCCCGTTGTAGAAGATGTGGACCAAGTTCCACAACTCAATGCAATGGTGTGGACACTTCCTTTGTAGATCCTTGAACCTTTCCCAAGCTTCATATAAGGACTCTCCATCAGCTTGGTAGAAGTTGTTCAACTCCCCTCGCAATTTTGCTGCTTTACATGGGGGAAAGAACTTGGCTAGGAATTTCTGTGCCAGCTCGTGCCATGTGAATATCGAATCGGCTGGCAGGGAATTCAACCATACTTTTGCTCTATCCCTGAGTGAGAAGGGAAAGAGCCTCAACCTGACGGCATCATCAGTAACGCCGTTATATCTGAAAGTGGCACATAGCTCCAAGAAATTAGCTATGTGCATATGTGGATCCTCCGATGGCAGTCCTCCGAATTGCACTGTGTGCTGTACCATGCTCAGAATCGCCGGTTTTATTTCGAAATTGTTGGCTCCTATTGTAGGGAGCCTAATGCAAGTCTGTGCTCCATTCACTCTTGGCAGCACATAATCTCCCAAACTTCTTTCTGGCTGGATTTGGACTCTCTCTTCCACGTCTATTGGCGCTTGCCTAGGTATTCCTGGATGGGGTTGATTCTCTCCTAACCCTTCTCCCATCCCGTTGTTGTTCTGAACGCCGTTCATCTCTAACAAGGTTGCACTCCGCTGATTCTTTACGCTCGTTTGCGAGTTTTCTCAATTTACGGATTGAAGAGCGAGAGTGTCTGCTCCTCTTCTCCTTCGCATAAACTGACTTCCTGAAATAGATCAAAAACAGACAACAAATCACGGCACCTCGAATTTTCAAAAGAAAAACGTAAAAATTAAAAATTAAAAGAAAAGTTAAAAACCAAATTAGAAATTAAAAATAGACAACTTTGATATTGAACTATGCCTAATCCCCGGCAACGGCGCCAAAAACTTGATGCGCGTTAAGATGCACACACTTAAACGCAAGTGCACGTTATCGTATCAAGTAGTATAGTCTTAGATAAGACCGAATATCGTCCTCTGGGATTAGGGTTCAAGTACCAATTATCTATTTTCTAGTATCTATTTGGTGAATGTATGATTGATTGGTTGTTTATGACTAAGAATTATAAAAGCTATTTAACTAAAAGATTTACTTCAGATGTGATGGGAATAGGGCTTCTATGTATCCTTACTATCCGCTTATGCTACTTACTAATGCATTAACTTATGGTATTCTTCTTTTGGAGAAAGCAGGTTTACGAAATCGTTTTACCAATCCAAGAATGTCTACCCAACTTACAGCATATTCACAATCCCCCCTTTTCAGAATCTGATTAGAAATCATATAGTGATAATTAGTTGTCAATTAATTACCAAGAATTCAACTCAATTATTGGATAGATCTCTCAATAAGAAAAATAACCATAAGCATGCATTAATTTATAACATAAGTTTCAAGAAATTCAACATAGAAAGCCCTATAAGAGAATCAGTTCCTAGCCATCGACATGACAAGAACTAATTCCATGTTCATCATGCAAAACTGAAATAAAGTAAAAGAAAAGGAAAAGAAATTACTAAATTAATGGTATCCAATCTCCAAGCAAAAGTCTTGAGTTGTGCAAGAAGGGGAACCCCCAAAAACTGCCTAGGGTTCTCCTTTTATAGGCTGCAAACCGCCTCCCTCTTTTCCTTCAGGCCTGGCCCAGAAATTCGTCCAAAAACCTAATTTTTCCGCGTCGGCACCGCGGCCCTGCAGACAGGCGCCGCGGCGCCGGAAGTTCTGCAATCCGTCGGGTGTTTTGGCGCCGCGACCTATCTATCTTGTTTGAGGCGCGGCCAGTATCTTCTGTAGCTCGCCGGATGTTTAGCGTCGCGGCCTGATCTGCTGTGCGAGCGCGCTTCGAGTCTTGCCTCTACGAATAGTGGCGCGCGGCCTCGCTTTTATCGCATGGTAGCGCTTGTCTGGATTTCGCCCTCGTTTGCCACTTTCTCTGTTTTCGGCTCTGGCATCTCCTCTTTTGCCCTCTTTTTGCTCTTTTTCCGCCATTTTAACCACTTTGACTCAAAAGAAAGAAAAACTATCCTAATACGACACTTATATGTGCAAAACGAGACAAAAGACTAACTAAAACTGACTCAAAAAGTGTATATAAAATACACCGATCAGTTCTCACATTAGTGGATACTTACATGATGGTCAAGCCTATGGTATCACAATTGCATGCATTGAACATCCTTTGGAGTGTGAGCGTACTTCTCTAAACGTCCCAAAATTCAAAATACTGGAATATATGTGAGAAATGAGACTTTCTTCAGTGAGGGCATTTGAAACGTGAGATTACGTGTAGTTCGAAACCTTGGCTGCAAGCAAGTGTGTCGATACTTAGGTGTCTGAGGTACCATTTGAAACTATAGAAATTACCCAGAAGTCAGTCTCGTTAAGACTGGAAGTAAATAACGGAATTCCTAAGCACAATACTAATTGTTGGTATCAACTGAAGTCAGAACGTGATGATGTCTTTCCACTTTTTCATAAAATAAAAAAATAAAAAATAAAAAAATACATATAAAAAATAAAAAAATACATATAAAAAATCTCATTTTTTGCATCATGAACTACGTCTTGACCTGATTCCCTCAGCAGGATACGTAGGCGGCCACATTGGCTTCGGTCTCATTTTTTGAAAATTGTACAAATATTTTTGCATCACGAACTACGTCTTGACCTGATTCCCTCAGCGGAATACGTAGCCGGCCACATTGGCTTCGGTCTCATTTTTTGAAAATTGTACAATCATTTTTTGCATCACGAACTACGTCTTGACCTGATTCCCTCAGCGGGATACATAAGCGGCCACATTGGCTTCGGTCTCATTATTTGAAAACTGTACAATTATTTTTTGCATCACGAACTACGTCTTGACCTGATTCCCTCAGCGGGATACGTAGGCGGCCTAAATCGGCTTCGGTCACACCATTAGAAATCTTTCCATTGGATCACGTGCGACATAATGCGTTTGATTATTTCGAAAAGAGATATGAGCAATTTCCGCCAGAGTTAAGTCTTGCCCACGCGCCCCGCATAAGGAAAACTGGGACAATTTTGGGAAACGCACCGTGAAGAGATCATAATAAGGATTCCAAAAGCAATCAGCAATCGCAGCATTCAGCAAGCATTCGCAGCATCCAACAAGTCCGTGCAGAGACTACATCAGCAATCGCAGCATTCAGCAAGCATTCGCAGCATCCAACAAGTCCGTGCAGAGATTACATCAGCAATCGCAACATTCAACAAGCATTCGCAGCATCCAGCAAGACCGTGCAGAGACTACATCAGCAATCATAACATTCAACAATCATTCGCAGCATCCAGCAAGTCCATGCTGAGACTACATCAACAATCGCAAAGATTCGGCAAAGATTCGCGGCAAGCATTCGCAGATCGGCAAGTGCGCAGTGCGATCGACCTTCGCTGAGATTCAAAGAAGCATTCACAACATTCAACACGTCCGTGCAAGGAAGAAATCTCAGCATTTGCAGCATCACATCAATACAACCGCCATCACGTTTTACAGGACAACATTTCTACTCATACAATTACATTGCTTATAAATTCATGTGTTATCATTTTTACCTTAACAGTTATGCACTAACTTTTTGCTTAAGTCTTAGCATGCAGGAGTAGGAGCACAACGTGGATTTTCTCTTACAGCGAACCAGGGCAATTTGTTGGGGGGCCAACCTTTCCAACGAATGGCAGAAGCGGCCTCGAGCGTCGGTCCACTCATCCCGCATCACCAACAAGCCCAGCGTCATTATAAGTCGATACCGATACACCCCTAAGTCCAAATCAGTCTGAGCATGCAAGCGTCAAGAGCCAAAGCTACAAATTTGACGCGAATCAACCACTCCTTTCCTAAAATTCACAAGTTTTCTTTGAAGCATGATCTTCATATTAGCAAAGGCGGGAGGACAACAATAAGCCCATGCGGGTTACAAACGTACAACGTCTATGCAATGACGTTATCTCAACCCAGGCGAGTCACAAAGCAGGTACGTCCATAAAACGACACCATTTCATTGTAAGCCTATGCAACGGCTTCATCTATGTTTCATTCATGCAACGACAAACATCTGCATCGCGTCTATGCAACGACGTCATTTCATTTAAGCCTATGCAACGACTTCATCTACATTTTGTCTATGCAATGACAAACATCTGCATCACGTCTATGCAACGACGTATTTCATAAAAGTCTATGCAACGACTTCATCCATGTTTCGTCTATGCAACGACGGGCATCTGCATCGCGTCTATACAACGACACCATTTCATTTAAGCCTATGCAACAACTTCATTTATATTTTGTCTATGCAACGACGCCCTTTCATGTAAGTCTATGCAACGACTTCATCTACGTTTCGTCTATGCAACGACGAACATCTGCATCGCGTCTATCCAAAGACGCATTTCATAAAAGTCTATGCAACGGCTTCATCCATGTTTCGTCTATGCAACGACGGGCATCTGCATCGCGTCTATGCAACGACGTCATTTCATTTAAGCCTATGCAACGACTTCATCTATATTTTGTCTATGCAACGACGAACATCTGCATCGCGTCTATGGAACGACGACATTTCATTTAAGTCTATGCAACGACTTCATCTATGTTTTGTCTATGCAACGACGAACATCTGCATCGCGTCTATGCAACGACGCTATTTCATTTAAGCCTATGCAACGGCTTCATCTATGTTTTGTCTATGCAATGACGAGCATCTGCATCGCGTCTATGCAACGACGTCATTTCATTTAAGCTTATGCAATGGCTTCATCCATGTTTCGTCTATGCAACGACGAGCATCTACATCGCGTCTATGCAACGACGCCATTTCATTTAAACCTATGCAAAGGCTTCATCTATATTTCGTCTATACAACGACGATCATCTGCACCACGTCTATGCAACGACCCCATTTCATGTAAGCTTATGCAAATACTTCATCTATGTTTCGTCTATGCAACGACGAATATCTGCATCACGTCCATACAATGACGCCATCAGCATCTACAAACACCTTTTGCATTTGGACCTCGGGAATAAACATCCTAGAAGGAGTCAGGGAACAAACACCCTATCTTTTACAGCACCACATCACATGTAACCCAGTGTCAATCATAATTCGACGCTGGAACAAATTTTGAATATGCGTCGGTATTGTCTTTAATTTTGCAGCATCACAACAGCCCAGTGTCATCATGATTCGACACCGGGATAATTTTGAATCGGCGTCTGCCTGCTTTAATTTTCTAGCATCGCAGCATCCCAGTGTCCTCATAATTCGACACTAGGACAAATTTTAAATCTGCATCAGCTTTGTCTTTTATTTTGGCATCACAACGACCCAGTGTCATCATAATCCGACACTGGGACAAAATTTTTGAATCTGCATCAGTTTTTTGCCCATTCATTTTCTTGATCTTTGTTTTAATTCTGACGATGGAGACAAAATTGGCTACAAGTCAACGTCTTTGTCTGAAAACTCATTCATCGTCTTCAGTCAAAGAGGGACAAGCTGTTGACACCCAATTCTGACCCATCTTTTGGACATTTATTGTAATTTTAAGTGTTTTAGGACACCGCATTTTAATCACTATTTTTTGGCATTTTTGTATATTTTTACCTAACATTCTATGTTGTTTTATTTTTTGTAAATTGACATCACGTTTTTACTTTTAATTAGGTATTAAATATTTTCAAATATTATTTTATTATTATTGCGCGATCATTTTATTTTAATAATTTTGCATCTCTTGAAATAATTAATTGACATCCCGTCTTTACTTTTAATTAGACATTAAATATTTGTTAAATATTGTATTTTATTATTATTGCATCGGCATTTGCATTTTAATAATTTTGCATCTTTTTAAATAATTTTTCTTTTAAATAATAAACCCGTTTTGCATTTTTGTCAAATCAGTCGATCAGAACTGATCTGGATCAGTCAATCCGAAATCAAGCCCAAACTGAGACCCAAAAATGAGGTCCAATACACCTTTCATCTTTCCCCCACCAATACCCAAAACCCTAAACCTAAATACCCCTATAAATAAAAAACCTTACCACACAATGTGACATCACCCCCTTCATCTTTATTTTCAATGCACTCACTTCATCCCTATTTCCCTCTCCTCTTCACCTTACATCGCCGACCACCACTGCGCGCACGCACACACACAACACAACACATACAACATCAGCAACACCCCTTCCCCCGCTGCCATTCCCGTCGACCACACCTCTGTCGACCACTATTCGTCGACCATACCCCTGTCGATCTCCCCACTTCCCGTCGCTGAACCACTGTTCCGCTGCTCAACGTCGAATCCACCATGGTTGTATCGCTCTGGCGACCTCGCCGTGGAAGTGACGCCACCGCCCACTCTCCTTGTATGTTGTTGTTACGCTGTCGGTATTCTCCATTGTGTTCCTATTAACTTTGTTGTCATATTTGTTGGACATATTTTTTTGGACTGGGTTCATCTTTATTTTCGATTTATTGCGAATTGGTTACTGGTTTGCTGATTTGCTTTATCTCGCCGGAGTTTTGAAAACTCCGACGACCTTGGTTCGCTGTACTGATTTAATCTCTTAAACATGTTATTTTCGGGTATCTGTGGCATGCTTGGTTCGCTGGACTGATTTAATCTCGTAAACATGTTTACCGACGACGTTTAGAGTTTTTCCGGTGACCTTGCTCAGGTCTGCTTACTGTTCTGTTGGGTTTTGTCCGATTTGCTGTTTCTTTTGCTTGTATTGTTCTGGTTATTTATGGGTTCTCGGTCACTGCTCCTGCTGTTTCTCCATTTTTTGATGGACTGACTTTCGGTATTTTGCTATTTAACTGATTTTTGCATTCTTCGCATTCTCTAGTGAACTGCATTGTTCGTTGTTGTTGGGTTAGATTTTCAGAAGCTGGGTCGAATGTTATTATGGACTGTTTGATCCATTTTGATATTTATGTATCTGTTACTGTGTTGCTTTTCGTTATTTACTGATTCTGAACAAATCATTGCACTTGATAAAACCCACTGATTTGAATAATATACTACACTTGCTAGCCAATGAAAAAGTTATCCGTCAATTTTTAAGGCCTTCACAGTTGCAAAGACGAAAAATAAAATAAAGCTTTCTGGGCGTTGTTGATTTTTTCTACTTACACAGGATAACCAACATGCGCTGGCGGGGCGAATTTTCGCAGCCGGACTTGTTTAGGATGTCCCATTTTATTTTTTATAGAGCCCTCCGTGTTTAAAACTATTACTGTTTTGGCGCGGATCTGAAGGTTTTATTTATTTTATTGTTTCTAACAATATTGGCCGATGAAGGAATCTCCGTCTGATTTTCAAGGCCTCCCCTGTACAAAAGACGGATTTATTTTTGGCTTTACTTATTAATTCTTGTCATTGCTTTAAAATTATTTATTCTATTACTAACACTTTTACTAAATGTTTATGCAGGTACCCATAAATCATCTTGTGTAGAAGACCTAAAAATGGCTAAAAGATATCCCGGAGTTTTATTCGATTTTAGCTTTATTATTCTGTATCGCATTCCTTTGTAATTGCAAATCATGAAAACTGCTTAGAATATGTAGAATAAAAAAGGTAATAAATAATTAACTCAGGTTTAAACGGATAACCGCAAGTTAGCAGATCTTAAAGGATGTATAACCTCTTCCCTTAAGGATAATAAAGAACTCTGATCCAGAATCTCATTAATTTCGCAGATCATTAAATGGAGATTAATTGTAGTATTTTTATTGCAATAAATCAAGTGTCCTAATTCACTTAACTAATTAGGTGACGACTCCTTAAAATCAGTATTATTGCTCCATCCAGGGAACCACGCCAAAGAACAATGTTGCGGATACCGTTCAGACCTCGAGGTAAAAAACGGGCGCGACATCAAGGATGAAGAAATCAGCAGGAAAGATGAATTTGCCCACTTTCACCAATACGTCTTCAATTATATCTCGGGGATGTACGACTGAGCGATCAGCTAGCTGCAAGTTGACTGTGGTTGGCTTTCCTCCCCCTAACCCAAGTCTTTGAAACACAGAAAGGGGAATCAGGTTGATACTTGCCCCCAAATCACACAAAGCATGCTTGAATGTCACCTTCCCTATCATGCAAGGTAAGGTGAAACTCCCTGGATCTCTCAACTTCGGGGGAAGTTTCTTCTGCAAGATTGCACTGCACTTCTCTGTCAGCACCACTGTCTCATAGTCTGCCAGCTTCCTCTTCTTAAAGAGGATATCTTTTATGAATTTGACATACGCTGACATTTGCTCCAAAGCTTCAATTAAAGGAAGATTGATGTGCAATTTTTTGAATACCTCTAATAATTTAGAAAACTGCTTATCCAGGGATTTCTTCTGCAGTCTTTGAGGGTATGGAATTTTGTCTGTATATTCCCTCATGACTGCTAGTGGAGCCTTCTCTAAGATAGGATGATCATCAGTAACCCCCTCTGTCTCTACATCAAATGTCTTCTCCACCTCATTCTCTTTTTTAATCAGTGGTTGGGGTGCAACCTGCTCTAACTGTTTACCACTTCTCAGGCTAATTGTCTGACACTACTCCCTTGGGTTCATCACTGTAGCTAAGGAGATTCCCCTGCGGTATGTCACTCAGTTTTTCTGCTAGCTGCCACATTTGAGTCTCCATATCCCTAATAGATGACCTAGTCTCGGTCATGAACTGGGTTTGAGAGTTGGTTAGGGTTGCAATTGAGGATCTGGTTTCCGCCATGAACTGAGTCTGGGAGTTAGCCAAGGATGAATATGATGACCTAGTTTCTGCCATGAACTGAGTCTGAGAGTTAGCCAAGGTCAACATTACTGCTCTTATTTCATCTAGCTTCTCTTGTGGGATTTGTGCCCTAGGTTGCTGTTGCTGGGTCTGTCCCTGAGGAGATTGATTGGTCTGTGGATATTGCTCCTGGAAATGAAGTTGCTGCCCTTGGTCATTCTTCCATGAAAATTTCGGGTGATTTCTCCACCCCTGATTATATGTGTTGGAGAATGCATTGTTGTAGGGCCTCTGAAAATTCCCAACTGCCTGAACCTGTTCCATAGGTACATTATTTGGATCCACTTATGTACACCTATCAAAAGTATGGGCCCCCCACAAATCTCACAACCCACTGATGTCTGAACTGCTTTAATGGACATGGTGCTCTGTTGCATCTGCTTTGTCAAAGTGGCAACCTGGGCAGTCAATGCAGTGATAGCATCCAACTCATAAACCCCAGCCACTTTCCTGTTGTTCGTTGCTCTTTCATCTGACCACTGATGGTTGTTGGTGGCTATATTCTAATAAATCATGTGTCTCATTGACACTTTTGCTCATGAACGTACCTCCTGCAGCAACATCAATAATAGTGCGAGTAGCACCACACAGCCCATTATAGAATATGTGGACCAACATCCACTTCTCAATCTCATGATGCGGGCACTTCCTCTGTAAGTCTTTGAACCGCTCCCATGCATCATATAGTGACTCTCCCTCCAGCTGATAGAAATTATTAAGCTCTCCTCTGAGCATTACTGCTTTGGATGGAGGGAAGAATTTGGCAAGAAATCTTTGAGCCAAGTCTTGCCATGTGGTAATAGAGTTCGCCTGTAAGGAGTTCAACCAACTCTTGGCTCTGTCCCTGCGTGAGAATGGGAAGAGCCTCAATCGAATGACATCATCAGTAACACCATTTTATTTAAATGTTGCACACAGTTCCAGGAAATTTGCCAAATGCATATGGGGATCTTCAGACGGCAACCCCCCAAACTGAACTGAGCCTTGAACCATATGCAAGATCGCTGGTTTTATCTCAAAATTATTAGCTTCTACAGCTGGAAGTCTGATGCAAGTACGTACCCCTGTAATTTTCGGCAACCCATAGTCCCTTAAGTTCTTCTCTGCAGGATGCGGGACTTGTCTCCTGATAGGCGGTAACTCATCATTCACCTCATTATTGTTTTACTGATTTTCCATTGCTAACAAATCAGCAACTCTTTTATCTTTCCTGTTCTGTCTGCACAATCTTTCAATTTCAGGGTTCAAATGGACAAGAGTGGCTGCTCTTCTCCTACTTCGCATAAACAAGTTTCCTGAATTGATAAAAAACAACAAACAGATCAAGGCAAAAATGCGTTCTAAAAATAAAAAAAATTTAAAAAAATAATTAGAAATAAGACTAGATAATTTGATATTGATAGTACGTCAGTCCCCGGCAACGGTGCCAAAAACTTATTGCGATAGTTCTGTGCGCTAACGCAAGTGTACGTATCGCTAAAGTAATAAAGATCTATAAGACCGAGTTATCGTCCACACAGACTGGTTTGTCAAGTATCGAATATTTAATCTATGGTATCTATTTCGTTAACGTTCTTTTGTCTAAGAATTATAACTAAGAAGTAAAACTAAAGTGATTTGCAGAAAATAAACTAATTATGATAATACTTTGGGTTTAAAACAATTATGAAGGAAATAGGGCTTCCAATCTCCTCAACTATCCACTCTTTCACTTGTTAATGAATACTAGTGATTCTTCTTCTTATTAAGATAGCAGGTTAACGAACATATTTCTATATTCCGGTTAGGACATATAAAAACTCAACATTATGCAGAAACCTTCTATATTTCTAGGATAGATTTTACCACACATGAGGATTAAGAACAATACCCTTAAATACTACACAAGAATCGGAGTATTTTCGTCCATGATTTTAACCTATGTCTAAACAACTACATCATCTTCAAATCTCTCTTTTCAGATCTCGATTCGAAATCATATAACAATTAATGGCCAGTCAATTATCAAACAATCAATACAATATTGAATAGATCTTAATATAGCTGAAGAAGAAATCAATAATTATGCATTAATGTCACGACCCGACCCCGGGCCGCGACTGGTGCCCTACCGGGGCACCCCGTTCAGGTATACATCAGAGAATAGCAGCGGAACATACACAACATAAACACATATGTAAATAATATAACAACACAGGCTAGCCGATAAGGCCGCCTTCCATGATATAAACAGAGTCAAAAGTACAACTTTACAACCCAGTTCTTATAGCCCAACCACATAGGTGAATACAGACCTCTAGGAATAACAACTGTGGCGGGACAGGGCCCCGCCATACCCTGAATGTACATAATCTACAACATCAGGGACAAGACTGTACCAAAAGAAAGACAAGCCTCCGGAGAATGGAGCTTAGGCGTCGATAAGTGATCCAAGAGTGTGGATCCGCACCTTACCACTTTCTGCGGCGTGAGCGGCCCAGGAAGGGTCGATTACACAATATGTACTAAGTATGTAAAACTGGAAAGTATTGTAATTACAACATAAGTTTAAAAGAAAGCCGGAGACATGTATGATGACAAAGTTCTGACACAAAGATTGCCTTACTAATAATGAGAGTATAAATAGGTGTATACTTACAACGAAAAATAGGATTGGAATCCTACTCCTGGGACTATTTCACCCGCATAGGTCGGTGGACTGCATGAGGTATTCCTCGCATGGGACTATTTCACCCGCATAAGCCCTTACGGACTCGCATGAGGTATTCCTCGCGTAAATTTGGACCCGCCGCGTGGGACTATTTCACCGCATAAGCCCTTACGGACTCGCATGAGGTATTCCTTGCATCGTGGTTAGCAAATCCACGGAAATATACAATGCCACAATCCGGGAATGACCATGACGAATAATATATCATTAGCCCAAATCCGGCTATCACACATAACATAAGCTCTATCGGCTTATCACGCAATATATAATCAAGTTAAGAAATCCCCTAACTTCTTACTATTCTTGTTCATATACACTCTCATTTTAGTTTACCTAAGGCACTATCATGTCTTTTATAAAAATCCGGGAATTTAGCCCAACGTACTACGTCTTCTATGCTTTTAAAAGACTCATTTCATTATAAAACTTCCAAGATACTAATAGCCGTAGTATCAGTGACAATTTCTTTTCAAGACAAGTCACAATACTTTTAGAAATAAAATATGGCTTCTAAATCAAGTGACTCGTGTCTTATAAAACCTTAGGCAATTGATGCCTTAAAATCGAATTGCCTTCCATTAAATCAAGTCATTTATCTTTCCATAAAGTCAATATAACCAACTCCCCATAAAGTCGTTATATTCACTTTATACCTTAGTCATGTACAATTTCCTATCCAAGGGACTTATACGTTTTTAAAACGACACAAGTATTACATACTTTAAAATTCTTCCAGTCCCTTATCTTTGACAAGACTTAAGACATCTTTAATATTCTCTAAGAAGTGAGTTAAATCTCTAACTCACCCGACTTGGCCTTCGTAAAACAAGTAGAGTATGTCAAAGTCTTGACGTCTCAGTACTATATACGTGAAACTAGTCATGCTCAAAGATAGGAAAAGTTCTACATACCTTGTCGGGTCAAACCACTTGCCAAGTACAAAGTCCCGCCCGTAGTATAACAACCTATAATATTCACAATACGTCTATTAAAGCCTTACTTCAAACGTAGAATATTATAAGTGCTAAGTCTCTAAATTCTACGGAAAATCGGACAACACCTCCTTTGTTTTTACTTACTTTGCCACCTTTTCCAAGGTCGAAATACAATAACCAAACAGCCCCAATTGGCTCACAAAAATATAGAAGATAATCCATGCAAATGACTAACTAAAGCCCCAATTGGCTCACAATCAATATAGCGGTAGTCGATACAAATGACTAACTAAACAGCCCCAATTGGCTCACAATTATATTTCAACCCAAATTTGGAGCATAACATGATATCAAGTCGCATTTGATTATAACAACCATAATCCTTAAGTCAATGACATGCGACGGTTCTAACAACGATTAAATTGTAATCAACTTAGTAATGGATTACATTACACTCGGATTTCAAGGCTATAATCAATCCATAATCTTTATAACTTCAATATAACAATTTCATGCTTGCAACAAACAAAGCCAACAACAACAAAATGAATAATCTTGTAATACTTTCAAAGGACAAGATTATACCTCGATGATTCTTTAACCAACTCCAATCAAGTCGCTCCTTAGTAGTTTATAGCCTCTCCAAGACACTTCAATCCGCTTGTTGAGACCCTTAGAACAACACCAACAATTATCCTTCAAGTCTTCAAATAAAACCTAGAAAGACCAGGTTTTTAGTTTGCGACTAACCCGTAAACAATCTTTTTCCAAGATTTTTCTATTGAGATGTGTTTACAATACACCTAGGAACCTTGGTTTAAAGTGGGGAACTAAAAGAACAAGGAACAAATTTTTTCTTCTTTTTGCTAAGTGAACCAGAGAGCTAAAGGCCTATGTTCTTCAATTTGTGTAAAATTTTCTAAGTGTTCACTCCTCTCTACTAGTAGTAATATAAGTAGCACCTTGGAGGTTAGGATACAAACAAATGGTTGGTTGGGATCTAGTCTTGCTAAATATCAAGACTTATTGACCAAGACTTAGTCAACCTTCTCTGTGAGTTGCAAGACTAGTCTTGCAACAAAGGTCCAATGACCTTCATGCCCTTGCACAATTTCGACCAAGGCATCTCAAAAGGGGGTGACACATGTCGCCCTCCCATTCGTTACAATAATACATTATCCGACAATTCCATAATTTCTGATAAGTTTTTACAAGTCTCCAATCCTTAACATTTGTGAGTTCTTACTTACGTTCTTAAGGCATGTCCTGTAATTACGGGGTGTAACAATTAACTTATGAAAGAGTTTCAAGTGATTCAACAGAAAACCCTAATAAAGAAATTAGCTCCTAGACATTGTCATGCTAAGAACCAATTTAATATCCAACATAAACTGAATTAAATAAAAGAGAAAAGAAAGAACTTGAACAAGAGTAGTCTCCAATCTTGTAGCTTTTGCCTCCTTTCTAGCCTCCAAAGTATGATATAAAGTATGTAAAGGTTTCAGGGTTTTATATCTGAGAAAAACTGCGTTTCGAACCCTTTTACCCCTATCAAAATTCGGCCCGGAAACCTGGAATTTTCGCGTCGGCGCCGCGACCCTAATTCCGTCAAGAAAACACTTGCACTCACTGGAAACCAAGCGCCGCGGCGCCTTCGACAGGATTTATTTTTCTGACTTTCTGGAAATTTTATGCCTCGGCCCAAATTACTTCATTTCTTGGCCCTTTTATTATGCAATTACATCCTCAAAAGTAGTATTCTCTCCTTTATGACCGATGTGACTCATAAGAACGAAAAACAACCCTAACACTATACTAAACACAAATGAAAAGGGTAAAATACTAACTAAAAAGGACTCAAAAGTGTGTATAAAATATACTCAACACACATCAATCTTCCTTTAATTGAAGCTTTGGAGCAAATGTCAGCGTATGTCAAGTTCATGAAAGATATCCTCTTTAAAAAGAGGAAACTAGCAGAATATGAGACAGTGACGCTGACAGAGGAGTGCAGTGCAATTTTACAAAAGAAGTTGCCCCAGAAGCTAAGAGATCCAGGCAGCTTCACGATACCCTGCACTATAGGGAATGTTAAGAGCAACCGAGCATTGTGTGATTTGGGGTCAAGTATCAACCTGATGGCCCTTTTTATGTTTCGCAAGACTTGGTTTGGGAGAAGCAAAGTCGGCAACAATCAATTTGCAACTCGCATATCGCTCAATCGTACATCCCCGAGGCATAATTGAAGATGTATTGGTGAAAGTGGGAAAATTCATCTTTCCTGTTGATTTCTTCATCCTGGATATGGAAGAAGATGAGAATATGCCCATTATCCTTGGGAGACCATTCCTAGCCACAAAAATAACCCTCATTGATGTTAAAAAAGGAGAGTTAAAGCTCCGAGTCTAGGACGAGGAAATGATCTTCGTTGTTTTCCAGGCAACCAACTGAACCACAAGCTACTGACAGATGTTTTGCTATTGGGATAGTTAAAAAGGTTATTTCTTAGGCAAGCTCCAAGGGTATTGATGCCTTGGGGTAACATTAAAGCAGTATGCAGAGTAGGATGATAGTGATACTGAACTAGTGGATGATGAAAAGGGAGTGAACCCCTCTGAGCTTAACCATGCGAAGAAAAAGAAGAGAAGAAGAAAGAAGGGGATGATAATGAAATATATATGTTGCGTGGGTAATATACCCCCTTGAATGAATAAGAGAACTGCGTCCGACTAAATGACGTTAACGACAACGCTAATTGAGAGGCAACCCAATGTTTTTAATTATGTTATTTAAATTTTTGTTTTAGTTGTTTTATTTTGTCTTGAACAGTCTCACGATATTGTATGTTTGGTGTGTTTTTGGATGACATATGAAAGGAAGAGACTAACTCCGAAAGGCGAAGGGCCGCTGCGCCTGAACCAAGAGCCGCGGATCAATTTTTCCAGTGAGTTAAAAAAAATTGATCGATGAATTAGGGTCGCGGCGCAGGTTCAAAGCACCGCGGCGCCTCTTTGGCAGTAGCTCCAGTGATTTTCCAAAGAAATTATGGCCGTGGCGTATGGTCAAAGGGCCACGGCGCCTCTTTGGACTGTGTGCACAATGATTTTTTCTGAAAGTTCAGATCAGCGCCATGCCTATGCAATTTCAAGAACCTCCCCCTAGTCCTCCATTGTGACTGATGTTTTGTGTCTGTAAGTTGTCCCTTTATTTTTAGTCTTTACACATTGGGGACAATGTGTCGATTAAGTTTGGGGGGGGGGGGGGGGATCTTACTTTGTCTTGTGTTTTGTTTGTTTTATGTGTTTTGTTAGTCAATTTTTTTTATGGATCATGTATGTTGTAGTTGCTAAAGATATTGAGTGAATAAAGTGGGATAATGTGATGGAATTAAAAGTAAAAATTTGTGTGCTTAAGTTAGATATGCCAAAAATTCATGACATCTAATTATTTAGATATTTGTGCTTAGCCTATGTGTTGTCAATTATGTAAAGAAAGGTTTAAAATGTCTAGAAAACCTGTTTTCTTGTTATTTGAGGCGAAATAGTTAAGAGATACATGTTTAAGGAAAGGATTCAGACATTCTTTGATAGCCCTTCTGATCGTCTATTACCTACCCTGACATGAATTGTATCATTAGTCAGACTATTTGAGCCTAAATAATATTTTTTTTTGATACCATATGATTATCTGGTTCTACCATAAGTGATAATTGAAAATTATTGGGCTAAAAAGTGTTGAAAAAGCAATAAAAAAAGAGTGAAAATTTGATGCACCCCAAAGAAAAATATGCAAAAGCCTAAGTTTGGGGGTGCTTGTTATTGATAATGTGTCTCATTCTCTCAAAAGAAAAAAGGGGATAAAATAGGTATGAGACTAAAAAGAAAGTCAAAAGAAGGAAAATGAGTTAAATGAAAAATGCTTATGGTACGAAATTGAGCCTAAATGTCAGCTTTTATCTACCCCTGCCTAAGCCTACATTACAACCCTTGAAAGTCCTGAAGATCCCTAATATGTATGTCTATGATTAGTGGAGAATATGAATGAAATTAACATGCATAGGTTAGGTGTTTGTATTTCCAGTGATTATGATCTACATGTTTTACTCATGCTCATCATTGAATTTGCGAAATATCTAATTTAAAATTCTAGATTGCTAAAAATTCATGTTGTGTTCTAAAATATTATCTCAGTTTTTATCCATGACTTTTGAGGCAACATTAATATGGCTACTTGATCCATTTCATACAGTCTTTTCTTTGGTTTTGTTTTTGTTTAGCGCTTTACTCGAGGGCGAGTAAAGTTTAAGTTTGGGGGTGTTTATTGAGTCTATTTTGTATACACTTTTGAGTTCTTTTTAGTTAGTATTTTCCTTTTTTCGTTTGCGTTTAGTATAGTGTTAGAGTTGTTTTTCTCTCTTTTGAGTCACAGCATTCCTAAATGAGAAAATACCGAATTGAGGATGAAATGAGCTGAATTGAGGATGAAATTTCACAAGCAAAGCCCAAGTAATCAAACCAAAGGAGTCCTAGAAAGAATGGAAGAAATCTAGCAAAATCTGGATGAAACAGTGTCAAGGGCCACAACGCTTGTTGAGCTGCGACCGAAAGAATTAGGGCCGAGGTGAGCGCCGCGACGCAGGAATTCCAGTGAGTCCAGCAGTTTTTCATGTTGATTTAGGGCCGCAGCGCCGATGCGCAAATCTGGTAAAATGGGCCGAATTTGCTGAAGGGTAAAAGGGTCTGAAACGAGGTTTTGCTCAGATATAAAACCCTGAAACCCTCTCATATCTCATATCATAGTTTTAGAGGCTAGAAAGGAGGCAAAGACACAATTGGAGACTTTTGTTCAAGTTCTTTTTCTTCTCTTTATTTTATTGCAGTTTATGTTGGATATTTGTAAATTAGTTCTTAGCATGACAATGTCTATGAGCTAATTTCGTTATTAGGGTTTTCGTTAAATCTCTTGAAACTATTTTCATAAGTTAATGCATTGTTAGTGATTTCTTCTTCAGCTATATTAAGATCTATTCAATTTGTATTGATTGTTTGATAATTAACTGGCCATTAATTGTCATAACATATATGATTTCGAATCGAGATGTGAAAATGGAGATTTGAATATGCTATAGTTGGCTAGACATAGGTTAAAATCGCAGACGAAAGTACCCCGATACTTGTGTAGTGTTTAAGGTTATTGTCCTTAATCCTCCTGTGTGGTAAAATTTCTCATAGAAATATAGAAGGTTTCTGCACAAGGTTGAGTTTTTATATGTCCAAACCGGAATATAGAACATGTTCGTTAACCTACTATCTTAATAAGAAGAAGAGTCATTAGCTTTGCATTAACAAGTGAAAGAGTGGATAGTTGAGGAGATTGGAAACCCTAATTCCATTCATAACTGCTTTAACCCAAAGTATTATCATCTTAGTTATTTTCTGCAAATTACTTATTAATTCTTAGTTTAAAATTCTCAAAAAAAAAGAACGTTAACCAAATAGATACCATAGATTAGATATTCGGTACTTGACAAACCAGTCTTTGTGGATGATAACTCGGTCTTATAAACTTTATTACTTAAGCGATATGTACACTTGCGTTAGCGCACAGAAATATCGCAACACGACCCTAGTCCAATTTTGTCTCGTTTCTATTTTAATTAAATCTGAAATACCATCTCGATTAATTAAATAATCATTATTTATTCTAATGTCTCGATTATAAACCAAATATTTATATTTTATCTGATTACATCCTTGAATCGATGGAATAATTGACTTAGTGTTACCCTACAAGCCTTCACTTATTGACACTAATAACATTAGGGTCTACACGGAACTCCTAGGTGGCACCGGAAGACGAACTCAATATGTGAAGTATAGTAACACGAAACCTATGAACTGAACCTCTATGTGGGAAGATAAAATCATTTCATTCACGACACACTTGATCATACTTAAGATATGCCAAGTGTCTATCCAAATGGATTGATCATTATATCTCATCTATATTAGCTGACAACAAGATCATATCATATATATGTCTACTGCATTGGCCAACGACTTAGTCAACCTAATACCATATGAGAATCTGTGTGTTCTCTCGAAGATACATTCAAGAAATAAATCCTAATCTTGACTCAACTACCACCTTTAATCTATGTCGCAATATACCCAATACAAGTCGCGTCTCAACCTATAAGGCATTTGAGCTTAGGACAGGATCAAAGTACATTATTCTGTAAACAAGGCGCGTATCGACCTCATGTCTAAGGACTTTTATCTCCCACACGCTGATGATACTTTAGACATCTATAACAAACAATACATCAGCAGGGTATACCAATACTTCCAAAAGTATCCATGTGTCCACCACGAGTTGACATAACTCGTAGCAGGTGAGACATACTACATCCACAAAGGATATGATGCAGACCACATATTGACGTGTCACATATCATCAATATCCCTTTCTCGATGATCATTAGTCGAGACAGTTTAAGAGTTACATTATAATATTAATCTCTCACATTATTAATAACCACGTAACCTCTAGGGATACATTTGTAGAATATTATAGACAATCAACCAATAATTCAATAACTGCAAATGCTATAATATTAATCTCCATTAATATAAAATATGAATGTGTATAAAATACATTTTTCCTAATACAGATTTTCTCTATGACATAAATGTCACGACCCGACCCCGGGACCGCGACTGGGCCCTACCTGGGCACCCTTTCAGGTAATCATCAGAGAAAATCAGCGGAACATACATGAAACTTAAAAATAAAACATCGTAAGTAAAACAACAGGTTAGCCGATAGGGCTACCTTCCTGAACATATATAAAAACAACCGAAGCAGTTGCCTCCTTTCTTTTTACAAACTGACCCCCATATGTGACTACAGACCTCTAAGAGTTTTGACATAACAACTGTGGCGGGACAAGGCCCCGCCGTACCCCTGAATAAACATAAACGTGACAACTCCGAAACACTGGAGCCATCTCAACTTGCTGAACCGGGATCCTAAGCTCGCGAATCCAGTTGTGTACCTAAACTGCGGCATGAACGCAACCCCGAAGAAGTCGATCACAACAGGTACCGAATATGGAACAGAATATAACGTACAGTAAACAAATCATAACTGTACAAAAGAATGACAAGGACAAGTATAAAAATACTTACCAGATCCTGCCGTGTCATTACCACTTATGAACTTAATCGTACCTTATTATCCTTTCCATTCCCAATAAAAGTTATAGTCACATTCTTACGTACATTATTTAGAAAAAGAATCATTAAGTTCATTACCATATAACTTACTTATCTTTCATAACATAGTCCGGCCCACTACGGAGGGACACATATACTACGGCCCAATCTGGGACGCGATCAAGTCACACTAATATCAAAGCATGCCCGTGGAATCCCCCATCACTGTCGACAGCTATTAGTGTAAAATATAACCATGTGACGCGCCCGTGGCATCCCACCTCACTGTCGGCGTACACATACACAATACATATATATATATATCCTGCCCGTGGAATCCCACATCGCCGACGATCCGGTATAATAATACACCAATAGGCATACATGAACACCAAGTCCCACGGTGGTATAGCGTCTTGGGGTCTACCTCACTTATACTCTTACCGGAGAAGGTGGTAAGCGGTGGTATAGCATCTTGGGGTCTACCCTCACTTATACTCTTACCCCGAGAAGGTGGTATAACGTCTTGGGGCTTGCCTCCGTTTATACTCTTACCCTATCTCGGCCAGGTCGTCAAACAACACATAAAGCGGGTGGTGCAGCGTCTTGGGGGTTTACCCTCACTTATACTCTTACCCCGAGAAGGTGGTATAACGTCTTGGGGCTTGCCCGCCGTTTATACTCTTACCTATCTCGTGACCATCAAACAAGACATAAGCACTACCATGTCTTCTATAAAAATCAGAATTTAACCCAAGTACTACAAGCGAAGCATACAGTGGAATCCCACATCACCGATGCGTCCCAAGACTTCTGACAAGACGGTACCCTTCAACCGAGAGTCGCGGCAACTTACTAAAACATAATACTTGCACTCAAAGGCTATTACCAGCACATATAGGCAAGTTCTCAATTAACCAAGCCAAAGTACTTATCAGGGCACAAATAGAATAAATTCTCATTTAACAAGCCAAAGTACTAATCAAGGCATACTTAGAATAATTCTCATTTAACAAGCCAAAGTACTTATCAAGGCATACTTAGACTAATTCTCAATTTATCAAGACAAAGTACTAATCAAGGCATCACATAGAATAATTCTCATTTAACAAGCCAAAGTACTTATCAAGGCATACTTAGACTAATTCTCAATTAATCAAGCCAAAGTACTAATCAAGGCATCACATAGAATAATTCTCATTTAACAAGCCAAAGTACTTATCAAGGCATACTTAGACTAATTCTCAATTAATCAAGCCAAAGTACTAATCAAGGCATCACATAGAATAATTCTCATTTAACAAGCCAAAGTACTTATCAAGGCATACTTAGACTAATTCTCAATTAATCAAGCCAAAGTACTAATCAAGGCATCACATAGAATAATTCTCATTTAACAAGCCAAAGTACTTATCAAGGCATACTTAGACTAATTCTCAATTAATCAAGCCAAAGTACTAATCAAGGCATCACATAGAATAATTCTCATTTAACAAGCCAAAGTACTAATCAAGGCATCACATAGAATTATTCTCAATTAAACAGGCCAAAGTACTACGTACGTCCATTCTTTTCAAAAGACTCCTTTCGAATAAAACTTCCCGATACTAACAACCGTAGTATCAAGTCCTATCCACCTTCGAGACAAGTCACAATACCTTTTAGAAATACAATTACAGCACAAATCAAGTGACTTCTTTATTAAAAACCTTAAGCAATTGGTACCCTTAAAACAATTGCCCTTCCTTAACACAAGTTATTCCTTTGATTACTTTACTAGAGAAAACCATTCTCTTAACCTGCCATAAAGCCATTATAACCAACTTCCCATAAAGCCGTTATAACCCTTTATAGTTTAGACCAATACGTTCCTTTTATAATCAAGAGACTTCTACTTTTTGAAACCAAGTATTATATTCTTTCAAATCAATTCTCTTAACTTTCAAAAATACCATTTGTCTCTTAACCTTTAGAAAACAAGTGACTCCTTTTATTATAAAACCTTAGGCAATTGATGCCTTAAAAACAAGTTGCCTATTCACTTAAAATCAAGTCATTTGTCTTTCCATAAAGCAAATATAACCAACTCCCATAAAGTCGTTGTATTTACTTTATACCTTAGCCAAAATACAATTTCCTATCCAAGGGACTTATACGTTTAAAGCGGGCAAGTATCACATACTTTAAAACTCTTCAAGTCCCCTAACTTTAAAATCAACTTAAGACATCCTTACTATTTTCAAAGAAGTGAGTTAATCTCCTAACCCACCCGACTTGGCATTACAAAAAACAAGTAAAGAATGTCATAGTCTTGTACGTCTACCGTACTACATACGTGCAACTAGTCATGCTCAAAAGATAGGAAAAGTTCTACATAGAGTAAATCACACAACTACCTCTTAACTTCTAAGAGTAGAAGGAAACATGAAATGATACCACAAGTGTATTCCATACATAGAATCATGCCAAAGGAAGGAAGAGGTTCACATACCTCGCGACGATTGTCGACAAATAGCAAAATGCTCCAAAGTACTCCAACCTTGATAGCTATTCCACTCTCCCTGTAGGATACGCTATACTTAGTACTTCAACCTATAATGGTCACAATATGTCCATTAACCTTTCACTTCTAACGTAGAATATTTTAGGTGCTAAGTCGCTAAATTCTACGGAAAATCGGACAGCACCTCCTTTGTTTCTACTCACTTTGCCACCTTTTTCAAGGCCGAATACAATAACCAAACAGCCCCAATTGGCTCACAACAATATAGAAGGTATTCCAATACAATGAATAACTAAATGACCCCAATTGGCTCACAATTTAGAAAGTAGTCCAATACAAATGAATAACAAACTAAAAGGTCCAAATTCGGCCACCTTGAGTTCAACCATACCAATTCTTATCAAATTTCCATTTCAATCCAAATTGGTAGCATAACATGAAATCAAGTCGCATTTGATTATAACAATCCATAATCTCTAAGTAGGTAACATGCGACGATTTCTAATAAACGACCAATTAGTAATCCAATTTTCAAGTGGCTTATATAACATTTCGAATTTAGCTACAAGCACTCCATAATACTTATAAACTTCTACATACCAACTTCATGTTGTCAACGTGTAAAACTAACAACAACAAAAAATATATAATCTTGTAACATCTTAAAGGCCAAGATTATACCTTAACGATTCTCAAACCAATCTTCAAATCCGAAGTCGTTCCTTAGCAACTTAGAGACTCTCCAAGATACTTCAATCCGCTACTTGAGACCCTTAGAACCATACCAACAACTTTCCTTCAACTTTCAATCCAAAACCTAGAAAAGCCACTAGGTTTTCACTTTGCGACTAATACGAAAACTCTTTTTTTTCCGGGATTTTCTATTGAGATATACTTACATAACACTCATGAACCTTGGTTTAAAGTGTGGGGCTTAATGGACATGAAACAAAAATTTCTCCTTCTAGTTGGACCCCAAACACGTGAGCTTCAAGCTCTTGTTCTTAAATTTTGTGTGATATTTGGCTAAGTATGGAACTTGTCTCACTACTAGTAGTATAGTAAAGGGACATGGAGGGTCAATATGTGTACACTTGGGGGGCTAGGATGATCTCTTACTAAATATCAAGGCTTGTGGGACCTTTGACTTTGGTCAATTCTCTCAAGCTCACACTAGCAAGACTTGTCTTGCTAACAAAGGTCCAATGACCTTCTTGCCCTTGCAAGAAATCGTCCAAGGCATCATTAAGGGGGGTGACACGTGTCGCCCTCCCATTCGTCGCAATATTACGTTTTCCGACAATTTCATAATTCCGATAAAAATTTTACAAGTCTCTAATCTTGACACTTTAGAGTTCTTACGTACGTTCTTAAAACATGTCCTGTAAATACGGGGTGTAACAATAAATATACTTTCAAAAGCTGTAAAAGGAACTCGATCACGTTTCAAGTTAGAAGCATCACTTATGGAAGTTGTTTCCTTTGGATGTTTGCCTCCCATGGTGCGTGTGGAGTGATCCTCGCTGAAAATATAAGCTTGAGGAAGCAGATATATAACAATAAGTAACCCTAAGAAAGATCTAGAACAATTGCAACTATAATTGAAGCATCTAGATGAAAAACACATACACGTAAACAACTCAGATGCTTGAGGAAGTGGACTTTACTAGAACATTGGAGGTTAGTGTTGTGCGCGGAAGTAATTGTAACACCCTATTTCAATCGGAGTCGAAAACGGGATTACTGCGCATGGTTGATTCCTAGATTTATTTTAAGGAGTCGCCACCTAATTATCATAGTAAATTAGGACACTTGATTTATTGCAATAAAATACTGCAATTAATCTCCATTTAAAGGTCTGCGTGAGATATGTGATTCTGGGTAAGGGTTCTTTATTATCCTAAAGGGAAGGGGTTAGGCATCCTTTAAGATCCGCTAACTCGCGGTTATCCGTTCAAACCTAGGTTAATTATTTATTGTCTTTCTATTCTACCTATTCTAAGCATTTTTACATAATTTACAATTAAATAAAATACAATGCAAAATAATAAAACTAAAATTAAATGTGGCATGAAATAAACTCCGGGACATTCTTTTTGAAATGCATCTCCGGATACCTGCATAAACACTTAGTAAAAGTGTTAGTAATAGAATAATTTAAAAATAATAGCAATAATTAATAAATAAAGCCAAAAATAAATCCGTCTTTTGTACAGGGGAGGCCTTGGAAATCAGACGGAGATTCCTTCATCGGCCATTATTGCCAAAAATAATAAAATAAATAAAACCTTCGGATCCGCCAAAGCAAGTAATAGTTTTAAACACGGAGGGCTCAGATATGTAGAAAATATAAAGTAGGACAGCCTAAACAAGTGCGGCTGCGAGAATTCGCCTTTCCAGCGCATGTTGGTTATCCGGTGTAAGTGGAAGAAATCATCATTGCCCAGAAAGCTTCATTTATTTTATTTTTCCGTCTTTGCAACTGTGGAGGCCTCAAAAATCGACGGATAACTTTTTCATTGGCCAAAGTGTAGTATCTTGTTCAAATCAATCAATACCAACAGTGTATTATTTGTTCTAATCAGTCAATACCAACAGTGTAGTATTTGTTCTAAATCGGTTTAATAAAATAATGACCGGCAAAATCGCCAAAAATCAGTCTGAAACCAGCGAAAATCAATCCAACAAACACCAAAAAGTAGCAAAACAGTGGCCAACAACATCGCTAGATATTCCAAAAATGGTTCAAAAATCAGTTAGTAAAATGGCCAAAACAGTAGCAACATTGCAGAATCAGTCCGCCAAAAATCAACACCCATTAAGAGCAGTGATAAACATAGCCACGGTCGATACAATATCACTGGAAACACAAAGTTAGATTAAACATCACAGATCTGATTCACCCTAAACTCCCAAATAACCATAACAATACCAACACAAAAATGAAACAGTGAGTCAAATGGACAGCAGTCTGAACTGTAAAATTCACGGAAATAGTAGAGTTCGCCGGAGTTCTAGAATCCCCGGCCAGATTCAAAAGTCGAGAAAATCATGCCAAATTCGTCCAACAAACCACAATATATATATAATAGAAATGAAAGAGAAACAAACAGTGATTTCAACCACAAAAGGCAATGGCAATGGCGTAGGCCACTTCTACGGATAGGTCAGGAGCGACGCCACCACGTAGTGAGGTTCGACGCGAGCGGTGGTTGTTCATTGGAGTGAGGGTGGTTCGCCGACGGGCAGGGAATGGGAGTGGGAGCAGCGGTCGGCGATGGATTTGTTGGTTCGTGGGTGGAGGTGAGTGATGGAGGCTTGCTGGAGGTGTGGCTGGGGTTTCGCCGGAGAACAGCGGCAGCGACGGGTGTGTGGTGATGAGAGAGGGCTGCTGGCGACGAGGTGAGGGGGAGAAGGGAAGATGAGGTGCGGCGGGTTGAAGGTGAGTGAGAGGATGAGGCGGCGGCGACGGGAGATGGGTGAGGGAGGGTGAGAGAGTCGCTGGGGAGTAAAGGGCAAGAGTAGGGTAATGTGGAGCGATGGGCGGTTAAGGGAAAGTGGCCGCAGGGTAAAGTAGGTAGACGGCCAGGTGTGGGTGAGTGTGAGGGACGAGGTGGGAGAGAAGGCGGAGGTCTCATGCTACGACACGGTAGGTAGAAATAGGTAGGTTTTAAAATGAGGGGGTAAGGTTTTATTTATAATGTGAGATTTAGGTTTAGGGTTTTGGGTATTGGGTTTTGGATGGAAAAGATGAAAGGTGTATTGGGCCTCAGTTTGGGCTTCGGTTTTTTGGCGGATTGGACTGATCCAGATTGTGCCTTGGACATGGACTGGTTTGGCAAAAATGCAAAATGGATTAATTATTTAAAAGAAAATTATTTAAAGATACAAAAATTATTAAAGTGCAAATGCTGATGCAATAATAATAAAATACAATATTTAGCAAATATTTAATGCCTGATTAAAAGTAAAGACGGAATGTCAGTTAATTATTTAAAGAGATGCAAAGTTAGTAAAACAAAATGATCGCGCAATAATAATAACATAATATTTAAAAATGTTTAATACCTAATTAAAGTAAAAATATGATGTCAATTTACAAAAAATAAAACAACACAGAATGTTAGGTAAAAAAAAATACAAAAATAGTGATAAAATGTGGTGTCCTAAAATGCTTAAAATTGCAAGAAATGACTAAAAGATGGGTCAAAATTGGGTGTCAACAGTTGTCCCTCTTTGACCGAAGACGATGAAAGAGTGTTCGGACAAAGACGTTGACTTGTAGCCAATTTTGTTCCCATCGTCAGAATTAAAACAAGGATCAAACAAAGAATGGGCAAACGCCGACACTGAGTCGTTGTGATGCCAAGATAAAAGACAAAGCTGATGCAGATTTAAAATTTGTCCCAGTGTCGAATTTATGAGAACACTGGGTTGCTGCAATGCTATAAAATAAAAGCAGGCAGACGCAAATTCAAAATTTGTCCCAGTGTCGAAGTGTGATTGACACTGGGTTGCAGTGATGCGCCGAAAAGACATGGTGTTTGTAGATGTAATGAGGTGATGTGATGATACGCCGTCCTGTATAGGCGAGATGCAGATGACGCCTTGTGTGGGCGTTGTCGTCTTGTATGGACGAAATGCAAATGACGCCTTGTATGGGCGTTGTCGCTCAGATGGACGAAAATACAAATGACGCCAGTATGGCGTTGTCGTCTTGTATGGACGATATGCAAATGACGCCAGTATGGGCGTTGTCGCTCATATGGACGAATGCAAATGACGCCTTGTATGGGCGTTGTCGCTTTGTATGGACGGAATGCAAATGACGCCAGATGGGCGTTGTCGTCTTGTATGGACGAAATGCAAATGACGCCAGTATGGGCGTTGTCATCTTGTATGGACGACGCAGATGACGCCAGTATGGGCGTTGTCGTCTTGTATGGACGAATGCAGATGACGCCTTGTATGGGCGTTGTCTTGTATGGACGAAATGCAGATGACGCCTTGTATGGGCGTTGTCGTCTTGTATGGACGAAATGCAAATGACGCCTTGTATGGGCGTTGTCGTCTTGTATGGATGAGATGCAAATGACGTCTTGTATGGGCGTTGTCGTCTTGTATGGACGAAATGCAGATGACGCCTTGTATGGGCGTTGTCGTCTTGTATGGGCGTTGTCGTCTTGTATGGACGAAATGCAGATGACGCCTTGTATGGGCGTTGTCGTCTTGTATGGACGAGATGCAAATGACGCCTTGTATGGGCGTTGTCGTCTTGTATGGACGAGATGGATTTGACGGCTTGTATGGGCGCGTTGTCGCTTGTATGGACGAGATACGATGACGCCTTATGGGCGTTGTCGCCTTGTATGGACGAATGCAAATGACGCCTTGTATGGGCGTTGTCGCTCAGATGGACGAGATGCAAATGACGCCTTGTATGGGCGTTGTCGTCTTGTATGGACGAAATGCAAATGACGCCTTGTATGGACGAAATGCAGATGACGCCTTGTATGGGCGTTGTCGTCTTGTATGGACGAGATGCAGATGTTCGTCGTTGTATAGACGAAACATGAATGAAGCTGTTGCATAGGCTTGCAATGAAATGACGTCGTTGCAGACGCCGACGCAGATGCTCGTCGTTGTAGACGAAACATAGATGAAGTCGTTGCATAGGCTTGCAATGAAATGGTGTCATTTATGGACGCACCGCTTGTGGACTCGCTGGTTGAGATGACGTCATTGCATAGACGTCAGGCGCTTGTAATCCGTGACGGGCTTATTGTTGTCCTCCCGCCTTTGCCGATATGAAGATCCAAAGCCGAGCATCGATGCGATCTCAATGCGGACTTGCCGGATCCGCGAATGCTTCTTGAACGCTGCGATTGCCGATTGCTTTTGAATCCTTATTATGATCTCTTCATGGTGCACTTCCCAAAAATTGTCCCGCTAAGCATGCGGGGCGACGGGCAAGACTTAACTCGCGGAAATTGCTCATATCTGCTTTCGAATAATCAAACGACGTCGCACGCGAGCCAACGAGAAGATTTCTAATGGTGTGGTCAAGCCGATTTAGGCCGCCACGATCCCGCCGAGGAATCAGGTCAAGACGTAGTTCGTGATGCAAAAAATGATTGTACAATTTTCAAAAAATGAGACCGAAGCCAATGTGGCCGCCTACGTATCCCGCTGAGGGAATCAGGTCAAACGTAGTTCCAATGGTGCAAAAGAGAAATTGAGATTTTCTAAAAGGTGGGACCGAAGCCGATGTGGCCGCCTACGTATCCGCCAAGGGAATCAGGTCACACGTAGTTCCATGATGCGAAAAATGATTATTTTATATGCATTTTTTTTAAAAAGTAGAAAAACAGCATCACGTTCTGACTTCAGTTGATACCAACAATTAGTATTGTGCTTAGGAATTTCATTATTCACTTCCAGTCTAACCAAAACTGACTTCTGGGTGATTCCTATAGTTTCAAATGGTACCTCAGACACCTAAGTATCGACACACTTGCTTGCAGCCAAGGTTTCGAACTACACGTAATCTCACGTTTCAAATGCCCTCACTGAAAGAAAGTCTCATTTCTCACATATATTCCAGTATTTTGAATTTTGGGACGTTTAGAGAAGTACGCTCACACTCAAAAGATGTTCAATGCATGCAATTGTGATACCATAGGCTTGGCCATCATGTAAGTATCCACTAATGTGAGAACCCTCAGTATAAGATCATGTAGGGCTTGTCACGGGCTTGTAATGTAAACTTGGGGGAAGGGATGAATATCATTTGGGTAAAAGTGACTAATCCTTCCTCGAGCGTTGGACTACGTCCGTGCTTGACATTTGTGTGCTTTAATGCTGACCTGCTTTCTTTTGTCCCAGTTTTTCTGTACTGACTTCTTTTTGAATCTTTTGTCTGGAGCCCGTTTCCCAAAGTTATTCTCTCATTTTATTCATTTTTGTTTATAATGCCGGGGCTTTTGATTTCTTTTTTGTGAAGTCGTCATTTGTGTTTTCTTTTCCCTTTTGGGACTTTGACAACTTTTGTCTTTGCAAACTTCGACGCAGATTCACACCACTTGCACATTTCCAAAGCGCTCAAGGAGGTCGGGCCAAGAGAGGGATAGTGCGTACGCACTCAGAAAGGGTATAGGTGTAATATGCGGTTGTCAAAAGAATAGGCTTTAGGCTCAAAAGAGGTGTGCTACGGATAATGTTATTTGGTAGGCTGAAAAAGGCTCAAACGGGTCAAAGAAAGCCTACGATCATTTCCCACACCGAGTGTTACTCAGGATTTCGCCTCAACAAACATTCGGGCCAAGTTCTAGATCACAATGCAATGCAATTGAACTGATTCTAAAACTCACCACACAATGCACATGAAACGATGAGGCTGGTTTCGTTCTAATCTTAGAAACATGTAAGACAATGTCATTTACGGGTGAATAAGAGGTACCAAAAGAATCTATGGTTTACCACGAAATCAGCCCATATTGATTATTACACGTTCTTTCCTATGCACACTCCCAACTGTGTTGGTATCAACCAAGTCAAACAATGATGCTAAAAAAAATGTTTTTGTATTTTTGGATAACATTTTTTGTATTTATGAACAAGATATTTTTTTGTATTTTTTGAATAAATGCAGAACCCGAATAGTGGTCGCTTACGATCTCGCCTTTGACGAGAATCAAAGTGCGTAGTTCGTTCAGATATGTTATAAAACGTATGATTTAAAAGAATTTATTCATGAAAGAAATGCAAAAGTAAAAGCTGTGCAAAACAAATGATTGTTCACTATAAGACTAATGCAAAGTAAAGGAATGTAATGAAAAAATGAATGAATGTGATAGAATGAATGAAATGCATGAATGAATGTGATAGAATGATTGAAATGCAATAATGAATGTCCGTGCAATGAATGAGTGAATCAAATATGTACCTTTTTTTTTTTGTGTGGTGGTGTCGAACCCTAGATGAGTTGCCTACGTATCACACCGTATGGTGAGAATCAGACACGCGTAGTTCAGAATGATTATGTTGTAAAATGCATGATAAAAAATTATGTAATTAATACTAGACATATCAATTGAATTTGTATAAAAATGCAAAATATAAGACCCAGAGCAATGTTTTGTCAACTGTATAAACCGACTTTCTTCCACAACATAACTCAACTCATTCTTGGGATGATTTTTTTCTTTCTTTTTCTTCCTCTTTTTGTTGTTGTCCGCTCGACTATTTGCGAGGACGGTTTTCCCGCAAAAATATGACAAATAGGTGAGTAGGCAAGCCACAAAAATAGTAAGATGTAAGGGCGTGGCAATATAGTCAAAGACTCCCCTGCTTGGTTCAACCGGACTGGTGGTTGATGCTTCACAAAGTCCAAATCGCGTTGTTCAAGAGCGATTTACGCAGTAGAAGTCCTGATTGCAATATGACAACAAAAGTGCAAAAAATGCAAATGCTCGTGGCCAGAGTTGTAAGCACATAGCATGATATGTACATGGGTTAAAAGGGTAATTATTGCATTAAATAATATGTACAAAATTGCTAGCAACAAAATAGTAAACAAAAGCATGCAAATCAAGCGCGCGCTTAATATGCATGGGACCTCTTATGCCAGAGGTAGGCCTAAACGCCAAATATGCGAGATTATGATAAATAGGTCCAAGCCGTTAAACTGCAATGTTTTGTCGGAAATGGCGACCAAATGACGGTGCACTTTTTCCAATTTCGGTGTGTTATAACCAGGCTTGGATCCGTCTATCACCATCATGCTACACATAGTATGCTAATGGGTCGTTGGGTTGTGAAACCCGTCGACAAGTTTGGTGGATTTCTAATTGTGGCGTTAATACCAAGGATTAACCCACCTAAGGTTTATGCATGCATGACTAATATAAAAGGGTGGTATAGCTCTATCTTAAGCTTTCTAAGATTTGGCTTATTAGACGCAAGGTTCCCGAGCGGACAACTCGAGTGAGAAGGCTACGTGGCTGATCAGACGAACCGATCTAACTCCACGCAAGCGCCAACTCTCCTAAATTTTGGGTGTTCTTGAAAGAAATTTGCGGGTGCGCGAAGCACACCAGCGCGTGTAGTGTGTGACAGTGTGAATTTTCCAGAGTGGAGGAAATATGAGCGGAATGCCAGTTTAAGGAAAACAGTAAAAGCAAATAGTAATTAAAACGGTTAAGCATACAAAATTAAAGCAAGCAATTAAAACAAATAAAAATAAATAAAGTCAAGCAATAATAAACCTAGGTTTGTTATGGTCAAGAACCTGATTCCCCAGTGGAGTCGCCATCTGTAACACCCCATTTCAACCGGAGTCGGAAACGGGATTACTGCGCATGGTTGATTCCTAGATTTATTTTAAGGAGTCGCCACCTAATTATTATAGTGAATTAGGACACTTGATTTATTGCAATAAAATACTGCAATTAATCTCCATTTAAAGGTATGCGAGAGCTATGTGATTCTGGGTAAGGGTTCTTTATTATCCTAAAGGGAAGGGGTTAGGCATCCTTTAAGATCCGCTAACTCGCGGTTATCCGTTCAAACCCAGGTTAATTATTTATTGTCTTTCTATTCTACCTATTCTAAGCATTTTTACATAATTTACAATTAAATAAAATACAATGCAAAATAATAAAACTAAAATTAAATGCGGCATGAAATAAACTCCGGGACATTCTTTTTGAAATGCATCTCCGGATACCTGCATAAACACTTAGTAAAAGTGTTAGTAATAGAATAATTTAAAAATAATAGCAATAATTAATAAATAAAGCCAAAAATAAATTCGTCTTTTGTACAGGGGAGGCCTTGGAAATCAGACGGAGATTCCTTCATCGGCCATTATTGCCAAAAATAATAAAATAAATAAAACCTTCGGATCCGCGCCAAAACAGTAATAGTTTTAAACACGGAAGGCTCAGATATGTAGAAAATATAAAGTAGGACAGCCTAAACAAGTGCGGCTGCGAGAATTCGCCTTGCCAGCGCATGTTGGTTATCCGGTGTAAGTGGAAGAAATCATCATTGCCCAGAAAGCTTCATTTATTTTATTTTTCCGTCTTTGCAACTGTGGAGGCCTCAAAAATCGACGGATAACTTTTTCATTGGCCAAAGTGTAGTATCTTGTTCAAATCAATCAATACCAACAGTGTAGTATATGTTCTAATCAGTCAATACCAACAGTGTAGTATTTGTTCTAAATCGGTTTAATAAAATAATGACCGAAAAAATCGCCAAAAATCAGTCTGAAACCAGCGAAAATCAATCCAACAAACACCAAAAAGTAGCAAAACAGTGGCCAACAACATCGCTAGATATTCCAAAAATGGTTCAAAAAGTTAGTAAAATGGCCAAAACAGTAGCAACATTGCAGAATCAGTCCGCCCAAAATCAACACCCATTAAGAGCAGTGATAAACATAGCCACGGTCGATACAATATCACTGGAAAGACAAAGTTAGATTAAACATCACAGATCTGATTCGCCCTAAACTCCCAAATAATCATAACAATACCAACACAAAAATGAAACAGTGAGTCAAATGGGCGATGCAGGCGAATCAGAAGTTCACGGAAATAGTAGAGTTCACGGAGTTCTAGAAACTCGGCGATTCAAAAGTCTAGAAAATCATTCGAAATTAGTCCAATAAACCTCTATATATATATAATTGCAATTAAAGAGAAACAAACAGTGATTTCAACCACAAAAGCGTGGCGTGGCGGTAGCGAACTTCTACGGATAGGTCACGGAGCGACGCCACCACGAGTGAGGTTCGACGCGAGCGGTGGGTTGTTATTGGAGTGAGGGTGGTTCGCCGACGGACAGGGAATGGGAGTGGGAGCAGCGGTCGGCGATGGATTTGTTGGTTCGTGGGTGGAGGTGAGTGATGGAGGCTTGCTGGAGGTGTGGCTGGGGTTTCGCCGGAGAACAGCGGCGGCGACGGGTGTGTGGTGATGAGAGAGGGTTGCTGGCGACGAGGTGAGGGGGAGAAGGGAAGATGAGGTGCGGCGGGTTGAAGGTGAGTGAGAGGATGAGGCGGCGGCGACGGGAGAGGGGTGAGGGAGAGTGAGAGAGTCGCTGGGTAGTAAAGGGCAAGAGTAGGGTAATGTGGGAGGCGGCTGAAGGGTTAAGGGAAAGTGACGGCTATGGGGGTAGAAGTAGGGTAGACGGCTAGGGTTGTGGGTGAGTGTGAGGGACGAGGGTGTGTGGGAGAGAAGGCAGAGGGTCTGTGTGCGGCTGACCTGGGTAGGTAGAAATAGGTAGGTTTTAAAATGAGGGGGTAAGGTTTTATTTATAGTGTGAGATTTAGGTTTAGGGTTTTGGGTATTGGGTTTTGGGTATTGGGTATTGGATGGAAAAGATGAAAGGTGTATTGGGCCTCAGTTTGGGCTTCGGTTTTTTGGCGGATTGGACTGATCCAGATTATGCCTTGGACATGGACTGGTTTGGCAAAAATGCAAAATGGATTAATTATTTAAAAGAAAATTATTTAAAGATACAAAAATTATTAAAGTGCAAATGCTGATGCAATAATAATAAAATACAATATTTAGCAAATATTTAATGCCTGATTAAAAGTAAAGACGGAATGTCAGTTAATTATTTAAAGAGATGCAAAGTTAGTAAAACAAAATGATCGCGCAATAATAATAACATAATATTTAAAAATGTTTAATACCTAATTAAAGTAAAAATATGATGTCAATTTACAAAAAATAAAACAACACAGAATGTTAGGTAAAAAAAAATATACAAAAATGTCAAAAATAGTGATAAAATGTGGTGTCCTAAAATGCTTCAAATTGCAAGAAATGACTAAAAGATGGGTCAAAATTGGGTGTCAACAGTAATAAATACCAATAAATAACGGTATAGGATATATCAAAGCGGTAAAGCAAAACACACAGAATTTACGTGGTTCGGCAAATTGCATACGTCCACGGGAGGCACCAAACTCTCAATATTCAAATGTGAAGAATGTTTACAACACTTAATTCTCTCTCAGGATCCTCACTCTATTTTACTGAAGCTTTACAAGCTTGATTGTGAGATGATTTGTAAGTGAGGAGAATGTTATATTTATAGTCATTCATTACCATGTGAACATACGTGTTAACATATATGTGAACATACCGTGTGAACACACACACTCAAGTCTGATTTTGCAACTAGAAGTGAGCCAAACTTATTCAACAATGATGACTTATTTTTTCAACAATCTCCACCTTGGAGAACTTCCTCCAAACAATTGTTGTTGCCTCCATTAGTGACCTTAGGCACTCCGAGCTCGAATGATATTGATCAAGTTCAAACAGTGTTGGAACTTGATCCAAGTAATGACATTTTTAAACATATCAGCAGTGCCGTCCTGATCTTTTTTAGAAGAATACTCCCTTCTTCTACAATTTCTCGAACAAAATGGAATCGAACATCAATATTCTTCGTTCGACCGTGATGAACTTGGTTCTTTGCCAAAAAAATGGCACTCTGGCTGTCGCAGAAGACTTTGACATTCTTCTAAACAATTCCCAAGTCTTTGGTCAATCCATGAAGCCAGATTTCTTCCTTAAAAGCTTCTGTTAAAGCTATGTACTCTGCCTCTGTATTAGACAAAGCAATTGTTGATTGTAGTGTCGATATCAAACTTACTGGTCCTTCTGCCATCGTGAACACATAACCAATAGTAGATATGCGCTTATCAAGATCTCTAGCATAGTCTGAATCCACATATCTGACTAGATGCTTACAACTTGTCTTGTCTCTCTCAAACTTCAAACCAATATTTATAGTACCATGAATGTACTATAGAATCCAGTTTACTGCTTGCTAATGGCCTTTACCAGGGTTGTGTATGTAGAGACTCACCATGCTCACAACATGTGAAATATCAGGTCTGGTACACACCATAGCATACATCAAAGCAAAAACTAGATTTGCATATGGAATATTCTCGATTTGATTCTTCTGATCATCAAAATTTGGTGACATTGATGCACTTAGCTTGAAATGTGGTGCCAATGGTGTACTCACAGGTTTTGTGTCATTGCCAATGCCAAACATTTGAAGAACTTTCTTCCAATACTGAGGCTGAATCAAACAGAATGTGCATTTCTCCGTGTCTTGAGTTATCTCAATCTTGAGAATTTTTCTAGCCTCTCCAAGATCCTTTATTTCAAACTCTGAGCTCAATTGAGCCTTCAGCTTGTCGATCTCTACCCTGCTTTTAGATGCGATTAACATGTCATCCACATAAAAAACAAGTAGATAAACGTACCATCTTGAAGTTTTCGATAGTAGACACAATGATCAAATTGACTCCGAGTATATTTCTACCTTTTGATGAAGCTTTCAAATCTCTTGTACCACTGTCTCGGTGACTGCTTCAGGACATATAGTGACTTGCTCAACTTTCAAGCCCAATGCTCTCTTCCTGGTACTTTGAACCCATCTGGTTGAGACATATAAGTCTCCCCTCCAAATTACCATGCAGAAAAGCAGTTTTGACATCGAGTTGGGCTAACTCAAGATCAAACTACGCAACCAAAGACAATAATATATGAATTGACGAATGCTTCACAACAGGTGAGAATACCTCGTTATAGCCACTTCCTTCTTTCTGAGCGTAGGCTTTAGCTACTAGTCTGGATTTGTAACAGATACTGTCTGTGCCTGGAGAGGCTTATTTCTTTGTGAAAACCCATTTGCAGCCAATTGGTTTCTTTCCTTTTGGAAGTGGCACCAACTTCCAAGTTTGATTCTGATGGAGCGATTTCATCTCCTCATTCATTTCCATATTCCATACTCTGAATAACATCTTTGTTTTTGAATGGAATATCATCTCTTGTGACTGGAAATACATATGCAACCATGTCGGTATACCACGAAGGTTTGTGGATTTCTTTTCTTGGTCGATTGGTGGTAATCGATTCTGGTTGTTGCCTGATGTCTGGTCCTGGAACCTCCACCTCAACATAACTTTCATCCTCGTGTTCTTCGGGTTGGTTGGACGTCTCTGCTGATTGGACTAGAGTTACTGGAATATCTAACTCCACCTGCTGATGCAACTCTAGATCTCGATTTTCTTTATCAGAAATTGTGTTTTAACATCACAGATTCATTAAAAGTAACATCATTACTTAGTACAATCTTCTTTGAATTAGGGTTCTATAGTCAGAAAGCCTTAACTCCTTCACTAAAGCCCATGAAAATAGCTTTCTTGGACCTAGGATCCAGTTTGGATTATTTCACATGGAAATATGAAGTGCATCCAAATATGCGCAGAGAATCATAATCTGAAACAGGTTGTCCAGACCATACCTCATTGGGAGTCTTTCCATATAGTGTAGTCGCAGGAAGTCTGGTGACTATATGAGTTGCATATGACAAGGCCTTAGCCCAAAATGCCTTGTTCAGTTTGGATTGAGATAACATACAACGAACTTTCTCAACCAAAGTATGATTCATCCGTTCGGCAACTCCATTATGTTGCGGGTACGGGGAACTGAAAATTACCTGATTATCCCTTTATCTTGACAGAATTGTATGAAAGGATCCGATTTGTATTCACCACCATTGTCAGATCTGAGTCTCCTGATCTTCCTTCTTATTTGGATTTCTACCATTTTCTTCCATATAAGAAAGATATCTAGCACCTCATCTTTATGCTTCATGGTATAAACCAAAACATATCGCGAGAAATCATCGATGAAAGTAACAAACCAACGTTTACCTCCCAATGAATCATTTTGATAAGCTCCCCAAACGTCGGTATGAAAATAATTCAATATTCCTTTGGTGCGATGAACAACAGTACCAAACTTGACTCTGGTCTGCTTGCCTAAGACACAGTTCTCACAGAAGTCAAGTTTTCTATTCTTTGCACCTTTCAGAGTACCTTGCTTTATCAAGGTTTGAAGAGCCTTTTCTCCAACATGTCCGAGCCGCATGTGCCAAAGGCGGGAAATGTCTGATGAAACATCATTACAACTGGTACAAGATGATACACTTCCGGTTACTGTGTGTCCATCAAGGAAATATAGATTTCCTTTCTGAGTACCCTTCATGGACAAGAATGCTCCATGTACAACCATCAGAACTCCACTTTCAATGGTTACCTTGTAACCGTTAGAATTAAGGACTCATAGTTAGATCAGATTCTTCTTCAGATATGGGATGTATCTGACCTCCGTGAGCCATCTCATTGTACTGTCATGCATTTTTAGGTGTATGGTACCAATATATTTTGTCCGGAAGGTATTGTTGTTACCCATTAGCACAACTCCTCAATCAAACTGATCTAATTTTGAGAACCAATGTCGATTCGTACATATATGATAGGAATATCCAAAATCCATCTATCAGAATGATTGTCTGTAGATGAAATAGAGAATGCAAAATCTTCTTCTGCCTTCTGCGCCACGTTGGCATTTGTCTTGTCCTTATTTGGACAATCTTTCTTCTAGTGCCCTTTTTGGTGATAATAGGCACATCATCCTTTCCAATGCGTCGCCATGATGTAGTTCTTCTAGACTTAGAATGATATCGACCTCGCTTACTAGATCTGTCAGATTTGTTACTAGCTCTGCCTCTAGATACTATGAAGACTTCTGGTGATGCCTCTTTGTTATCAAGTTGGCCCTTACTTCGATACCCGTTGTTCACCAATGCATTTCAAAAATCACTGAATTTAACATCACATTTACCATATAGCAAAGTTGTTGTTAAATGTTCATAACTTTTAGGCAGAGAGTTTAACAACAACAAAGTCATATCCTCATTACTAATTTCAACATCAAGATTATGTAGATCAGCGAGAATCTTATTGAAATTATCAAGATGCTCAATAATGGGAGTACCTTTCTTGTACTGAAAGGAAAAAGTTTATTTTTTAGGTAGAGTCGGTTCTCTACACTTTTTGTCATGTACTTGTCCTTTAGCTTCTTCGAGAGAACTACGGCCACATTTTCTTTCATGACAAAATACTTCTGATCTCTTCCTAAACATAATCAGATGGTGCCACAAGCTTAACGGTTGACATAATTCCAATCTTCATTAGAATAATCTTCTGACCTGGTTTTCAAGGCAATATCAGATCCTTCTCGGAAAAGCAGATCTAATACTTCACATTGCCACGTGCCAAAGTTATTGGTGCCATTCAATTTATCCACCTCAAACTTTGCATTGGATAACATGGTTCTTCTTCTAGAACAACTTGGTTCGCCAGAACTTCTCAGGTCACGATGTTCTCTTTTAGAACTTTTGATATCAACTTGTGCAACTTTCTCCGTCTCTCTGCCGTCAGTCATAAGTGAAACAGATAACAGAATAGATGATTCTCAAGAAAGACTATAAAAATAGTGTCTCCATATTCGTAAGGCGAACACTACCGTAACCAATTCCAAGTCATGAGTTGGAAAAAATTTCTCATGTATCTTCAATTGTCGAGATGCATACGCAATCACTTTTCCAAACTGCATCAAGACACATCATAACCCAACCTTATAGGCATCACAATAGATTGTGAAACCTTTTTGTCCCGATGGTAAAGTTAGGACTGGTGCATTTGTCAATAACTCTTTTAGTTTATGAAAACTTGCTTCATATGCTTCTGACCACTGGTACTTAACCGATTTCTGAGTCAATCGGGTTGAGGGAGCAGCAAGACTAGATAAACCTTCTACAAATCTTCTATAATATCCAGCCAAAATCAAGAAACTCCTAACTTCTGTCGGAGTGGTAGGTCTTGGCCAATTCTTCACTGCTTTTATCTTTTGGGGGTCTACTATAATTCCATTCCTTGACACATATGGCCCAAGAAGGCTACATTTTCCAACCAAAATTCACACTTTGAAAATTTAGCATACAATTTTTCCTATTTTAAGACTTGAAGCACTACCCTCAGATGCTCTTCATGTTCTTCAACACTCTTGCTGTAATTAGAATATCATAGATGAATACAATCACAAACAAATCCAAGAATGTTTTGAAGATTTTGTTCAAGAGATCCATAAAAGTTGTTGGGGCATTGGTTAACTCGGAAGATGTGACCAAGAACTTATAATGACCATATCGGGTTCTAAAGGTTGTTTTGGATATATCATCTGGATTTATTTTTAGCTGATGATATCTCGAATGGAGATCAATCTTGGAAAAATAGCTGGCGCCTTGAAGTTGGTAAAAAAGATCATCGATTCTTGGTAACGGGTATCGATTCTTGATCGTGACCTTATTGAGTTGTCGATAATCGATGCACATTCGGAACGAACTGTATTTCTTCTTCACAAAAAGGACTGGTGCACCCCAGGGGGAAACACTAGGCCTTATAAAGCATTTATCCAGAAGATCCTTCAAATATACTTTTAACTCTTTCAATTCAGCTGAGGTCATTGAATATATAGGAACAGAAATGGGTCTCATACCCGGAATTAACTCTATAGCGAACTCCACTTCTCTATCTGGAGGACGGCCTGGAAGATCTTCAGTGAAAACCTTCGGAAAATTGCAAACTATAGAGGTATGCACTTCGGGGGACTCTTTTGTGGTATCCATTATATTATCCATGTAAGATTATTCCACTTCGTGACTTTTTAATAACTTTTGAGCCCTAAGACAGGAAATAAGTCGACTCGAGGATGTCCCAATTCTACCCTTTATAAAAACTTCTGCTTCCCCAGAAAAAGATAATTTTACAACTTTTTGCCAGCAATCCAACGTGGCATAACATGCTGACAATTCATACCCAAAAGAATGTCAAAGTCTACCATATCAAGTAATACTAAGCCTGCTAGTGTTCTGCTACCATTTACTTATAATGGAAATTTTTTAATTACCCGAGAGGCCCAAATTGAGTCCCTCACTGGTGTCATGACCTCAAAGGGTTCACTTAAATATGAAGGTTCTATATGTATATTGTTAGCAAAATCCGTCGACATATACAAAAATGTAGAGCCATGATCATATAATACAAGTACAGGAATACTTGAGATCAATAAAATACATGTGACCACCGCATTAGACACCTCAGCCTCATTCCTATGGGGCAAAGCGTAGATCCTGTTATGATTGTTGGACTGTTGACCTCTCTGACTCTGTCGGGACTGGTTTCCCTGATTTCCCTTGTGGGCAGCTGTGGTTGCTTCTGACCTCCCATTAGAAAACTGAGTTTGGGTCCTCTTCTTGCATTCCCTGACATAGTGGTGGCCTTAGCGTTGCTACCTTGATGATTGAACTATTTATTCTTTTGGGGCTTGTAATGAGACTGGAATACTGGCTGGATCGGTTTTGAAGAACCCCTACTACCTTCTAGCCTCTGTTTTTTATTCTGATTAAAGGATGCCGATGATCGAAACCTCTTTTGCGAATACGCTTTTTTTTCTTTAACAAAATTTTCTACCTTCATTGCTATGTCGACGATCTGAAAGTAAGTCTGATCATGGGCTAATGCTAGTACCTTCGCTGCCAAGTTTAGGTTTAAACCCTCAACAAACCCTTTGACCTTCTCCCTTTCCGGAGGAATAATGTGTGCATTGTATGCCGACAATCTCGTGAATTGGGTATCCTATTCCTGCACACTATGGCCCCTTGTTTCAACTGTTCAAACTCACATCTGAGCGCATCTTTTTAGGTGTTCGGCATATAATTTTCGATGAATACTGCTCTGAACTCCCCCCCGTCATTGGTGGTGACATCGGGGGACAATTTCTTCTAAAATTTCTCTACCACACCGCTGCATCGTCCACTAAACGTGCACTCACAAAATTGACACAACGTCTCCACACATCCTAGGGTAAACATTAGTTATTCTACCTCATCGAGGAACACTATCGGGTCAGACTTGGAGTCCTTTCCTGAGTAGATATGTTCCCTTCTTCTCATAAAATTCGCCCATAGCCTATCTGATACTGCCTAAGCTTCTATATTTTCTATCAGTAGTGCAGTCATAACTGGTTTCTCGGCTGTCGGGTTCTGGGTTGGGGCCATAACTGAGTCAGGTCGTACTTAGAGTCCTTCCCTTAGTAGATAGGTTCCCTTATTCTCATAAAATTCGCCCATAGCCTATCCGGTACTTTCTGAGCTTCTATATTTTCTGTTAGTGGTGCAGTCACAACTGGTTCTTGGGTTGTCGGGTTCTGGGCCGGGGCTATAACTGAGTCACTAGGTGCATGCTGAACCATGTATGTAACTGTATCTGTCATCAACTCTATTAGTTTATCTAATTTGTGTCCCACCGTTTCCTGAGTCGTTTGACTCTCATTTTCTTCAACATTTTCCACGCTATCTTCAGACACCGCTTCCTCCACTGGATGTATAGGATCTTCGTGGTGAACCTCATTTTGAACCCTCGGTTCCTGTACCGGGACTCTTGGGGGTTGCCATTGTCCCCTCGCTCTTCCTCGAGTAGTTTCGATCGACTTTCGCACCACCTGTACGTGTGAATCTACCATTTTCTGAAAACATAAACACACCTATATTTTAGAAGACGGGATGTCTACTTTAGCTCCCAAAATTTTCTTATAGCTCATAAGCATGCAACATCACAAGAAAGGTAAAATGCAAAAATAACAAGTTATTATTTCCTTCTTGCGTTCATAATACTTCATTCCATCTTATTCTAAAATGATATAACATTATACTAAATCTTATCAGATAATTCTGTGTCACCCATTATAGACCTCCAAATCAAACTTGCATTTACTACAACACGTTTTAAAGGGTCTAGCCGTGTGACCCTCCTACTCCGAAAATTGGCATCCAGGTCTTTGTGAACCGTCTTCCTTGCCCCTTATTTCCTTATCGTCCATTTTTTCCTTCATCTTCAGATTTCCTTCACTAGACGTAGAAATTTGGGCAAAGAGCCTTCTGTAATATTTCCACTTAGCATATTTTCTCTTCTAAACGAGGAGTGGAACTCTCCCGGGATGAAGTTGACTATTATTTGTAGTATGACTTTAATCGGATAATTGAAAAAGGTTGGGTCAGATGAATGCTGACCTCCTTCTCTTCTGCCCACTCTCCGTTGTGCATATGTATACACTAATTTAGACATGGGTTCTGCTTCGGGGAAGACGAGTTGACTTCATCGATCTACTGTAGTGTAGTCAGCCTCACGTTGTGCCTGACTGGCGAGTCTGCCGAGATCTTCAAGAAGAGCTCAAGGGGGTCGCGTCAAATGGCACTCTTTCAATTATCTGTATTGTAACGTGACGTATACTTTAACCTTCCCGTTCCATCTAGCCCTAAGAAAATATGTACAACGTGTGAGTGTGTCATCCATATACGTGCCAAAATCGTCTCCTGGGTCCATCCTACGATCCATGAACTCCTTCTGATCTCGCATTGCCCTTTTCTTCCAATAGCACTTCCCTTTTGGTTGGAACTCATATTGTAATCATATCTACAAAAATAATTGTTAGTTAGTTTATCGTTGCACAATCCTCTTCCATAATCTTTTGAAGGAGATATTACGAGAACCAAATCTTTGAAAAGACTCAAGATAGACACGAGGAGAGTATGAAGGAAGTGAAACTGTTTAGGATGTTATCCCGTTCACTTATTACTAAGGTGGAGCGCACACCGTAGCAATAAGTAATTGTTCAAACACCCAACTCAAAGAAATTTCTTAGAATCTCCTAACCTGGTTTAGCTTTGATACCAACTTGTCACGCCCTGACTTTTCTCAAGTCTTCCCCCTTAGGGCGTGATGGCACCTCTCTTTCCAGGTGAACCATTTAATTTATCTTCGCCCTAAATTATTCATATATCTAGGTGTGGAAATAATATAATCATTTATTTTTTTAATGAAAGCACGAGCTCATACTCGAGCATCCAAATTTTTTTCTAGACTCGATGGAAGTTCAAATACAGAATAAAAACATCTGAATCTTAAAAGAAAACAATCTCATGTGGGGAATTCCCCGAGATAACAAAACTTGGTTCTTCAAGCCTACTTAATCTAGAACAACTTTCACCAAATCCGAAGTAATGGATTGGTTGGACAATAAGGCTGTGGGATGATCGCCAACCCTGTTGAAGAGTTTTTCTTCTATCGCGTTTTCCTGAAACATGTTAAATGAAAGAGTCAGCCCTACCATCCGGGGCTGAGTGAGAACCTCGCCCTACAACAAGTAACCTCACAATTTTCTAAGTACATTCATATTATGAACATATTAAGCATTTCATGAAAACAAGTTTCAGCACTGTCGGTGTACAAGCTCATACATACTTACACACACAAAATCTCCTCCCAACTCGTCCTAGGGAATACTTAGTTAACTAGTACACCTACTTCATCTCATATCACATAATATATATTTTTGTCGCGGTGTGTGCAATCTGATCCAATGCATTTCAATTATATCCCCGAAGGCGAGTGTGTTTGAATAGCTCCGAAGGCAAATGTATATGAATAGCCCCGAAGTCAAGTGTATTTGAATAGATCTGAAGGCAAGTATATTTGAATAGCCCCGAAGGAAAGTGTATTTGAATAGCCCCGAATGCAAGTATATTAGAATAACCCCGAAGGCAAAAAAAATGTGTAACGATATGGCCCCGTAGGTGATAGCAAAACTATTTACCTTACCAAAATTTCTATCATCTCGACTGTATGACCAAACTCTCTCACACACACACACACTTATATATATACATCTATAAATTGTCATATTTCAGAAGATTTAAATAATGTTCATTTCTTTCAACTTTTCGCTCTTTCCAGTTGTAAGATTATAACTCTCGAACCGTAACTTCAAATAAGGTGTTTATTACGCTCAATCGAAGGTAACACGGGGATCTATTACTATACCAAGTTTGCTCTTAAAATACTTAGTGTAACTAGTACAAATTCACGCAAGAAACAACCCTATGAAAACGGTTTCGCCAGAATTTTTGTAAAAAGGGATACAATCTTAAAACAATCATAATTTTGTATCCGTAGGTCAGATTAATCTCCGTAAAGTCTCAAACTGTCGAAAACAGAGAAATATAAAACTTTTATTCATCACAACCTTTCAGATTACTCACCGAAACATTCATTTATTTTATTTTAACAACTCTCAGAAAACTATTTTGCCAGATATTTGTAAAACAAGACACAATCTTAAAACATTCATAACGTTTTATCCGTAAGTTGTATTAATATCTGTAAAGTCTCAAACTGTAGATAATAGAGAAATACATAACTTTTGTTCATTACAACTTTTCATATTCCTTACCGAAATGTATAGTTATTCCGTTATACGTTATGCCTTCCGGATTTTATTCGATCCGAGACAGAAATTTTAAAATGCGATAACTCTCAAACTGTATGTCAGTTTTATCCCCTCTTGGCTCAATCTGATCATTAAGGTGATATGTACAATTTCATCCGATTTTAACAAGAATAGCTCAGCGAAACAGATTGAAATTTTATGACCCAAACTAGTTATTAAATAACATATTCATAATAATTTCATGATCATTCTTTCAACATCCAAATTATATTCTAACATGTATTGTAACTTAAAATAAAGGATTTTACTAAGAGTTATGAGTGATAAAACTCACCTTTTGTTGCTTCGTACTGCAAATGAATTTTCAAACTTCAACTAATCCTTTCCCTTTTGCTCTTGGTATTTTTCTGATTTTTGCTCTTGGTATTTTTCCCGATTTTTGCTCTTGGTATTTTTTTTCTGATTTTTGTTCTTTGTGCTACGTTCTTTATTTTGTGCTATGTAGAATATATAGTGAGGTGTGTGTATGTAACTTATGTGAGGTGGAAGGAGAAGAGGTTGAGGGTATTAAAGGGGAGGGTTAGGACGTGCATGTTAAGGTTCTTAATGACATTACTACAAATTATTTTAACTGAAGAATATGGCTCTTAATGCCATTTATTTATATATTTTTTTTTAAAGAAACGAACAAGAAAAATGTTTTTTTCCCGAATTTTACAGTGTTTGAATGTGAAACATGCGGACTCGAACACTGGTATTATTAGCTTCCTTTTATCCGGCAGTCCCCGATGTTATTTTTTGGCACATGTATTCCTTCTCCGTTCTATTTAGGTAACACATTTTTCCTTGCTGCCTCATTAAAAACCTTACCGGAAAAAAACCCTTTTAGGATAAAAAATTATTTAGGGAAAAAGAGTGCAACACATGTTTTCAGTTTGTGAGAACGGTTCTTCAATATCATTCTTCCTGCAAATACTATTAATACAAAACAAATAACTTAAACAAATGAACAATGCATACCTTAACAATAATACCTCTTAAGATGACTGATGTTCCATTTGTTGGGTAGTTTGTTTCCTTCTTTGGCTTCTCATTGATACAAACCCTTTCCCGTAATGCTTGAGACTCAGTAAGGTCCTTCCCAATTCAGACCAAGATTTACATCATTCGGGTCTCTAGAGGGTAACCTTCCGAAGAATCGAATATCCCATTTGAAAGTGTTTCGAATTCGTCTATGATTATAATAATTTTCCATTCTTTATTTTTTATCGAACATTCGAATCAGAGCTAATTCCAGATGTTCCTCTGTAAGATGCAATTTAATCAACATTGCCTCATTGTTACGTTCTTCAGTTTAATGTTTAAACCGAAAACTTGATTCACCTATTTCCACCGGAATTAATACTTCAGCACCATAAACTAGCAAAAATTATGTTTCACTTGTGTTGGACTTCGTTGTTGTTCAATGTGTGAGTACAATGAAGGTTAAAAGAAAATGAGAAGTAAGTAACGAATACAAAAATTACAATATGGAACAAGAACAAAAGTGAACTACTACAAAGAGTTTGCTGAGTCGGGTGTTAGCACCCTGTCCTTAAGACAATATTACTCCGTATGTATCCTTTTATGGTGATTGGCAACTTGTCTCCCAAGATAAAACAACAACTAGCAAGTGAGCAAAGGAAACTCAAACGTTTACTACAAGAAGAACCTTTTGAGTGTGTGAAAGAAAGCTAGAAAAGAAGAAGATCAGCAATATGATTTTGATGTGTTCTTCCACTAGAGCCTAAGGCCTCAATTTATAGTGTGTGAAATATGACTTCTCATCTAGCCAACTAATGGCAATCAATTGTCATGTAATGACACTTATTGAGAGGTTTCAATCATCCAAATAATTGCTGAATTCATGTGCCATGTAATGGAGAATCAATGCACCAAACCAGCCCAAAAGTAAAAAAAATTCAGCTTTCGTCGACCATTTTGCCTTCGAAGCTCCGCGACTCAGCCTGGGAGGTGTCGCGGCGCCTCAGCTCCAGTGACCAAACCACCAATTAGCGCCGCGGTGCTTGGCTGGAGGCGCCGCGATGCTCCAGCACCGCAGCTCCGATGGTGCTGCGCCGTGGCCCTTTGCGGCTCCGCAGCGATTTCTGACTCGTTTCATCTTTTACATGACGTACACTTCTTCGTTCATTTACGTACGTAAAACACTCGTCATTTGGCCGACAACCGTCTATCATTTCATGTCTCACATATTTTATTTACGTACCAATATCTCTTTCACTAAGGAAATTTACGATATTTGGTACAACGTGTGCACGTGTGTGGAAACGACATTTTTGACGTGTGGGGCCCCAATTGTTTGAGTCCTAAATGATAGGTTAAAATTTATTTCACGTTAATAAATTTCCAACAATCCCCTCTTAAAAGAGATTTTGGCGCAGTCACATGGTGCATTTCTAGCAATCTTTCGGCGGATCGATGTTGCATCTGGATAGGTAGCCGTAGCTTTGAACCTTCCATAGTTGAATACCATCGGAATTACTTACTGCGCGGTGAACGTGATGTCTTGAACCGTCAGTGTTTAATGTAAGCCAATACAATGATACCAACACAACAACTTTTCTTACTCTGTTCTTTTTTAATGTTTTGTCAGTTGTGGTCGTGGACACGTGTTGGATTCTTAAGTGAGTTCATTTGAGGCGTCCTATCTTCGCACTTAAAAAGGTGGTCTTCTACAAGGTATCCTGGTATACCCCACTTCACAAGTGTTATGAACCATTAAAAGTTTTTCGAAACCTAACCTCAACCGTCGAGAATCATTATATGTTTTGGAAACTTAACCTCTACCCACACTGCAGATAGCGCTTAATGTCTATCACGGGAACGGCCTTAGATTCATGTTTCATTATAGAAATCATCATCCGAAGTGCTTTTGATTCCATGGAAGCACTCAACTGAACCTATACGACTTAGTTTTCTCATTGAACCTAATTCCTGGGATCTCCAGTCACCAAGGTTGGCTATCCGCTTGGCTATCCGCTGTATCAGTTCTTATTATTTGATTTTTAAGCTCATTCCACTAGACATGCAGACTGTCTGATCTCTGGGTGTGACCTTAGTCAAAGGGTCTCATATGTTCTCCTTTGATTTTACATAATCAATGGAGATAATACCCGTGTTGATTAGCTGTCGAACGGTCTTATGTCTCCGTCGAATATGACGAGATTTGCCATTGTACATAGAACTTCGTGCCCTTCCTAGAGTCGACTGACTGTCGTAATAGATCATTACAGAAGGTACGGATTTGTCCCAACACGGACATCCTCTAAGAAGTCATGAAGCTACTCAGTTTCTTCTCATGCTTTGTCTAAAATGATAAAACTCTGATTCCATCGTGGATCGGGTGATGCAATTTTGCTTGGAGGATTTCCAAGACACAACCCCACCACCAATTGTAAATATATACCTATGGTGGACTTGGTGTTCTCGATATTAGATATCCAGTTTGCATCACTGTACCCCTCTAGTACAACTGGATATCTCGAATAATGCAACTCGTAAGCTAGCATGTATTTTAGGTACCGTAGTACCCGATTAATACTTTCTAATGGTCATCACTTGGATTATGGGTAGACCTAGCCAACTTGTTGACTGCATACGCGATATCATATTGGGTGCAGTTTGTGATGTACATCAAACTACCAATCACCTGAGCGTATCGTTCCTGGCATACGGGCGCACCACAATTTTTATCAATTTTTTTATTTATATCCAATGGTGACGTTATCGGCGAACTGTCGAACATCTCAAACTTCTTCAACACATCCTCGATTTCACTAATTACCGCATAATTTTAAAATATCGGGTATTATGTTTTATAATTAAAATTACTAGCAAAATAATTTTTTATATCTCGGCATCGGCATTGGTGATTGATTTCTTAATATCTTCACCAATTACCAAATTAGTCATTTTTATATGAATATTATATTTCTACTTAAACTAAATATATATATTAAATCTTTTGTATCATAATTTATGTGTAGGTGCACTTTTTAAAATTTATTAAGATGAAAGAAGCATATTTTAATTAATTGAATTAGTTACTTGGACTAATTTTCTCCCAACATGTCATACCCATTTTCGGCCAGCCTATAACCCAATTCCCACACTCTTTACTCCCATGGCCCAAAACCGATGACCAGGCCCAGTCCTTTTATTCCCCATCGTCCACATCTAATTCCCCAACAGAAATAATCTCTAATCCCAAACGAACCAAACCAACGGAACCCTTGGAACCAACAGTCCATCGCCGATAATCCCCAAAAACCACCGGATAATCACCGCCACACCCAACAGACCACCAGTACGACACCCTCAACCCATCACCCTGACACTACCATACCTAGAACCCATCATTTCGTCCCTTTACCCGAAAACCCGCCCCCTTTACCCCGAAAATTCGTGAGTCACAGAACCTTTTACATCTCCCATCACCATACCCTCATCCTAGGTCTGCAACTCGAGCCATGCGCCCCTTGTACGACCCTCAATGGTAATCTACCCTTTTCTCCCATCAAATCCCATTTATTTGAAAATCAAATTCGTGAAGAAGGGGGTGGGGTTCCAAATTCGGGTATAAATACAACCCTTTAGGTTTTGTTGAATGGGATCGAAATTCTGGGCTTTTTGTTGAAGATTGAGAACGAAAATCCCTATTATCTATTGTCATTATAAAGCTTTAAACTCAAAAAATAAACGCCTTTCCTGACAATAGACCTCAAAACCCCCTTCTATTTCTAGTATTGGTTCAAAAGGAATCCATAAACACATAAGCTTTACTTCTCTTCAATCGCACACACACACAAACATCTCCGAGCAAATTCGACGAGTCGAGATATTGCCTCGGTTCGCTGCCCGGAGAAGGTCAGTGAGCTTACTTTCTTTCTTTTAATTTTGCTATTTAATTCATAACTATGTGTTCTATATGATTTGATTACGTATCTTTATTAAATGTGTTCTAGTTTAAGTGTAGTTGTCGTTCGAATTTGTTAGTTAAATTACATCATATTGGTTATGGTTTGTCATAGTATGTTGGTATTGATGCATTTCTCAAAGGGTAAACAGGTTTAACATGTATCAATGACTACCTTAAAACATTTAATTAGTTACCAAATATGATTAACAGACTGCTGGTTCTATTTTTTGTTATCCATTTAATTTGTGGTTTGTCATAGTATGTTGGTATTGATGCATTTCTCAAAGGGTAAACAGGTTTAACATGTATCAATGACTACCTTAAAACATTTAATTAGTTACCAAATATGATTAACAGACTGCTGGTTCTATTTTTTGTTATCCATTGAGCAGAAATGAAGAACACTAAGAACAAATACAGCGTAAAAATAACATAAACAGCTAAACAAACAGAGGAAAAGAACTCTCAGTCAAGTTAGTCAGTTTGAAAATTCCTCTAGAAAGAACTCCCATTAAGGCAAATCACAGATACTAGAAAGTTCAACGAAGAGGTAATGATTAATACATGCTTAGGACAAAGACAATTATTAGAAGATAAGAACATGAACACAAATACAGGAACACAAGAACAAGTAAAAAGGGAGACAACATTAATCAAGCTTACAAACAATAAAGTCGAATTGGGCAATGGATCGAATTCTTCAGAATAGGTGAACTCCGACAGAGGTTCAGTGTTCAACTATTGAAGAATACCCAAAGCTTGAATGTTCTACAAGACAGTTAACCATAAACAAATAATAAGAGAGGGACAGAGAACATTCAAAGACCAGCAATAGTGAGAGCGAGATGAGCAACTAAACAAGATAAGCGTAAACAGAACAAAATGCTAACAGAACACTGTAACTAATAAAACCCAGCAGTAGACCATCAACAAGACACAAAGAGGCATCTAAGACCAATACAAATCAGGAGTATGGAATAGAACAGGCATGCGATTAGCAACAGGTGTTCAAGAACATAAACCCAGTAAAATAAACCACTTAAGAAAGTAGAGGGCATTCCATGGCCACAAGGACAGTTCAACTATTCAGTGAGCATAACACAAGCATATCCTAAGTATTTCCTCCAGCAACACAGAAGCCCGGCAATCACTATAAGCTCAAAACAGACCCAGATCATCTTAGTAGCACTAGGCATATAGATAGGCAAAAGAGAGGTACAAAGAAATTAATCAAGCACATGCATAGCAATAGCTTAGTGTCTAGCACATAGGCGCTAACAAATGAACAGCAAAACCACTGGAAGACAACCAACATGTAGCTAAACGTAATGTCAAGCGTATTTTGTATACGCTTTTTTAGTCATTTTCAGTTAGTATTTTACTCATTTTTGTTGTGTTTAATATAGTATTAGGTTTGTTTTTCTTTCTTTTCAGTCACAACAGTTCAAAAAGGTAAAATGGCGAAAAGGAACGAAAAATGGACATAAAAGGAGGAATCCGAGGCCGAAAAGGACAGAAATTGAGGACCCGGACGAAAGTCACGCAGCGCCGCGCGCCGATACGGAAATCGAGAATCCGAAGTTAATTTGGCCAGGGGCAGAAGGGTCCATAGGACACGAAAATTGCAACATACTAAAAGCCCTAGGGATTATTCTATGAGGAGGGTGGTCATTCTAACACACAACACATCACAGGGCAAGGATTGGAAGCTACAATTGGAGACTTTAGTTCGCAGTACTCTTCTTTCTTTCTTTTTAATTCAGTTTATGTTTGGAATTGTACTAGTTCTTAGCGTGACTATGACAAGGAGCTAAACACTTTATTAGGGCTTTCCTTTTGAATCGGTTGAAACTCTATTTCTTGACTTAATACATTAGTTGATTTCTTCTTCACTTGATTAAGATTTATTCAATAATTGGTATGAATGTTTGATAGTTAATTGATCACTAATTATCATAATCTATATGATTTCGAATCAAGAACCGAGAGAAGAGATTTGGATATGCTGTAATTGAATGTCTATAGGTTAAAATCGATGACGAAAGTACCCCGATACTTGTGTAGCATTATATGTTACTGTTCTTAATCCTCATGTGTTGGTAAATCATATCATAGAAATATCGAAGGGTTATGCACTGGGGTTGAGCGATTATATATCCTAACCGGAATATAAGACAATCTAGTTAACCGCTATCTTAACGTAGAAGAAGAAGTCATTCCTAGTTGCATTAAAGATTGAATAGAGTGGATAGTCGAGGATTTTTGAAGCCCTAATTCCTTCATAACTGATTACAACTTCAATAGTTTAGTTCATTCTTGCAATTATTCTAGTAGTTAAACAAAAAAACCAACTCTATTATCGATTGCTAAATAGATAACATAAAATAGATGAACGGTAATTAGAAACCAGTCTCTGAGGACGATATTCGGTCTTATCAGACTATTCTACTTGTGAACGATACGTACACTTGCGTGAGCACGTGAAAATCGCCCAACAAGTTTTTGGCACCGTTGTCGGGGACTGACGTACTTTTAATATCGAACCATCTATTTTTATTTCTACTTTGACTTTATTTTTATTTTTATTTTTACTGTTAGAACCCTGTTGCCTTGATTTATTTGTTGATTTTGGTCTATTTCAGGAATTTAGTGTATGCGAAGAAGGAGAGGAGCAGATACACTTGTTCCCTTCAACCCTGAAATTGAGAAAACGTGCAAGCAAAACAGGCGAAATAAAAGGATAGCTGATTCAGTGACCATGGAAAACCAACCACCGAATCAAAATGGAGCAAACAGCGAGGTTCCTAAACATGTAGATGAGCCAATACCGGTCCCAGCAGAAAGAAGCTTGGGAGATTATATTCTGGCCACGGTTACTGGTGCGCGACGTCATCGTGCTCCCTGATAGGGGCAAACAACTTTGAGATCAAGTCAGCCATCCTGAGCATGGTCCAGAGCATAGTACAGTTTGGGGGATTGTCATCTGAAGACCCTCACATGCACATTGTCAACTTTCTGGAGTTGTGTGCCAATTTCAAGTACAATGGCGTTACTGACGATGTCATTAGACTGAGGCTCTTCCTATTCTCACTTAGGGACATAGCCAAGAGCTGGTTGAACTCACTACCTGCCAACTCTATCACCATCTGGCAGGACCTAGCCCAAAAGTTTCTTGCAAAGTTTTTCCCTCCTTCAAAAGCGGCAAAGTTAAGGGGAGAGTTAAACAATTATTACCAGGTGGATGGTGAGTCACTCTACGACGCATGGGAGCGATTTAAGGATCTGCAAAGGAAATGCCCACATCATGGCATAGAGAAGTGGATATTAGTCCACATTTTTTATAATGGGCTGAGTGGTACTACTCGTACCATCATTGATGCTGCAGGTTCAGGAAGTTGGGAACTTTCAGCGGCCTTATAATTCCAACACATACAATCCAGGATGGAGAAATCACCCTAACTTTTCGTGGAGGAACGACCATGCCCAGCAGAAACCATATCAAGGTAATTACCAGAACCAGCAAGCACAGAATCAGGCTACCTCATCCCAACAGTTTAGACCACCTACACAACAGGAGAAGCCTGATGAGCTGAGGGCTGCATTGCTTACACTCATCAATTCGCAGAATCAGTTCATGTATGAAACCAGGTCCTCTCTCAGGAACCTGGAAACGCAGGTTGGGCAACTGGTGAAGATGGTAACCAACAGGCCGCAGGGTACTCTCTCAAGCAATACAGAGGTTAATCCAAGAGAAAGCGATGTCGAGCGGTGTTGTTAAGGAGTGAAGCGGTTGAGCGAGTTGCTCCCAACCCAGATGGTTCATGAGAAAGAGGGTGAGAAAGCAGTTGAGGAAGGAAAGGAGGGGGTCACTGAGGACCACCCTACAGTTGAGAAAGCTCCACCAGCACCTTTGAGGGAATACATTAATAGAATCTCTTACCCTCAGAGGCTCCAAAAGAAGGCCATAGACAAGCAGTTCTCCAAGTTCTTGGAGGTATTTAAGAAGATTCACATCAATATCCCCTTCATTGAGGCGTTAGAACAAATGCCCGCATAATTCAAATTCATAAAGGAGATACTTGGGAAAAAGAGAAGGTTGGCGTATTATGAGACAGTAGCGCTGACAGAGGAGTGCAGCGCCATCTTACAAAAGAAACTGCCTCCTAAGTTGAAAGATCCAGGAAGCTTCACCCTGCCCTGCACTATTGGAAAAGTAACATGCAACAGGGCACTTTGTGACTTATGGGCTAGTATCAATCTCATTCCTCTGTTTGTGTTCAAGAGATTGGGTTTGAGGGAAGCCAAACCAACCACAATTAATCTGCAGCTGGCTGACCGAACTGTGGTGCACCCCAGAAGCATATTGGAAGATGTGCTTGTCAAGGTGGGAAAGTTCTTCTTCCCAGCAGACTTCCTCATTTTTGACATGGAGGAAGATGATGAAATACCCATAATTTTGGGGAGATCATTCCTTGCAATAGGTAGAGCCCTAATCGATGTGCAGAAGGGAGAATTGAGACTACGGGTTCAGGAAGAAGATATTGCATTCAAGGTGTTCAAATCCACCATTGAGTCTCATGCCAGCAACAAGTGCTTCGCAGTAAGCACAACTGACACAGCAGTTCAGCAAGCACAGACCAAAACTAGGGAGATCATTCCTACAGCTGTGAACCCACAGGCTATTTTGAAAGCTGCAACAAAAGTTTATGACATGAAAGCTGACAAATAGGTAAATCTTACTGAACCCAATGATGTGAAAGGAAAAATAGAGTGAGAAAGAGGAAAATGATTTTTAAGTGGATAGGTTGTGGGGTTGATTTACCCTAATGATTTGATAAGGAACATGCGTCCGGCTACAAGACGTTAAAGACAGTGCTACTTGGGAGGCAACCCAAGGTTTAAATTATGCAATTTAGTTTTGTTAGAACAGTCTCACTTTTGGTATTTTTATTGTGTTGTGATGACAAGTGAAGGAATGGGACATGAAGCACAGAAAAATGCTGGAAACAGGAAATCGGTGCGTACGCGGCTAAAATCTGGTCGCGGCGAATGTTGAGAGGTGCAGAGTTTGAAGCGCCGAACAGCGAGGCCGTGCGGGGCGAGAATTCATAAAATAAAATGCCCTCAACCCCCACATCCCTTCCCACATAAACCCAAACCCTTCATCTCTCTAAAAACTCCGAAAATCCTCTCTCACACAAAAAAAAAATCTTCCACAAACTTCCCCAAATTCTTCCAAAAATCCCTACACACCACCCCCATTAAAACCCCCCATAGCTTTCACCATCACCATTCTTTCACTTGGGTCAAGAAATTTATGAAGAAAAACTCTTCAAAAAGGTAATTTTCATCAATTCTATTGAAAATTTCTTGGTTAGTGGTGAAAGTAGCTTCAAGAATTGGGTAGTGTACGGGCTATTTTGGTATTGTGTGATTGGGGGATTGCATGGTGTGTGTTGTGTGTTGCCTTTGATGTTCGGTGTGTGTGGACTAGGTGTATTGTGGTGTAATTATTGGTGTATTGCCGTTGTGTTTGAATTGTGGTTGGTTATTGTTGCGGTGTGGAGTGAAAGTTGTTGTGAAACCTCAAAGAAGCAAAGGAAACGCTGCTGAAATTTTCCCAACAACCTTTATAATGACTTCAAGGAAACGAATGGCCCGAACCACCTTATCTTCATCAGTCCCAGATCATGATGTGATCCAGTTCACCAACAGGGATGCAGCAGTAATACAAGAGCGAGGAATGGACTATCAGGCCGACCCACTCGATGAGGATGACGTTTATGAGCTCATTAGAGCCGCGATAGAAGCCAATGGTTGGGAGAGGTTCGTCGATCATGAGGCTATTCCACAACAAAATGTCAGCCTTGTGAGAGAATGTTACGCTAACTACCCAGAACAAAGCAATGGGAGATGCTTTGTAAGAGGGTGTTATGTACCCTTTAGTGCTGAAGCAGTGAATGATATTTTTGGGACAGTTGATGTTGGGGACCAGGGCTACATCCAAACCATTTCAGAACCTGGTCAAGGAATGTCAACCACATACCATGGGATGTAATTGCTGAGGCCCTATGCTACCCAGGAGCGCAACTTCGTTATTCCCGCAGCGGGGGCAGAGGACTTTCCCGGTGTCAATTCAACAGAGTAGCCAAGGCTTGGCTATATTTCGTGAGTGTTCGCTTGATTCCGTCAACTCATTTCATCAATGTACCAGCAGACAAAATCAAGCTCATCGTTGGCATCAGGAAGGGCCTGACTATATATATTGGAATGGAGATAGTGCAGAGTATTGGAGAAACCAGTAGATTGACTACTAATTGCGGTTTGGGACATGGTTCATTCATCACTGCATTATGTGCTAGGAACAGAGTCCCAACATTCGCCACAAACATTCTTGAGAAGACTTTGCCACATATAGCATACAGTCTGGTCCATTCATACCCTGACCATGCAAACCCAGCGGATATAAGACGGGGTCAAGAAGCAGGCGGAACAGCCACAATGGAGCAAGAGGAGCCAGAGGTAGCCACACAGCATGAGCCCGGCGAAAGCAGCCACCAGCCTCCCTTGGCTTTCGAGCCTCCAGTGCCAATCATGGAGCATATGCTCCTAAATTAACAACAGATGTTGCGAAACCATGAACAAATGCTTTTAAATCAGCAACAGATGATGCAAGGGCATCAGCACCTGAGCCAGCGCATCAATGATTTGAGCACCAGGTTCAACCAGAGGTCAATGCAGTATCCGTCGCCACCACCACCATTTTGAACCGCTATTGTCTGTAAGTCGTCCCTTTTATTTTTTAGTCTTACACATTTGGGACAATGTGTCGTTTAAGTTTGGGGGGAAGTTCTTATTTTATTTTATTTTATTTTATTTTATTTTATTTTATTTTATTTTATTTTATTTTATTTTATTTTTGTGTGTCTATTTTTGAGTTGTTTTATTTTTTTGTTTTATATGAGTCAGTTTTTTTATGATCATGCATGTTGTGTTTACTTGGAACGCCTAATGAATTAAGTGAGATAATGTAATGGAATGAGAACCTAAAATTTGTGTGCTTAAGTTAGATATGCCAAAGATTCATGAAAACCTTATTATTTGGAGTATTCTGTGCTTAGCCTGTGTATTGTCAATTGTGAAAAACATATGTGATGTCTGTTGCTTGTTATTTGAGGCGAAATAGTTAGGATGTACATGTTAGGAAAATGATTCAGTCATATCTTTGTTAACCCTTCTTACCCTTCATTACCTACCCTGACAATAAATTGAATCCATAGTCAGCTCATTTGAGCCTAAAACAGAAGTTATTTCTTTGACACCCTGATGCGCAATTTATACACACGCTAAACGCAAGTGCACGTATCGTGACAAATAATATAGTCTAGAAGACCGAGTTATCGTCCTCAGGGATTAGTGTACAATTACCAACCTCTATTCTGTAGTATCTATTTGGTGACCGATAATTTGATGGTTTGTTTATAGCTATGATTATAGACGCTAACTAAATTACTTTACTTTACTTCAGATATGGTGGAAATAGGGCTTTCAAATCTCCTCGACTATCCGCTCGCTTTACTCGTTAATGCAAATAATTAAGGTTCTTCTTCTATGTTGAGATAGCATGTTAACTAAACCGTTTTATACTCATGTTAAGGTAATATAAACACTCAACCCCAATGTAGAACCCTTCTATCTTTCGATGATAAGATTTACCATAAAGGAGGATTAAGAGCAATAACCTATTAAACTACACAAGTATCGGGGTACTTTCGTCCACGATTTTAACCTATGTTTATTCAACTATAGCATATTCACAATCTCCCCTTTCGGATTTCGATTAGAAATCATATAAGTGATGATATGGAAAGCCCTAAATTAAGTTAGTACCTAGCCATAGACATGCTAAGAACTAAAATAATATCCAACATATACTAGAAAGAAATAAAGTAAAGAACAAGAAAATTACTCAAAACTGAGTCTCCAATCTTGAAGTAATGCTATGATGAATGATAAGGTGTGGAACCCCTCAAATCTGACCTAAAAGGTCCTTTTATATCCCCAAAAACGTGCAAAACCTTTTCCTCTTTGTCCTTGGCCCAATCCTATTCAGATCTGGCAGATTTCCCGCGTCGGCGCCACGGCCTGCGCGTCGTGGCGCCAAACTTCGCGATCGCTCGCTTGGGCGTCGTGGCCCCGCTGCTGCTAATGGTCTGGCGCCACAGCGCCGCCCTGTTTCTCACCCGGGTTGTCAACTTTTCAGCTTTTTGAGCTCTAGAACCTCTGTTTCTGCCTTTTTTTCGCTCCTTTTCACCAATGTGCCACTTTAAACCACTGTGACTCAAAAGAAAGAAAATATATCCTAACACGACACATATTTATACAAAAAGAGGCAAAAGACTAACTAAAAATGACTCAAAAGGTGTATATAAAATACACCGATCAAACACCCCAAACTTAACATTTGCTCGCCCTCGAGTAAAGATAAAAAAATAGAAACAAAGACACGAAAGAAAAGAAAATAAAATGACTCAAAGATATTGATCAATTTTCTGCATCATTGTTACTTAGAAAAGCATGAAGGTTAGTAAAATAATATGCAAGAACATATAGCATGGATTTTTAGCATTCTAAACACTCAAGTCAGATATTTCGCAAATTCAATTTAATCATGCTCAATGGAAGCAAAAATACCTAACTATGCATGTCAATTTCAAAATCCTATGGTATGTTCACTTGTTATTCTCCACTAATCATGGATACACATATTAGAGATCTTCAGGGCTTTTCAGGGTTGTAATGTAGGTTTAGGCAGGGGTAGGTAAAAATAGGCTTTTAGGCTCAATCTTACGTACCATAAGCTCTTTTGCTTTCGATTCTTTCCTTTTATTTTGATTTTCTTTTTAACCTCATACCTATCTTTCTCCTCTTTTGTTTTGAGAGAATGAGGTGTCTGATGAATAGTAAGCATCCCCAAACTTAGGCTTTTGCCTATTTATTATTACATTTCATTGGGGTGCATCAAAATTGTTCACTCTCTTTTGTCTCTTTTTTCAACACTTTATATTCCAAGCATCTCAATTTTTTTCACTTATGACACAAGTATGGAATTACAGGATGTCAAAGAAAAGATCTTATTTTTAGGCTCAACGGGGCTGACTAGGGGTACAATTTTAATGTCAGGGAGAGGTAAGAAAGGGCTAACAAAGAAATGCCTGAGTTATCTCCCTAACATGCATATCCTAATTATTTCGCCTCAAATAGCAAGCAAGCAGACACATAAGTTTAATCACTAACAATGCATAAATCAAGCAAGATACCCCAAATAGTTTGACTTCATAAATTTTTGGCATATCTAACCTAAGTGTTCAGATGGTTGCTTCTAATTCCATTATATTATTCAACTTTACTTCACTAGGCGTCTCAAGTAACTACAGCATGCATGATCATAAAAAAAATTAGACTCAAATAAACATAGAAAATAACACAAAAAGACTCAAAAACACATGAAAAATAAACTAAGAACTCCCCCCAAACTTAAATCACATATTGTCCCTAAGGTGTGCAAGACTCAAAAATAAAAGAAAGACGGGACAACTTACAGACTTGTGGTTTAAAATGGTGGCGGTAGCGGCGGGTAATGGTTCCGGGCAGCTATTTTTCAAAAATCCTTTCACGGCGCCACGGCTCTGAGATTGGCGTCGTGGCGCCCAAACTTCCGCAAGTTTCTGGACTTCCGGCACCGTGGCGCCCAAACTTCAGAGACCTTCTGGACTTTCGGTGCCATGGCACTCTGTTTTGGCGCCGTGGCGCCCAACTTCCTGCGGTTTTCTGGAATTTCGGTGCCATAGTCCTCTGTTGGGCGCCGTGGCGCCGAGTCGATTTCCTTCCTTTCTCGCGTTTTTCGTCCTCCACTTTTAGCCCTGTACCTGTCATCACAACATGTAAACAATACCTTCCGTGAGACTGTTCTAACTCAAACTAAATTGCATAAATTTAAAAACACTTGGGTTGCCTCCCAAGTAACGTTGTCTTTAACATCTTTTAGCCGGACGCAGGTTACTTACTAAATCAAGGGGGTAGAGTATCCCCTCCGCATATCCATTTTAGCACCATTCTATTTCTCCTCTTCTTCTTCTTTTTCCCAAGTCCAATTTCAGAGGAGTGCAATTCTTTTTCATCAAGAGCTAGTTCAGCAGTCTTACCTTGAGGTTTTTCATGCTTCTTTTATGGTACCCCACGAGCATCAGTACTTGTGAGGCTTTTCTCAGGTTCAACCTTGTCAACTACTCCAATAGCAAAACATCTAACATCAACTTGAGGTTCGATGGGCTGCTTGAAAACTTTGACCACCATTTCCTCACCTTGGACTCTGAGTTTTAACTCCCTCTTTTCAACATCAATGAGGGCTCTCCATGTGGCTAGGAATGGTCTCCCAAGGATCATGGACATATTTTCATCTTCTTCCATATCAAGAATGAGGAAGTCACCCGACCCGCCACTTTTCAGCGTTGTATGATGGCTATCTTTTCTGACATGGTGGAGAGGACCATAGAAATATTCATGGATGATTTTTCTGTTTTTGGGTCCTCCTTTGATGAATGCTTAAAGCATTTAGAATCAGTGTTGCAGCGATGCAAAGACTCGAATCTGGCGCTGAACTGGGAGAAGTGTCACTTTATGGTGCATGAAGGTATCGTTCTTGGCCACAAGATTTCCATCAAAGGAATTGAGGTAGACAAGGCTAAGGTTTCAGTGATAAAAAATCTGCCACCTCCAGTATCGGTAAAAGGGATCAGAAGTTTCCTTGGGCACGCTGGTTTCTACAGAAGATTCATCAAGGACTTCTCAAAGATCTCTAAACCTCTGTCTACCTTGTTGGTGAATGGGGTTACTTTTGAATTCAATGAAGAATGTCTGACTGCCTTTCAGACACTTAAGGAGAGGCTAACCTCAGCACCTATAGTCACTGCACCTGACTGGACACTTCCATTTGAATTGATGTGCGATGCAAGTGACTATGCAGTAGGAGCAATTCTGGGATAGAGAATTGACAAGGTATTCAGGTCAATTTACTATGCTAGCAAAACCCTCAATGATGCTCAGCTGAATTATGCGATGACAGAGAAAGAGCTGCTAGCCATAGTATACTCATTTGAAAAATTCAGGTCATACCTCATTGGGAATAAGGTGATAGTGTACATTGTCCACTCAGCCATTAAGTATTTGATGACTAAGAAGGATGCAAAACCTTCGCTTTTACGATGGGTGCTGCTACTACAAGAATTTGACATGGATATCCGCGATAAAAAGGGGACTGAGAACGTGGTTGCAGACCACTTGTCAAGGCTTGAAGTGGAAGAGAGCCAGAACACCAAGGATGTGCAAATAAATGACTACTTCCCAGATGAGCAATTGTTTCAAGTAAGTACCAGTGTAAATTTACCTTGGTTCGCTGACTTTGTTAATTTTCTTGCAGCAAAAGTATTACCTTCAGAAATGACAAGGCAACAGGTGAAAAAGTTCTATTCAGAGGTAAAACATTACTACTGGGAGGAGCCCATTCTCTTCAAGCACTGTGCTGATCAAGTCATAAGGCGGTGGGTGCCCGAGGATGAAATACACCAAATTCTCACTCATTGTCACACCTTGCAATGTGGTTGGCATTTTGGAGCATTACGGATAGCAGCCAAGGTATTGCATAGTGGATTCTATTGGCCAACCCTATTCAAGGATGCCAACACCTTCGTGAGGGGCTGTGATCGTTTCCAAATAACTGGGAACATGTCAAGGCGAAATGAAATGCCCCTAACTGGGATCTTAGAAGTGGAGTTATTTGACGTATGGGGGATTGATTTCATGGGCCCGTTCACAACGTCCTTTGGGAACCAATACATTCTTCTCGCATTGGATTATGTGTTCAAATGGGTCGAGGTAGTGGCTACGAAAGAGAATGATAGTAAAACTGTCTTGAAATTCCTCCAGAAAAACATATTCACAAGGTTTGGCACTCCAAGAGCCCTCATCAGCGATGAATGAAGTCATTTTTGCAATAAGTAGTTTGACACATTGCTGGAGCGTTACGGAGTCTACCACCGTACTGCTTTGCCATATCAACCTCAAGTAAATGGGCAGGCTGAAATTTCGAATAGAACAGTGAAAAACATACTGGAGAAGACAGCGGATGACTCAAGGAAGAATTGGTCTACAAAGTTGGATGATGCACTCTGGGCCTATAGGACAACTTTCAAAATTCCATTGGAATGTCACCGTACATGATGGTCTTTGGGAAGGCATGTCATCTATCGGTGGAGTTGTAACACAGGGCATATTGGGCAATGAAGAAGCTGAACATGGATGCCAGATCAGCCGGGCAGAAGAGGCTGCTGCAACTGAATGAGCTAGATGAATTTCGGAACAACACTTATGATAATGCAAAAATCAACAAGGAGATGGTCAAGGCATGACATGACAAGAAATTGATCCGTAAAGAGCTACAACATGGGCAACAAGTACTCCTATTCAATTCAAGGCTGGGATTGTTCCCAGGCAAGTTGAAGTCCAGATGGTCAGGGCCATTTGTTGTGGAAAAAGTGTTCCCCTATGGTGCAGTCGAAGTGAGAGGAAAAGAGGGCGCACCATTCAAAGTGAATGGACATAGAGTGAAACCATACTTGTTGAATGACATGGAATAAATCAACTCAATGATCCGTTTCAAGTCACAATAAAGAGGAACCGACGTCCGGCTAAAAGACGTTAAAGACAGCGCTACTTGGGAGGCAACCCAACATCTTAGGAAGTTTGTTAATTTCGTTCTTGAACGGTCTCACAATCGTGTATTGCCAGGTAAACCATGATGCAATATCCGCCGTCACCTCCACCATCTTGAGCCGTTGTATGTCTGTAAGTCATCCCTTTTTAATTTTTGAGTCATTACACATTTGAGACAATGTGTCGATTAAGTTTGGGGGGTACTGGTTTTATTTTTGTGGTTCTTTTTTTGAGTCATTTTGATTGAGTTTTTGTGTCTTTTATTTTGTCTATATGAGTCAATTTTTTTTATGATCATGAATGTTGTAGCTGTTTTAAACGCCTAGTGAATTAAGTGGGATAATATAATGGAATTAGAAGCTAAAATCTGTGTGCTTAAGTTAGATATGTCAAAAATTCATGAAAATCTAATTATTGGATGTTTGTGCTTAGTCTATGTGTTGTCAATTGTGAAAAATGTCTATGAGTCTGCTTGCTTGTTATTTGAGACGAAATAGTTAAGATATACATGTTTAGGGAGATGATTCAGACATTTATTTGATATCCCTTCTGACCATTCATTACCTACCCTGACATAAATTGTATCCTTAGTCAGCCCCGTTGAGCCTAAAATAATATCTTTGTTTGACACCCTATGATTCCACGTTTGTTCCATAAGTGATAATTAAAGATTCTTGGAATAAAAAAGTGTTGAAAAAGAGATAAAAAGAATGAAAATTTGATGCACCCCAATGAAAAATATGCAAAAGTCTAAGTTTGGGGGTGTTTGTTATAATGTGTCTCATTCTCTCAAAAGAAATGAGGGGAGAGAATAGGTATGAGACTAAAAAGAAAGTTAAAAAGAAGGAAGAATGAGTTGAATGAAAATAGTTTATGGTATGTAATTTGAGCCTAAAATGCCTATTTTTACTTACCTCTGCCTAAGCCTACATTACAACCCTTGAAAGTCCTGATGATCTTTAATATGTATGTCTATGATTAGTGGAGAATAACAAGTAAACAAGTTTATAGCATTTTGGGAAAGATGTAATGAAATTGACATGCATAGGTTAGGTGTTTGTACTTTCATTGATTATGATTGAAATGAATTTGCGAAATATCTGACTTGAAATTCTAGATTGCTAAATTCATGTTATGTATGTTCCAACATATTATCCCAACTGACATTCATGCTTTTATAAGTAACCTTTTGCAGCTGCTTGATTCGAGTCTTTTGAGTCAGTTTTCTTTTTGTTTCTTTGATTTTGTTTTGATATTTGCTCGAGGGCGAGCAAAAGTTAAATTTGGGGGTATTTGTTAGGCGTATTTTGTTTGAGTCATTTTTAGTTAGTATTTCCCTATTTCCGTTTAAATAAGTGTAGTGTTAGGGTCATTTTCCTTTCTTTTGAGTCACAACGGTGCAAAAAGGTAAAATGACGAAAAGTGGGCATAAAAGGAGGGTCCCGAGGCAGCAAAAGGTTGAAAAATGGAGATTCAGACGAAGGCAAAGAAGCACCGCGACGCCCAGCAGCAGGACCGTGGTGCCAGAAGATCAGAGAACCCGCAAAACTTTCAGCACCACAGTTCCATTCTGCAGAACCGCAGTGCCGATGCGGGAAATTCAGAATCCGAATTAAATTTGGCCAAGGGCAGAAGGGTCCAGAGGACACGAAATTTGCAACATACTTAAGCCCTAGGGATTATTCTATTGGGGGGGGGGGGGTCGGACATTCTATCACATAACACAATTGAAGACAAATTGGAGGCTACCATTGGAGACGTTCTAAGTATTGTTTTCTTTCTTTAGTTTTCAATTCAGTTTATGTTGGTATTTGTATTAGTTCTTAGAGTGACTATGGCTAGGAGCTAAACACTTTATTAGGGCTTTTATATTGAATTGTTTGAACCTCTATTTCATGAATTAATGCATTAGTTTGATTTCTTCTTCACATGATTAAGATTTATTCAATATTGGTATGAATGTTTGATAGTTAACTGACCATTAATTATCATAATCTATATGATTTTGAATCAAGAACCGAGAGGAGAGATTTGAATATGCTGTAATTGGATAGACATAGGTTAAAATCGCGGACGAAAGTACCCCGATACTTGTGTAGCATTATAGGTTATTGTTCTTAATCCTCATATGTGGTAAATACTATCATAGAAATATAGAAGGGTTGTACACTGGGGTTGAGCGATTATATATCCTAATCGAAATATAAGACAGTCTAGTTAACTGTTATCTTAACGTAGAAGAAGTCATTCTAGTTGCATTAGGGATTGAAAAGAGTGGATAGTCGAGGATATTGGAAGCACTAATTCCTTCATAACTGATTAAACCTCAACAATTTAGTTTACTTCTTGCAATTATTCTAGTAGTTAGATAAAAACCCAAATTAATTATCGTTTGCCAAATAGATAACCTAGAATAGATGTTCGGTAATTAGAAATCAGTCTCTATGGACGATAAACTCGGTCTTACAAGACTATATTACTTGTAGCGATACGTACACTTGCGTGAGCACGTGGAAATCGCCTAACAACTGTTCTTATCACAGAGTAAGTATGCAGCTGAGATCATTGAGAGGGTTAGGATGTCATCCTGTAAGTCTACTTCTACTCTAGTTGATACTAAACCCAAGTTGGGTGTTGCAGCTGGCTCTCCCTATGAGGATCCGACCCGATATCGTAATCTTGCAGGCGCCCTTCAGTAACTTACGTTCACGCGACCTGATATTACATATGTCGTACATCAGGTGTGTTTATTTATGCATGATCCCAGGATTGAACATATGAATGCGCTCAAACGCATTCTTAGGTACATTCAGGAAACACTTGATTATGGCTTGCATTTGTATCCTTCGTCGACGTCTACACTTGTTTCCTATACATATGCTGATTAGAATGGTTGTACAGATACCAGACGGTCTACATCTGGCTATTGTATATGTTTAGGTAATAACTTGGTCTCATGGTCTGCCAAGCGTCAATCCAAGTTATCACGTTCAAGTGCAGAGGCCGAGTATCGAGGGGTAGCCAATGTGATTTCTGAGTCATGTTGGTTACGTAATCTTATGTTAGAGCTCCATTGTCATATTCAGAAAGCTACATTGGTGTATTGTGATAATATAAGTGTCATCTACCTTTCTGATAATCCAGTTCAGCACCAGCGCACTAAACATATAGAGATGGATATTCACTTTGTTCGAGAAAAGGTAACTAGAGGACAAGTGCGCGTCTGTCATATCCCTTTCAGATATCAAAGACATTTTTACAAAGGGTCTTCCCTCGGTCTTTTTTGAAGATTTTTAAAGACAGTCTCAGCGTACGAAGACCGCCCGCTACGACTGTGGGGGTGTGTTAAATATACATACAATATACATGTATATTGTATATATTTCTTAAAAAGATAATGGACCACAGCCGAGAGAGCCCATCACGGGCAGATTGTCCAAACCGAGAGCAACCCTATTCTATTGTATATTTGGTATATATTAGACTTAGTCTTGTACCTTAATTAGTAGTGTAATATTATCATAACTGTATAGTTAGTCTCCATATAGAATAGATATTTAGATGTAGAATAGGAAAATGATTTTTCTATTGTAACTTGTATATATATGTTTTTCATCAATAAGAATAATCAAGGGATTAATTCTTTCAGTAATTGTTAAGAATCTCACATCAGATATAGAATGGGAACATGAGCTCCTTATATGAACTTGGACAATCATCACCCTACAAGCTAGTTTTTGGGATTGAGCTAGGTCCATGATACATTTCTTTACATGGTATCAGAGTCAGAGTTATTCCAATTCTTTGTTCACTAATGTTGGGCCCCCAAATTATATTATTCACGCTACAGTTAACAAGGTCTTGCGTGCGGTGGAGTGTTAAGAATCTCACATCGGATATGGAATGGGAACATGGACTCCTTATATGGACTTGGACAATCCCCACCCTACAAGCTAACTTTTCGAGTTGAGTTAGGTCAAGATCCATTATTTTCATGATATCAGTGCATGTTAAGGTGTTGCATGTTCTTCTCCGTATGTGAATATTTTCACTAAAGGACTACCTAGACAACTATTTCTTGACTTTAGGTTCAGTCTCTTGATCGGTGTATTTTATATACACTTTTCGAGTCATTTTTAGTTAGTATTTTGTCCCTTTTTGTACAAATAAGTATCGTATTAGGATAGTTTTCCTTTCTTTTGAGGCAAAGTGGTTAAAATGGCCAAATGGCGGAAAAAGAGCTAAAAGAGGGCAAAAGAGGAGGTTCCAGAGCTAAAAACAGAGAAAGTGGCGAACGAGGCAAAAACCCAGACCAGCATGGCGCCTCGCGATCGAAGCGAGCGCGGCGCCTAATCATCAGAGAGGCTGCAGAGGATCTAGCGCCGCGGCGCACATACACAGCAGAGATCAGGGCCGCGGCGCCAAATCACCCGTGCTTGAAGTTCCGGCCGCGGCTAGCTGTGGCGCGCCGACGCTGGAAAAATCGAGTTTTGGGCGAAATGCAGGCGGGCTGAAGGAAAAGAGAGGCGGTTTTCAGCCTATAAAAGGAGAACCCTAGGCAGATTTTAAGGGTTCCCCTTCTTGCACAACACAAGGTTTTCTTGCTTGGAGATTGGAGACCATAATTTAGTACTTTCTTTTCCTTTTCTTTTATTTCAGTTTTTGTATGATGAACTTTGAATTAGTTCTTGTCATGTCAATGGCTAGGAACTAATTCTCTTATAGGGCTTTCCATATTGATTCACTAGAAACTTATGTTATGAATTAATGCATGTTTATGGTTATTATTCTTCTTTGAGAGATTTATCCAATAATTGCTTTGAATGCTTGGTAATTAATTGACAACTAATTATCCTTATATGATTTCTAATCAAACTTCGAAAGGAGGAGGTTGTGAATATGTTGTAAGTTGGGTAGACATTCTTGGATTGGGGATGAAAATACCTCAATTATTTATGTAACGTTAATGAGAGGCTTAACAACCCTAATTTTGTGCATGGTGCGTGACGGTTAACTAGGTTTTTGTTCTTAATCCTCCTATAGAGTTATCCTTATCACCGAAAGGTAGGTAAGGTGCAATACTGGGGTTGAGTGTTTATATATCCTTAACGGGAATATAAAACGATTTCGTAAACCTGCTAGCTCCGAGAGAAGAAGACCATAATTCGTTGTATTAATAAATAACATAAGCAGATAGTTGATGAGACATGTAAGCTCTATTCCCATCACAACTGAAGTAAACCTATAGTTAATTAGCTTTAATAATTATTAGTTATAAACCACAAAATCACATATCAATTACCAAATAGATACCAAAAGATAGATAGTTGGTACTTGAACCCTAATCCTTGTGGACGATATTCGGTCTTATCAAGACTATATTACTTGTCACGATAACGTGCACTTGCGTTAAAGTGTGTGCATCTTTTCGCGCATCAAGTTTTTGGCGCCGTTGCCGGGGATTAGGCATAGTTCAATATCAAATTTATTTATTTTTAATTTCTAATTTGGTTTTTATTCTGTGTTAATTTTTATTTTTTATTATTTTATTTTATTCTTTTTCGTTTTATGTATTTATTGTGTGAAAACAAGGGTGCCGTGATCCGTTGTTGGTTTTGATGCATCTCAGGGATCCTTTAGACATGGATTTCTACTGTCAATATGATAGAGCTCCAACCATAGAGGAAGAAATGGAGGAATTACGAGAAGCCATACTCAGTTTCGCTAGGTATCAAACTCAGTTCATGGACGAAACGAGATTGGCCATGAAGAAGTTGGAACTGCAAATAGGAGAACTCGCAGTCATTTTTAACAATGACGACAAATTGAGGAGCCTGAACCAAACCCAACTATTGAGGAATTTGGTGAGATAGTTGGTGTAGAAAAGGAAAAGATTGCAGAGATCCAATTATTTACCTTCTTGGATTCTGTGGAAATTCTTTTTCTTGCACCTATTACAGAAGAAACACCACTAGCTATCACGGCTGATCCCCAATTAGGAAGCCCATACCATCAAGGGTACCCCCTAGAGTTGAGAGATGTAGAGAATTTCACGGATTCCTACATTATAGAAAGCATAAAAGACAAACCTGTCTTGTGTACTTGGGGGATAATTGTATGTTTAAGGCTTTCGTTTGAACAAATGGTCGTAGGGAAATTGAGACCTACAACAATAAATCTGTGGATTGCAAGAAGTTCGCAGAAGGATCCAATGGGCACTCGTACCGGTTAATTGCGTCCGGCTAAAAGACGTTAAAGACAGCGCTTGTTGGGAGACAACCCAACGTTTTCAATTATGTTATTTTAATTTCTGTCCTTAGTTTATTTTATTTTGTCTAGAACAATCTCACGGTCTTGGGTTCTTGTGTTTGTGTTGTGATTGACAGGTAAAGGCAATTAAACTAAAGGGCGAAAAACTGAAGAAAAGCTAGGATTTCCAGAAAAACGGGTAAGCGACGCGGCGCCCAGGAGCAGGGCCGCGGCGCCAAAAGAACTGAAGAAGCGCTGAAGTCTAAGCGTCGCGGCGCCCAGGAGCATGGCCGCGGCGCCAAAAATCTAGAAAAATACCAAGTTTAGGCGTCGCGGCTCCCATGTAGCGGCGCAGAAAGTCCCGGCGAGTGCAGAACATCAGGCGCGCGGCTAAAGTAGGGCAGCGCCGTGGCGAAAAATGAAAACTTAAAAACGCCCAGAAATCAGATTTGCCTAAATTTCAAAACCAAAACCTAACCCCCTTCTCAAAAAAAACTCACGAAAAATCCACAAATCCTCCACAAATCAAACCTAACCACAACCAAAATTCTTAAATTCCTAAAACCCTTAGCTATCTCAAACAACAAAGCTTTATTCCATAGCCTCAAATCAACATTAGAAGCAAGAACATCGTGGAGAACACCATCAAAAAGGTAATCTTCACCTTTTCTTGAAAGTTGTTAGTAGTCAAAGGAGGTAGTAGTTGGAGAAGTGTTGCATTGTGAAGTAGTTTGGGTGCTGAAAATTTGATTGTGAAGTTTGGGGAAGGAGTAGACAAGGAGAGTGTGGATATTGGGTAGTAGAGTTGAAGTTTGGGGGTGTTTGTGTTTTAGCTGCTAGATTGTTGATTGTGTTGGGGAACACTTGTGCTAATAAAGTGTAAGCTGCAGAAACTATTTTAACCATGTCCACGAAGAGAAGAGCCTCCACATCCACCCCATTCCGCAATACGATGATACTAGGTTTGTGAGCTACCAAGCCTTCCAAAGATACAAAAGCTTGATACTGCACTTTAATCCTGAAAGGGAATGGACTATCAGAGGGAGTCGTTTGGGGAAGAGGATGTTTATGAGCCCATTCGGGCAATGATTGAGTTGAGGGGGTGGAGGATATTTGTAAATCCGGAGAAGATAGCACCAGTGAACACAACGAATCAGGGCCACGGCGCCAAATCACCCGAAGTGCTTCAGAAGTTCCGGCCGCGGCTAAAGCGGCCATGGCGACGCTGAAAAATCAGGTTTTGGACGAAATTCTGGGCCAGGCCTGAAGGAAAAGAGAGGCGGTTTTCAGCCTATAAAAGGAGAACCCTAGGCAGATTTTAAGGGTTCCCCTTCTTGCACAACACAAGGATTCTTGCTTGGAGATTGGAGACCATAATTTAGTACTTTCTTTTCCTTTTCTTTTCTTTTATTTCAGTTTTTGTATGATGAACTTTGAATTAGTTCTTGTCATGTCAATGGCTAGGAACTAATTCTCTTATAGGGCTTTCCATGTTGATTCACTAGAAACTTATGTTTTGAATTAATGCATGTTTATGGTTATTATTCTTCTTTGAGAGATTTATCCAATAATTGCATTGAATGCTTGGTAATTAATTGACAACTAATTATCCGTATATGATTTATAATCAAACTTCGAAAGGAGGAGGTTGTGAATATGATGTAAGTTGGGTAGACATTCTTGGATTGGGGATGAAAATACCTCAATTATTTATGTAGTGTTAATGAGAGGCTTAACAACCCTAATTTTGCGCATGGTGCGTGACGGTTAACTAGGTTTTTGTTCTTAATCCTCCTATAGAGTTATCCTTATCACCGAAAGGTAGGTAAGGTGCAATACTGGGGTTGAGTTTTTATATATCCTTAACGGGAATATAAAACGATTTCGTAAACCTGCTAGCTCCGAGAGAAGAAGACCATAATTCGTTGTATTAATAAATAACATAAGCGGATAGTTGAGGAGACATGAAAGCCCTATTCCCATCACAACTGAAGTAAACCTATAGTTAATTAGCTTTTATAATTATTAGTCATAAACCACAAAATCACATATCAATTACCAAATAGATACCAAAAGATAGATAGTTGGTACTTGAACCCTAACCCTTGTGGACGATATTCGGTCTTATCAAGACTATATTACTTGTCACGATAACGTGCACTTGCGTTAAAGTGTGTGCATCTTTTCGCGCATCATCTCTGCGTCCGACATTCTACCGCTCCGACTGAAGGGGTGTACTAATAAATATTTGTATTATATTCATTATAATTATTAGTGATGTATATTTATGGTAGTAATATGATCCGTATTATATTAGGACTCCGCTTTGTACACACTATGGTTGTGTTTGGTTCGCGCAGGGTAAACAGAATGGAATCCAGTAAGGGAATAAGAAGGAAAGGAAAGAAATTAACCTAATTGTCCCTACATGTTTGATTCTGGGTGGTCCGGGGTCCGAGGTCCAGGTTGGGGAAAGGGAATGGAAATACCTAGGGGGTGGGGGCTATCAATCTAAGGAAAAGGGAATGGAAAATAGGGTAAATGGAATGGAAAGGTAGGTCAAACAAACAACTTCAAAGAAAATCAGGGGATTTCATTCCCTTTCCCTTTCCTTATTACCCCGAATCAAACACACCCTATATATATTTGTATTAATGAGAAAGGTTCCCGAGAAAGATTAATGCAATCTTACAAATTTATTAAAAATTACAATCCATTTGAAGGAAAATATTTTATTCATAAACTCATGAATCTCTCTACAATTCTCCACACTATGATAGTCAGCAACATTCCTACTAATTATAATAGTACAAAATCTGCTTTAATTCAAAATAAGAAACTTTTCTATTCCTATATAAATTTAACTATAAATCTTAGCTAGAAATCACAAATTGAAATACCAAAACCTAATGAATTTTTTGTTACCTACACCTTTGTACACAAAACCGAAAAAATGAGTTACATCATTATTGTGGAATTATTTTTTTTATTTTTCAATTAATACGTAACTTTGCATGGTACAATCATGAATAAATGCTAGTTTTGTTACTAAAAAATTCTACTTTCTCACTAATTTTTCACCGAAAAATATTTAGTGGTTATTTTCCAATGAATGTCGGTGGAAAAAAATCTAAATAGTGGTCTTTTCACACAGAAAAATTATGAAGTTTCTCAGTTTTTTAGTGAAAATTTGTTTCCCACCATGCGTTTTTCCAGTGAATTACTTCGGTGGAAATGAGGTGAAAAAATTAAGTTTTATAACACAAATTATTCACTTATTATTGATGGGAAAACCCTTTATTCTAGCCGTGTTTAAACATAAAAATTAATACCAACATAATCTTATGCTACATGTCTAATCCCTACCTTTAATTATCGGTGTAATCTACTTACCTAATATACAATCACAATAATTCATAAAGTTTGTTCCGAAAGATAAAAGGCATTATGTTATAAAGTATAAAACTTGAACAAAAATATTATGAAAAAATGGGGGATAGTTCTTTATTTCTCTAGAGGAATGTCAATAAAATGAATGAAACATCTCTATTTATAATAGATATGACACTTCAGGACCAAAGAGATCTGCAAGTTTCTCATTTCAACTTCCTTCGGCAGATAATCTATTGTCTTTGAAAACTCTTCCAGAATTTCAATAATATTTAAGTGATTAATTTACACTCACAAACACGTAAGGATAATATAGTCATTTGTATCATTAGTCAATGAATATCATTATGATAAAATCACATTCACCTTGTTTGATTTAATCCATATAATGAACAGATTTTTAGAATATGTATATACTTTAGGCTTTACAATTCTTCAAAGAAAAAAACCATATAAATTTTGTCAAGTGACAATATCAATTAATATCCAAATGCGTGACTTTTTCTATTGTCCGGACTGCATGTCCAATAAGCTTGAAGCTTACCAAAATGCGGCATTTTATTTGATAATAATATCTACGTGAACATGCTTTACAGATGTAGAATTCAGATCCTCACAATCTTTTACAATATTGTGCTATATTGAACCAAAGGTATCGTCGACAATATATCATTTGTATCGGTTTGCATTGTGGCATAACTTGTTAAGATCCCATTACTTTTATTATTGTAGTTACTTAAACCTCTAATGAGGTTTCATGTAATATTATGGCATATGCTCTTCAAGAGAACATTGCCTCCTTATTATAATTATTTTGGTCATTTGCTCCTCTCTCTTTTTAAGGATTATCTATTTGAAATTGATTTGTATACCACGCTTCATGCGTGTTATAGACTATGTCCTTCAGGGACATTATTTTAATAAGAACATGTTGCAGTTGAAATTAAAAATTAATTTTGGATCAGCAAATACTTTTAGCACTAACTTGAATGATCTTTGAATGTAGATCATATCAATTATAATTTATAGCATACTTCATACCTGCTTATTCTCTTCCCCTTATGTCAGAAAAACTAACATGTATCTCATCTTCTTTAGGGGAATTCATCTTTGTGCATCAAAATAGATTAATTAATAATATACCACACATAAAAATTATTAGATAAAAATATATGATTCCTGATCCTGAATCAATTGTGAGGGGATAATTTATCATAATTTATTGGTCTGAATCATACAAGTGTTATTGTATGCAATATACCATATTTCAGATCAACACATGAAGTTTTGTTCTCATTATCAATGATTTAGCTATTTATTGGAGGCATTCAACGCTAAATTAGCATTAACAAGATGAATTATCTTGATTGCATAATCTGAAAATTGTGTTATCAACTCAAATATTTTGAGCAAGTAACTTTGCATATGACAAACTACGGGTTGATAATAAACGCACATATGATCGTATTATCATTGCATATATTTAAGACATCACATAATCTGTGAACTAACCCATATTTACCTTTTATATTTTTTTTCAGAATTTAGGAAATTCAATTCCAATATTAGCCAATATAATCAACTTATCATGAGAATACGAAATAAAAATAAATTTTTGAAGAATCTTCTAGTTCATAAATTTATGTTGAATACTCAATCTTCATATCATATTTGAATCGAGATGGCCAAATTGCTCATGCCAACTGATAAAATTCTTTATATTCTAGTAAGCTTCAAGTTTACCATGTCACGCGCTATTTGTTTTAGTAAACTAGAAGTTTACTATAACACGAATTCTATTTTGTACAATAAACTTCTGGTTTATCGTGACATGTAATTTCATTATGCTTATATTTGTGTGATAAAATTTGGAGAATAAAGAGGGTAATCTTTCACATATATATTTCTTACCCACTATGATATCGTAGATATTTAATCCTCTAATCATTTATAGTTTCAATATGATAGTCATTTAATTTAGTAAACTTCGGATTTACTACAACTTGTGTTTCGATAACCCAACTTCGTATATGACAATCTAAAATGAATTACATAATAGTATTTGAGCTCTTCAGGAGCCTTTAATTTATTTTCCATAATCACATATTGTTTGGACACTACTAGTGTCATGATCTTCTAGATAAATAGTTAGCTCTTCCGGAGTCCTTAATTATTAATTTTGTACAATCAAATATTTCTTAGTTACTGCTGGTATCATGAGGAAAAATATAGTTAGACACTACTGGTGTCATGAAATAAACAATAATTAAATGGATATTTAGAGACAATACAATTTATAAACGATGAAAAGTAAGTTCTAAACTTCAGTATTTTAGACATCTCCTTCAGGGAGAATATCCATTAACATTCGAATACTTTGCATCAAAGCGGTGGCCATAAAAATAATATATCAATATTGTTATAGTAGAAAGTATTCTATAACATTTGTATCATTTTGCATTAGAATGATACATAGTAAAAAAATCAAGATTATTACGACAATACCACAAAATAACATTTACATTCTTTGTAATTTTATCTCTTCAGTAGGTGTGTTGTGGTATTTCTTCATTCGCTTCGAAGAATAAAACCTGGCCATTTAGATGCGCTTCATACATAATTTTTAATAACTCACTATTTTTCTCAAGCAAAAACAAACACTGCTCCAATATATTTCTTGTAAACTCTGCTGAAAATTAAGTGAATCTATTATTATCCACTTTATAATTTTAGTATGACTCGCAGTAAAATCCTATAGTAACACAATCTCAAATCTTTAAAGTGATCTTACATAGGTCCAATTTTAAGAAAATTGGTGCATGTGTTAACTAGCATACATTTCTAACATCAGATGTAGCAAGCGGATGAAATGTCATATGAAAGGGCAGAGGAAGACATCAAACGTTATATTCAGTTATGACTATAAAATATCCCATGACTATTATTTAGTTATTTCTTGGCATAATACTTGGTAAGTATGATACGCAATTGCCTCTAGTTGAATCAGGCACATGCATTCACATAATATAAAATTAATACACCTTAAAACATGTTACTCAAAAAATAGTGCGATAATAACGGTCTAATATATTGACATGTGTAGAATATTAACCTTCATATAAAAATCTGGAAGCCACCATAAATAACTAAAATCGAAGATGATACAAAATTAAGAAAAAACTTTACATGCATTATAAAGTCATAACAGATTTTGGTGAGGAAATTCAATTATTTTACTATTTTAGAAGTAAATTTCAAACTTGATCTTTTTGAAGACTAAAGTTCAAAGTCTTACTACTTCGGGAGTAAATTCAGAGTTACTACTTCAAGAGTAAAATTTAGAATAAATTTTAAAGTTTTACTACTTCAGAAGTAAAGTTCAAAGGTTTACTGATTCACGAGTAAAGTACAAAATTTTATTACTTTCAAAGTTTTACTACTTCCGGAATAGAGTTCAAAATTCGCTACTTCGGGAGCAGATTTATGAGTTTGCTACTTTGGGAGTAAATTATAGAATATTTAGAAATTTTTTCTCTCGATTATTCTACCTCTTCTAGAGGTGGGTCGTGATAACTTCACAACTAAAAACACGTTCGTTTTTATAATTTTACTATATACAGTCACATTCACTTCAGGGAATAAATTTGTATTTATATTATTTTAAAAAAAATCTCATTCTTGAAGAATGAAACATAGCTTGACGTGCCTTAATCATATCTAATTGTGATAGCTTAGAACCTTTTTTAAAATATTGCTACTTCAGAAACAAATCGAGACATCTATACTAATGTAGAAAATTTATCTAACATATCATCAAAGTTACCACAACAAACGTATAAATTATTATCACTTCTGGTAATTATAAGCATAAATAGATATAGTCATAACTAGACTTACACAAAATTATGTAGTCTACGCAAACTCAACTAGATTATCATCAGTGCATCTTTTATAAGATAAACTTTGTAATATACATATAGCAAAAAGATATAGGCATTGATAAGGAAGCCAAAACGTCGATGAATGTTCGACACATGATATAACTTATCAAAATTACAAAATAACAGTATAAAGATGGTACATATACCTAATTACATAACTATTGAAGCGTTCTCCTCCATTAGAAGGATTTTTCATTGCAGCCACCATAAATAACCAAATAACTTATACATAAAAAAATACCTTAATTTCCAGTACGCATAGGTGGCACCATCAACTCTCAAAATACGGTAGTCTTAATATGGACTAAAATATTAGAAACTAGTGCTAATAACATGTTATGAAATACTAAAACTAGAACAAGAATATTATAGAGAAATAGAGTAAAGTTCTTTATTTGAGATGTAAATACAATGAAGGAAACATTCATATTTATAATAGAAACTGAGTTGGTCCCAAAGTTACAAACCTAACGTTTCTTTTATACATAGACATTAACAATAATAAAAACTATTTATAACACATTCACAATTTTATATTTTTATGAACGATATTTTTCAACTCCGATCCCCAAATTGGTTTTCAAACTTTAAGATATAAGAACCAAGTAGAATTTCGTTGAAAGTTATAGACGTTTGTTTGAGGCGCAAGGACATCTGACCCCAAAAAAATAAAAATATAGTACAAATATTTGACTCTCTCGTCCTTTATCTCTTTATTTCTTTATGTTCTGACCACTCAGAAGTCAGAATGTAGAAAATTCTTAAAGGTGGGACGCATTAATGAATACGCTAGAAATATATTTATGAAGTTTTAGATTTAGATTTTAATTAAAAAATATACTTCATTCGTCCCACATTATGGGATTTCACTGGGTATGTTGTTATTGTACTTTTCATTCGCTTACGTTTTGAGGAATAAAGTTATTTAAATATTAGCGGATGGAAAATAATAGATACTCTATTCGAAAAAATAAAATAACCTGGCCAAAGTACTACTACTTAATCCATCTCAATTTATATGTCATACTTTTCTTTTTAGTCTTATCTAACTCAGTGACACAATGCTAATAAAATATGTTTTAAAATCTTTCTTGGATGGGCAATGCATCATAATTATCATAGTGTTATCAATGGGAAGATCTGTCTAGTTTGGGATCCTATTTGGTTAGATGTTATTGTGCTGAGAGAGGAGGACCAAATACTACACTGCTTGATTAAAGAACAAGCAGGTAGCTGCAACTAGTTAGTAACTGTAGTGTATGGGTTCAATACTGAAGCTCTAAGGAGCACACACTGGCAATAACTGACTACTCTAGCTCAAGGAAGTGTTGACCCATAGATGCTTTATGGAGATTGTTAGCTTCTACAAGAGTTTGATGGGATCTGCTGCTAGTTCTCTGCCTACTGTTAACAAGGTCATAATGAGTAATGGTCCTACCCTGACTCATGATCAATGTGCTTGCTAAGTGCAGATGTTACTGAGAAAGAGATCTATGATGGATTAATGGCAATTGGTGATGATAAAGCTCCAGGTGTGGATGGGTATAATGTTGTATTCTTTAATAAATCCTGGCCTTTGATCAAGAAGGAAGTGGTGGATGCAGTTCTGGACTTCTTTAAGCATGGAAAGATGTACAAGGCAGTGAATTGCACAGCCGTTACCCTTGTTCCAAAAATTGTGCATCCTACCACATTTAAGAAATATAGGCTAATAGCTTGTTGCACTTTTCTATATAAAATTATCTCAAAGGTCCTTGCTGTTAGAATGCAAACTGTTATTTCTAGTATTATAAGTGAGTCCAAGCAGGGTGTGCCTGGAAGGAAAATATCTGACAATATCATTCTTGCTCATGAGCTAGTGAGAGCCTATTTCAGGAAGCATATCTTACTTAGATGTATGATCAAGATTGACCTTCAGAAAGCCTATGACTCTGTTGAGTGGATTTTTCTACAAGTCATGGAATAGTTGAAATTTCCAAGAAGATATGTAGGATGGGTTATGGAGTGCATTCATACAGTCAGCTATTCTATCATTATATATGGAGAACCAACCCCTCCTTTCCAAGCTGCTAAGGGCTCGAGACAAGGGGATCCACTTTCCCCATTCTTGTTTGCCATAGTCATGGAGTACTTGAGTAGAGGCTTGGCCACATTGCATTGTAATCCAGCATTTCAGTTCCACTCTAAGAGTAAAAGCTGGGGACTACTCATTTAAGCTTAGCAAATGATTTGCTTCTCTTTGCTAGGGGTGAGCTACCTTCCATTGAAGCTATTCAACATGTATTCACACAGTTCTCTCTTGCCTCTGGTCTACAAGCTAATTTACACAAAAGTTCTATCTATTTTGGTGGAGTGAAGTCAGCAGTAAAGGAGCAGATATTACAAACCAGTGGCTATAGCAAAGGAGATTTGCCATTCAAATATCTGGGGATCCCTCTAGCTATAAGAAAGCTTACACTATTGCAATGATAACCCCTTATAGATAAAATTGTCACTAGAATATCATCTTGGACTTCAAAGTAGCTATCTTATGCTGGCAGGATTCAACTAGTTCAGACTGTTCTATTTGGCATCCAATCATACTGGCACAAATGTTATTCTTCCTACTAAGATGGTGAGGGCTATTGAATCATACTGTAGGATATATTTGGTCTGGTGGTAATGTGATTACTAAAAAAGCCCTGATAGCATGGGAAACAGTGTGTATCCCAAAATCCTGTGGAGGCTTAAACATCACCAATCTTCAGTTGTGGAATAGAACATCAATAGCTAAGCATTGTTTGGGATATAGTAGGCAAGCAGGATAAGCTTTGGATTAGTGGATTCATCAGTTCTATATAAAGAATAACCAAGTTTATCCAGTGCCAAAACAGACTAGCTGGATGGTGAGGAAGATACTGGAAGCTAAAGAGATCAGTTCTATTTAAAGAATAACCAAGTTTATCCAGTGCCAAAACAGACTAGCTGGATGGTGAGGAAGATACTGGAAGCTAAAGAGATACTGAACTCATGGAGCATTCATATCCAAACAGGGCAAAGCTTAATCAGACAAATTAACTTTACCTTGATTGGTAATCATCGAAGAGTTTCATGGAAGTGTGCTATCTTCAACAACTCAGCAAGACCTAAAGCTAAATTCACTTTATGACAAATTGCTTACTGCTGACAGACTGACTAAATGGGGCATGGAGGTGGATAAACAATGCTCACTGTGCCATAATGCAGAGGAATCAAGGGAGCATTTGTTTGTTAATTGCTGCTATACTAGGAGAGTATCTGGGTAAAAATTGTAACATGGATGCAACAACAAGTACACTGGCAGTCAACATGGGATCAATAGTTGCACCATATCATCAGGGAAAGTACAGGAAGATCACAGCAAGCTCAACTATTCAAACTGGTTTATACTCAATTTTACTATGCTGTGTGGATTGAATGGAATGGCAGTGTCTTTGAGAAGAGGAGTAGAGAGTGGGATAGGATTGCTAAAGAGATAGTTTATACTTGTAATGTGAAGGCACCTATAGGGTTGCAAGTCTTACTAAGACAAATGATATTTTGATGCTTGGCCTGTAGGATAAACTGTGTTGCTTCACTTGAGATAGCTGAATGTGTAACTCAGCTATGGTTCCGTAAATAATTCACTTTGGTGATTAATATAATGATTAGTTACAAAACAATACTTAATTTTAAAATTCCACGTTAACTCTTAATAAAATAATTTAAAGTCATACAAACGTCTAACGTTTATTTTAGACCACGATTTAAAAGTCTTTCATTTAAAAAAAAAATTGTGTCTAGTTAAAAAATGTCATATAAATTGGGACGGACTGACAAATGGAATATAACTTATTTCACGACTTATAGATATTAATATTTATAATTAAAAGATGTGACATATTTCAAGTAGTTAATTTATCAACGTAATAGATGCTTGCGAACACACGCATATATTTTTTCAAAATTTAGTCAAAAGTATCTAACAAAAATATTTTATTATGTGTTCAGGTGTTAAATCGAAACTTGTAATTTGACTATTCAAATAAAATTTATTGATAAATTTAAAGGGTTATATTTAGACACAATTGAACTTTATAGAACTATTTGCGGCCATACAAATATTTAAAATTTATTTTGAATCATCCATTTTAAAAAATCATCCTTTATTTTTTTAAACTTAGTCTCCAGTTATATTAAGACATGTTTTTACTTTTTAGACAGAGGAAGTAATAAAATAGAATTGATAACTTTCTCATTTCCTCAAAGTCAACAAGATAAATACCAAGTGTTGGGCACTTATTATAATTTGAAAATATCAAAGTCGTCAGCTTTGGTGGCTCGTGGACCCACCTACTGTACAAATAATGGCTTCACATTACAATTACACTTACCAAAACCGACAACAAAAAAGTACAACTTGCATTTTCCAACTCAACCTCTTCTAAGTTCTATCCCATAAACCTCTAAAAATTATGTCATCAAATTCAATTCTGCTATCTTAATTCCTTCAAATTCTCCATAAATGAACTCTTCACTAAAACTGTTGTTTTTATTTACACTATTGTTACTTATAAATCAATCAATTTGTGATCCAAGAGCAACAGAAGCAGCATTAATATGTTCAAACACAACAGCTGCACAATCTGATCGACAAATCTATGTGGCAAGTTTTCTAGCAGCATTAGATTCTGTTACACCACTAGTGTCACGTAACAAATTTGGTGTTGTAACTAATGGTACAGGAAATAATACAGTTTATGCTTATGGTCAATGTTTAAAAGACTTATCACAAAGAGATTGTAATCTTTGTTTTGCTCAGTGTAAAACTCAAATACTAAGGTGTTTGCCATTTCAAAGATTAGTTAATGGTGGGAGATTATATTATGATGGATGTTTTTTAAGGTATGATTATTATAAGTTCTTTAATGAAAGTGTTAGTTCTGTGGACAGGACTATATGTGGGAATACTAGTTTTTCTGGGGATCAAAGTTTGTTTAAGGAAAATGTTGGGGTGTTAGTGAGGAAGTTGGAAGTTGAGAGTTTAAAGAATGATGGGTTTTTAACGGCTGTTGTGAGTAGTGGGAATTTGAGTGTTTATGGTTTGGCTCAATGTTGGGAATTTGTGAATGGAAGTGGTTGTCAAAGGTGTCTTGCTAATGCAGTTAAAAAGATTGGTTCTTGTACTCCTAAGGAAGAAGGGAGGGTGTTGAATACTGGTTGTTATGTTAGGTATTCTACACAGAAGTTCTTTAATAATTCTGCAAGTGATACTCCTCCTGGAAATGGGGGTAAGTTCTTTCGTTCTTGAATAAATTGTTCGATTTAATTGTGTGATCATCTCGTTTAAAAGTTTAAGTTGTTATGATAAAGTATTCTTGTCCATGACAAGTGGCGGTGGGATTTGAACTTAGTATCTTTGTTTGCTTCGATTTGAAAAAATACATACTCCCTACGTTTTGATTTATTTGTCTGGTTTTGACTTGACACAAAGTTTAAAAAAATAAAAAAGACATTTGAATATTGTGGACTTAAACTAAAGATATTTAGAATGTACCAAAATGTCTTTTTTTTTGTGGTCTTAAACATGCCATGTGAAATGGGGGTAAGTTCTTTCTTGAATGAATAAATTGGTTTAATCGCGTGATCATCTCATCAAAAAGCGTTAAGCTGTTAGAGATAGTATTCTTGTCCATGACGGATGGCGGTGAGATTTGAACGTTGTACCTTTGTTGTGATATCATGTTTCGTTGTGTAATTATCGCATCTAAAAGCTTAAACTGTTAGAGAGTACTTTTTTTCATGACGGGTGGTTGTGTGGTTTGAATCCAGGACCTCTGCATGCTTTGATATCATGTTTGATTGCGTAATTATAGCTTAAACTGTTAGAGGGTGTACATTTTTATTTACTTAATTATAACATTGTTTCTTATTTTTCTTGGTTTCATGAGTTATTTCAATCTTATCCAATGATTTAAGATGTTCATTTTGTTTTTGTGTGGTTTGCAATGATACTAAAACTATTGGATATAGAGCAAGAAAAAGTTTAACTTGTTCTGCCCAATTTGTTTATTTTAAAATTTATCTACTTTATCATTTCGAATGATTTGAGAAACACCGCATGGAAATGGAGGTGACTTCAGTATTTCTTGAATAGCTGCTTTTGTTATTTATGAAAAGTTGGCGTCTTGCAGTTTGTATACCTTGGTTTTTGGTTTTATTAGCCTGCCCAAATTCTACCCACAGATTTAACAAAAATCTAGAAATCGTTTGTATTTTGTAATGCTGTTTATTTTCATCATTTGACAAGTTAAAATGGTTGACTTATACCTGTATGAATGAAGAGTGAAATCAGCATTGATGCAATTGCAGACAATGAAATCTTTTTAAAGCTGCGATAAAATGAGATGCTTATACAAAATTAGGTCATTCATGTTGTCGCATTTTTGATTAATTATCAGGACGATCAGGTCGTTTGGCTGTTATTCTTGCAACAACTCTGAGCATTTCTGCTTTCTTGCTATTTGTATCTGCTGTTTCATTCTTTGTGAGGAAGAAGGTTCTGAAACAAAAGAGAGGTACTAATTTCTAACTCAATCATGTTCTCTTTCCAAAAAATTGAATCTCGTTTGAATCTGATTGATCAAATGGCAATTTGACTTGAATTTGCTTCGATGATGTAGAGAAAAAGCAGCTAGGAGCTCTCATAAGAACAGTTAATAAATCGAAACTGAATATTTCCTATGAAACTCTTGAGAAGGCAGCAAATTACTTTAACAACTCCAATAAATTGGGACAAGGAGGGTCTGGTTCTGTTTACAAGGTAATTTCTCTTTGAACATTATATTATTTTCTTATAGCAATGACTTTTGCCTTACGATGGTCGCGTTTATACATGAAAAATAGGGGATCTTGCCAGATGGGCAGGTGGTTGCTATAAAGAGGCTCTTCTTCAATACGAGGCAGTGGGTTGATCATTTCTTTAATGAGGTCAATTTGATTAGCGGCATACATCATAAAAACCTGGTAAAGCTATTGGGTTGCAGTATTACAGGACCGGAAAGTCTTCTTGTGTATGAGTACGTGGCCAATCATAGTCTTGCGGATTATGTCTTTGGTAAGTATCTGATCCATCTTAATTTATGATCACTTAAATTGGTGTCGTCTTATCTTGTCACCCCTGCAATAGAGCGTAATTACGTGAATGACTTTGATTTGCATTGAATCAGACACAAAGAACCTTCAGCCACTTACATGGCATCAAAGATACAAAATTGTATTGGGTACTGCTGAGGGATTGGCCTATCTTCATGAAGAATCAAAATTAAGGATCATCCACAGAGACATAAAGTTGAGCAATGTTCTTCTAGATGAAGATTTCATGGCAAAAATAGCTGATTTTGGTCTAGCCAGGTTATTTCCTGAAGACAGGAGTCATATTAGCACAGCTATTGCTGGCACACTGTAAGTTCAATACCTCTCTTCCTTTAACCGTTGAGGATTAAACAATATAAGATAAGATGTGCCGGTTCTGTTTTATGTAACTAGCTCATCATTAAGGTCTTGCTGTTACTTCATGCTGCCAATCATTCATGTTCTATTTTAGGTCCATTTACTATGATCTCATGGGTTTATAGTTTATCCATGTTAAAGTTAAAGGGACCACCTTAAAAAGTAGGTTTTTCGTCGCTAGGTTTTATTTTTCCTATCCATTTCTGGTCGTTAAACTTCCTTTGATAGTTTATTCTTAAAAGAATTAATCAGATTTGGAATTGCAGCGGTTACATGGCTCCAGAGTACGTTGTACGTGGCATACTGACTGAGAAAGCTGATGTCTATAGTTTTGGAGTTCTTGTTATAGAAGTCGTGTGTGGAAAGAAGAACAATTATGTTTTCCAGAACACGAATTCTCTTCTACAACAGGTACGTACTTGTGAAATATTTTCTCTCCTCAATGACATTAACATTACTTACTAAACTCAATGTCTTTGTGGTTTCTAGTTGTGGAACTTGTATGGGATTGGAAAATCTTGTGAAGCGATTGACCCTTTATTAGAGAGTAACTTCAATGAGAAGGAGGCATCTAAGCTGCTTCAAGTAGGTCTGCTTTGTGTACAGGCATCAGCAGAACTACGACCCTCCATGTCAAGTGTCGTGAAAATGCTCACCGAGAATCATGAAATTCCTCAGCCAACACAGCCACCATTCCTCAATTCTGGTAGTTCAGAATTTAGTCCATTTAATCTGCACGGCAAAAGATTTTTCGGTCAACCAAGCTCCTCTACACAATCTTCTGGGAATAAATTGACGGAGAGTTGGATCGAGCCTAGATAAACTAAGGGTGATCAGGAATTTTGACTTTGACTCGATGATCATATGGAATTGGCATTTGATTTTGTTTTCATCAAAGACCAACTATTTGAAGGTGAATTGTTCAGCCAACTCAAGTTTGTGTTTGTGATTAGGCATTAAGTTTGAGCTGAGAATAACATTAACTAGTACTCACTCTCCATTCTTTTACGGATATATGGCTATAGTCTGATTGTAGTCAAATTCCTTTGGTGAATATCCTATTGAGCTACTTCCTTTCTAAGGGGGACATTCCTAATGTAAAGTTGGTGTATAGTGACTCAATTATGATACAATATTTGCTGCAGTTCTAATTAACTGTGCTAAATTTTCGAGTACTAATTTTCATTGAAGATTATGTTTCACAATTATCATCATATTGTCTTAATTTTGATCAATAAATTATAATATTCCTAACCCACAAAAAGGGAAACCGATCAAAGGACCAGAAATTGATCAACTCTTCCGGATGTTGCAGACACTAATTGTTTCTAATGAGTAATTCATATAGTAAGAAGTACAAAATATTAAAACTGCATACGACATGAGTAATTCATGCAGGGGTAGCTGAAAGTTTGGGAAAGAGTCGTGGAAACGAGGGTGAGGAGAGGCATGTTTATTTCCGAGAACCAGTTTGGATTCATGCCGGGACGTTCGACTACCGAAGCCATTCATCTTATTAGGAGGTTGATGGAGCAGTATAGAGAGGAAGAAAGACTTACATATGATTTTCATCGACCTTGAGAAGGCATACGACAAAGTCCCTAGAGAAGTTCTATGGAGTGTTTGGAGGTTAGAGGTGTACCTGTGGCGTACACTAGGGTGATCAAGGATATGTTTGATGGAGCCAAGACTAGAGTATCAGGGATCAGCTCTTAGCCCATTCCTATTTGCCTTGGTGATGGACGGACTGACGCGACAAATTCAAGGGGAGGTACCATGGTGTATGTTATTCGCAAACGACATAGTCCTGATTGATGAGACTCGCAGTGGAGTGAACGCCAAGCTGGATGTTTGAAGACAGACTCTGGAGTCTAAAGGGTTCAGGTTGAGTACAACCAAGATTGAATATTTGGAGTGCATGTTCAGCAACGGGAGTTACCCTGAAACAGGCGTGGAGGTAAGGCTTGGTACTCAGGTCATTCCAAAGAAAAGAAGCTTCAAGTATCTAGGGTCCATTATCCAAAGGAATGGAGAAATGATTACGATGTCACACATCGTATTGAGGCAGGGTGGATGAAATGGAGGCTCGCATCCGGAGTTTTGTGCGATAAAAAGGTGTCACTAAAACTTAAAGACAAGTTCTATAGGGTGGTGGTTAGACCGATTATGTTGTATGGGGCGAAGTGTTGGCTAGTCAAGACTTCGCACATACAAAAGATGAAAGTTGCGGAGATGAGGATGCTGAGATGGATGTATGGGCATACAAGGAGAGATATGATTAAAAATGATGATATCCGGGAGAAAGTGAGAGTGGCCTCGGTGGATGATAAGATGCGGGAAGCGAGGTTGAGATGGTTCGGGCATGTGCAGAGGAGAGACACAGATGCCCCAGTGCGGAGGTGTGAGAGGTTGTCTATGGACGGGTTCAAGAGGGGTAGAGGTAGGCCGAAAAAGTATTGGGGACAGGTGATTAGACGGGATATGGCGCAGGTGAAACCTACTGAGGAGATGACCTTAGATAGGGGGTTGTGGAGGACACAAATTAGGGTAGAAGAGTAGTAGATACTCGAGCGTAGTCCTATTTATGCTTACAAATTGATAGTTGTAGTGTTATTACTGTAGGCCCGATTAGCCTATCACACTTTTATGCACATTATTGCTTTATAATCCACTGTAGTTTAATTTATGCTGCTATGTGTTCTTTAGTGTATTTTATTTAGCTTATTTAGTTGTGTTAGCTACTGCTCCCTTTTGTTCGAATGCACTTTATACTGCTTTAATTCCTTATCTGAGTTTGTTTGTTTCTCTTGCATTACTCTTTACTCTTGTTTTACTCTTGCTTTGTTTTGATTGTCTTGCTTGTGATTATGTTTTGTCTTGAGCCGATGATCTCTCGAAAACAACCGCTCTACCTACCAAGGTGGAGGTAAGGTCTGTGTATACTCTACGCTCTCCAGACCCCACAGTGTGGGATTTCACTGGATATGTTATTGTTGTTGTTGTTTACAAAATATTAAAACTAGTACAAAAGAGCGTTGCAGAAAATTCTTAGAAGAGTACCCTTTAGGGTAAGAAAAATTAGAGTCCCTTGCCTCAAATCACAGGCATTCCAAACACTACAATTACACTATCAATGTTTTTACTTAAAGGATTTCTGAAAGAAATAATCTCTTGATAATTCTCATTAATGAAAGGGGTATATATACAAATTACATAAGGAAAATCATTTTCCTATTCTACATCTAAAACTCTATTCTATTTGAAGACTAATTATACAATTATGGTAAGATTACGAGACTAATTAATGTACAAGACTAACACATTGTATACAAAATCAGCCCAACCGTGGGCCCTGCTACAGTAAATCCGAGACACTATTCATCCGATATACACATATATATTGTGTATATCGAATGTATATTTAACAATTTCAAATCTAATACTGATATTGTAAAGAATTTGTAAAAATCAATATAAATTAACATGTTATCGCAGGTTACTTACGATTTATTCTAGGTTACTAATAAATGGTCTTTATATACTTGTAACTAAGGCTGTCCAACGGGGCGGGGTATACCGACCCCGACCCGACCCCGGTCCGACCCCACCCCCACTGTAGCGGTATCGGTATACCGGTATTCGGTACCGGTACGGGATCGACAAAAAAGCCGACCCCGACCCCACCCCGACCCATCCCAGAACCCCTCCCCCCATCCCTCTTCTAGTCGTTGCCAACGACCAATTTTCCCCCTCCCTCTTCTAGCCATTGAGCAACGGCCAAATACCCCTCCCCCTACCCCATAATATTTATTTTTAACCCTTAAGTTATTATATTTACACTTAACTCAATTTTTCAACTATAAATACTTTATTTTCTCTTCATTCTTTCTCACAAATCTTCCTACAATTACAATCTCTCTAATAATCTCTCAATCTATCTCTCATTATCTTTACATTGTCTTCTAAATATTCAATTTAATTTATTCATTTGGGAATTGACAACTAGCTTGAGGATCATCCGTTGAGCAAAGTTTCAATTTTCAACATCTCTCGATTACACGTCGACGTTACGTCGGCGTTTGGTACATTCGTTCCTTTATTAAATTATTATTGTTTCTTTATTTTAATTAGCGCACTTAATTTCATTATCTTTAAGTTTTAACTATTTATTAGCATAAATTAAAATGAAAGGTGTCCGAGGTATGTTGGGTAAGGTTATTTCTGGTTCTACTAGTAGGGGTAACAAGGGCAAGGGTCCTTCTTCTAGTCATCCTAGTCCTAAACATGATGATTTTATTGATACTCAAAATTTTCCTGAAGTACCATTAGATTTAGATTTAGACGATGAGTTATTTTCTGGAAATCAACAAGAGTTTAATTTAGAATCCAACTAATCTAGATGACACGCCAACTAATGCACTTCAAACTGGAACACCTCATATTCCCCCTAGTATGAGACGAGATCCACCAGAACGAAAATTAACATCACTTGTATGAGCTTTTTTTTATAGAGACGTACAAAATCAAGTTGTTACATGCAAAATTTGTAAAAATGTTTATAAATTTAAAATGGAAAAAGGTCAGAGCGTGACAGGAGGTTTAACTACGCATTTGAATACCAAACACAAACTTAGGTGGGATGAATATAAGACTCAAGTGAAGGGCGAGTCAACAATGGTCTCTCAGTCGGGACAAACTTCACATACTATTCAAGTGAAGGGTGAGTCAACAATGGTCTCTCAGTCGGGACAAACTTCACATACTGTCCCGCACCAGGACCAGGTACAGGGTCAAATTGACCCTATGACGGAGGCAATTGTAGGCCCTAAATACGATAAAATGAAAGATAGGGAAAAATTATCAAAATTAGTTGCAGTGGAGGGTTTGCCTTTTTCATTTTCTGATTCTCCTGGTTTTATTCATTATATAAGATCAATGTACAATCCTGCTTATAACGATTTTCCTAGATCAACTGTTATGAGAGATTTTTAAAAATTTGCACACGAATATCAATAATTTTTACGTTATTATTTATATCATTACCCTGACAAAGTATCTATCACATCTGATATAGGTCGTAGTACTAACGATCATGATTATTTAACTGTAACATGTCATTGGATAGACTATAAATGGTCTATGCAAAAACGTATTTTAGCATATAGATATATAGATAGTAGGCACACTGTTATTTTTATTCAAAAAAATATTTTTTCTGTTTGCGATTATTATGGCATATCTGATAAAGTCATGATTATTGCATTAGATAACGCTGCTTCTAATATTTCTGCTGTAAGATTATTAAAAATTGTCTTAACTCCATCTTTTTCAGATCATTTTCATATAAAATGTGCATGTCATATTTATTACTTAGTTGTAAAGGATGGTATAAAACGTTTTGAAGACATTCTTGCAAAAATTCAATTTGCTATAAACTATATTTTTAAAAATAATAGAATACAACGACTAAAAGAATATAAAAAAACTTGTCACGATTGTGGTCTAGCTTACAGAAAGTTCCCGAAGAAGTATGCACTAGATGAAATTCTTTATACAACCAACTACATGTTGCTTATGAGTATAGACAACCTATAACCCAATTTTTTAACGTCCGTAATCGAAATCCTAGTGATATGCTTATAGATTCCGATTGGGATACAATTTTAGAACTTAATATATTTTTAGAGAAATTTTATCTAGCTACTAAAGAATTTTCCGGAATTTATTATCCTACTATTTCATCAATGTTAATTTATAAAGCTCTAATATTTATATTACTTAGTGAATATATGGCAAAACCAGCTTATAAGGAACCTAATAAAAAATGTTTAAAAAAATGAAAAAATATTTTATTTCTATTTCCTCAATATTTTTTATTAGTGATGTATTAAATCCGTCTATTAAAATAGACGGTTGTAAAAATCTTGTTGAAACTATTTACGATTGCATAAATACACTTCCACCTCCAACTCCTAAAAATCTAAATGACCCACCACCTGTTGAAATAAGTAGAGAAGAAGTGTTGTCTAACATTCAAGATGAATGTAAAAAAGTATATACGCATTACCAACAAGAAAGTGCTAGCAACCAACCGGCTTCCATGTCATCTTCTTCTTCTTCTTCAACACAACCTCAAAAACGACATGTTGTTTATGCGGCTAGTATTCAAAGCCTCAGACAGAGAATGTTTAGTGGTACCGTTTCTAACCAAATTAGCGAGTTTGATGTTTTTGTTTTGCAGGGTGTTGTACCGTACGAAGCAATTGAAAATGAAGAGGGACGTGAAGACTTGCTAATATACTGGAGGGAGAATGAGAAGAATTTTCCAACACTAGCAAAGATGGCCCGAGATGTGTTGAACATTCAAGCGTCATCATCAACAACGTCCGAAAGCGCATTTTCTGCGGGAAGATTTCAAATAGGGGAGCACAGATATTCATTGGCAGGAGACTCATTAGAGATTGCAGTTCTATTCAGAGACTGGATTCGTGCGGAGCGTAGGAGGTGCGGTCAACCAGAGATCGACGAAGAAGAAGACTACAACTACAACGAAATCTTATCCGACGGATGTGCAAGCGACGTCGTCCAATTTGACCAAGATATACCAATTCCAACCGAAGAACCACAAGATATTATAAAGAAACTAGAAAATGTGTTTCTTAAAATGTAATTCTGTTAATTGTAATTTTATTATTTTACTATGTTATTTATTTGCAACTTTCAATATCACGAAGTTGCAATTTTGAAATTGTATTACAAAAAAAAATCATACTTCTACTTGAATAATATAAGAGGCACAAAAACAGTCTTGGGTCGTTTTTATTAAACTATCTTGTTGTATATGCGCGTTATTTATTTATTTAATTTAAAGACAGATAAAAAAATGACCACCCGACCCCACCAATATCCCGACCCCCTCTGGATCGGGACGGGGCGGTGGCACACCCCGCCAGCCCCGCCAGACCTCGACTCCGACCTACCCCCAGCCCCGCCAGACCCCGACCTCGCCCACCCCGACCCGACCCCGCCCCACCCCGTTGGACAGCCCTACTTGTAACTGCATTTTCAACGACATGGTTGGAAATATTTTTTATGCTGACAGTGCATGCATCTTTTCATACTTAAATCCCAGCATTATGCTATTTAAAATTCTAAAAACATCTAGTCTGTGTTACTGGTTTCTGACCCACATGCTCAAAAGCTATATACTCTAGTTTTATGACTTTATAATCTAGCACAATGTGAAGGGAACTTGTTGACTGATTCAAAATCAAAATCCGTATATGGACCAAACTTAGTATAAAGTGGTACAGTTGTATTATTGTACTAGCAAACAATTGCCCCGGCACTTACTAGTTTATTTATTTTAGAAGGTATTGACCTCAATGGAACTTCATTGCAAGTTGTATTGTCATGTGTGGGTTGACTCAAAAAGAATCTTGTACTCCCACATTTCAATTTATATAAATTTATACAATTGAAAGTGTAATTAAAAAATAATTGATTTTTTAAAAATTTGTAGTTTTAAACCTGTCATGACATTTGTGTGGCTATAAGACTTGAAGTTTATTATCATAAATATGTTATAATATTTATGTAGCTATAAACACTTCTCATTAAGGACAAAAAGAGAAGTTTAAATTAAATTATTTTCAAATATAAAAATATGTCATTCTTTTTAAATAGACCAAAAAAAAATTAGATTCACATAAATTGAAATGAACGAAGTATAAGAAGTTAAGGAAAATTATTCTTTTGGTCCATGAAATATTGACAAATTATGATTTCAATCCTTATAATATTTGGTTATGCACATTTAACCTTTAATTAATTAAATATTCACTTTTGATCCTTCAACTTATGAATCTTCACAAATTTAATGAATTATCAAACATCAAACCATTGACTAACCATGCCATTATGTTAAATTTGTACTCAATGTCTCTCCATATATGATTGTAATATAGTTCTAAAAATAATCAATATATATATAACATAAAACATCCTCTGTAAAAGGGACCATAAACGTACTTTTAATTAATCAAAGGCGAAGTATGTTTTGTGAAATTTCACAAAACTCAACAACAACAACATATTCAGTGTAATCTCATAAGCTGGTTCTGAAGAAGATAGTATGTATGTAGACTTTATCCCTACCTTTATGAGGTAAAAAGATTGTTTTCGGTAGATCCTCGACTAAAAAAAATGTGACTGAAAGGAAAATAACGACAGCAAAATAACAAGAAGAACAAAGCAAATTGAAAAATAAGATCCTACATGAATACTAACTAATACTATTAAATAGGGAGAAGATGAGAAGAAGAGTTTAGCTCCATGCCTCTTCCACAAAAAACTCCTACAACACTCGGCTACATATTACCCTTCTACACTAATCTCCGGCCTTCATACCTTTCTACCTAGGTTCATATCCTCACTAAGCTGAAGATGTGTTATGTCATGTCTAATCACCTCCTCTAGTTCTTTTTGGGCTTACATTTACCTCTCATAAAAGTTGCTCTTGTCAGCCTCTTAGACCTCCTTCTTGATGAATCTGCGCACCTCTTCTTCACATGCCCGAATCATATCAGCCTCTCTTTCCTTATCTTATACGCCACGTAGTCCATCACCTTATCCTATATAAATTCATTCATAATCCTATCTCACCTAGTATACCTACACATCTATCTGAGCATGATCATTTATGTTACCTTCATCTTCTGAATTTGTGTGTTCTTGATTGGCCATCACTCTGCCCATACAACAATGTAGGTCTAACCATCACTCTATAAAACTTGTCTTTAAGTTTGGAGACACATCCTTATCATATAGTACCCCAGAAAAATTAATGATTTACCAATAGTAAAAGGATTAAAAGTGCAATCACAAAATCAAATAATCAATGATACTTGTTATAATTATTATATTTAGCATGGCTATAATTGTTAAAGCAAGTCCAACTATCTCTAACTTATGATATTTTTTTGTAAATATTAATGCATATCCATTACTTGGAGAAAGTTAGTATGTTAACTTGGTCACCAAGATTACTTGGCTATCAGGCTAACTTGACCACCAAGTTGGCTAACTTGGACATCAAGCAATTTCCTTTTATAAATATGAGGTTCATTTGTTGAATTAGATATCAGTTTAAAGTTGAATAATATATCAGTTTTTCCCTATATACTTGTCTTCGGTATATTTACTTTATAATCTTTATTTTATAACATATTTCATTTTTTTGCATTTGTTAAGAATGAATGTTGGGCCTAACTCAACCCCAAAAGTTAGCTTGTAAGGTGAGGATTGTCCAAGTCCATATAAAGAGTCCATGTTTCCATTCTATTACCGACGTGAGACTCTTAACACTCCCCCGCACGCCAAGACCTGTTAACTGGAGTGTGAATGATATAATTTTGGGACCCAATATCGGTGAACATAGAATTGGAATGAGTCTGACTCTGATACCATGTAAATAATGGATTTTGGGCCTAACTCAACCCCAAAAGCTAGTTTGTAGGGTGATGATTGTTCAAGTCCATATAAGGAGTCCATGTTCTCATTCCATTACCGATGTAGGACTCTGTAAAAGAGTTAATGGAACATGATCATGATGGACCACCATAAGGAGCATGGAAACATTATATGGGATCATAATATCAAAGTTTGTTAAGAGTTTGTTGATGGTTGTTAGGGAAGTTAATATGTTTGTTAGAAGTTATTTTCTAATTAGTTAGGAGAAGTTAAATATCCTATAGAATATTCTAGAAAAAGTGAGAAGAAAATGTGTATAAATATACTTGTAATATGGAACTTGAATAAGAAGACTTTATTTCCTTTCTCCCACATTCTCTCTCTGCATATTTCTCTTCACTCTTCATTTCTTCTACCTCTCTTCCTTCTGTAGTCTCTTCACCACGATTAGTGTTCTTTCCTAAGTTTTTCTTCATTCATTTCCTAAACTGATTGTGATCCACTGATTATTTGAGGTTCGAGAAAGGTGAAACAGTGGCTAATACATATCCACTGGATGCAGTAACTATTGTGTTTCTCAATGGAACAATAATTTAACATGGTATCCGAGTTTGGTTGAGTGATGATGTAGGTTGAGGAAATTTCCGGTGCATGCAAGAATAAATTCGAGGAATATACACATCCAGCAAAAGAAATTTGAAGTTGAATAGCAGCGATTGGTGAGTAACAATCGATTGGATCAGAAATGCATAGCTCTGTGTTTTTTTTAAATTGGAGCACATGCATTAGTCTGAGTTGAGTTTATGAATTTCTATGGTTTTCTAGCATGTGCACTATTACATTAATATAGCTTTCTACAGTTTTTTTACACCTGTAATAACAAGCTAATCTGGAGTAATAAGTAATGGAACATACTGGAGAAAAAATGTCAAGTGAGGCCACAACAATGGTGAACATAGAGCACAATCATCAATTATATTTGTTTCCATCGGATGCCCCGTGATTCTTATCAGTAGGTGTCATATTAAATGGAATGGACAACTACACGTTATGAAGTAGGGCAATGAAACTAGCATTGTAGGGAAAGAATAAAATAGGCTTTGTAGATGGAACAATAAAGAGGGAAACATTTCAGGGTGATATGTCAAGACTATGGGACATATGCAATGTTATTGTTGTCTCGTGGTTGATGGGAATGTGAACAAGAGCCTATTCAGTGGCATGTTGTTCAATTTTGATTCACACACCATCTGGAAAGAATTGAAGGAAAGGTTTGACAAAGTTAACAGTGCAAGAGCTTTTCAGTTACATAAAGAGATTTTTACATTAAGGCAGGGAACTATACCAGTGTCGGTATACTATACCAAACTTAAGGACCTTTGGGATGAATATGACTCAATTATGCCACCACCTGCTTGTTTTCCTAAGTTAAAAGAATTCATCAACCATCTACATTATCATGTTACAATTCTTAATGGGACTGAATAAAGGTTACAATCAGGCTAGGAGTCAAATTCTCATGATGCAACAAATACCTAACCTAAATCTGGTGTATGCAATGATAAATCAAGAGGAGAGTCAGAGAATAGTTGCAGGAAATAGTAGAATGATGCAAGAGACAGCTGAATCCTCTGCAATGTTCACAGCTAAAAAGGGATAAGAAGAGGTGAAAATAGAGTTCCAAGACAGAAAAAACCATTTAATCCAAATGCATATTGTGATTTCTATCATGGAAGAGGTCATTTCAGATAATATTGCAACAAATTTATGAAGTGTGACTTCTGTCACAAGACAGGACATGTGCAAGATGATTACTATAGACTCAATGGATATCCTGAGAATTTTAAGAACAAGACCAAGAAGACATATGTTGTGACAGGAAATGATGTGCCCTTGGATACTACTGAAAAGAAAATGAATCATACCAGAACAATCAAAGACATTTTCAGAATCAGCAGAGTGGTCTCTTTGTTGAAGACTATGGTCATAACTAGGAAGTTAAATCATTACTCATGCAACTGACACCTAGCCAACACCAACTACTTCTTAACTGCTAAATGAGAAAACAGAAAATAAGGCAATTGCTAATATGACAGGTATAAGTTTTTCTAATACTGAAGCATTAGTGAGATGGATTATAGACTCAGGAGCAACCAATCATATGGTTGGTAAGTGGTAACCAAAGTCACTTACAGAATACACATTTGGCAGAAAATACAATGAAGGTACATCTACCAACTGGTGACTCTGCCAAGGTGTCACACATTGGTGATTGTCATCTTGAAAAATGTGATGTTCTAAAAAACGTATTGTGTATACTAACATTCAAGTTTAATCTCATGTCAGTTTCAAAAGTAACCAAGGAGTTGAATTGTAGTGTTACTTTCTTCCCATATTATTGTGTTTTTCAGGATCTATCATCTGGGAAGGTGAGAGGGATTGGTAATGAAGAAGATGGACAATACATAGTGTGTTTGGACAGACAGAATAAGGAGGAGGATCTGATGAAGTGCATGGCAGCAACTCAACCTGTTGATGCAGTGACTTGTCACCAAAGGTTCTGCCATGTACCTATGAGGGTTTTAAGAAAGATTTCATATTTTAGGAACAATAATTCTGTAGTTTGGATAAGTGTGAGATATGTCCTTTGGCTAGACAAACAAGAGTCCCATTTCCTATCAGCACTAGTAGGACAACTAATGTTTTTCAATTACTGCATATTGATGTATGGGGTCCTTACAAAGTAGAAACATAAAATGGAATGAGATATTTCTGTTACACCTCGTAATTTTAGGACAATAAATTGAGAACGTAATTAAGAAAATAAGATTGAGTGTTGGAAGAAAAGTATATTTACATACTAATACGGAATAATTTTGGATACAACAAATGTGACGACGGAAATTAATACTAGTAGTTGATTTTTTCCAATGGAATTAAGGACTAGTCGTGAAATAAAAGTGGGACATCAAAATTTCAGGATGAAAATAAGGTGAGGCCTTATCGAAAATTTCAGAATTTTAGCTAAGTATGAGATTAATTTTTAGTAGCAAGAAGGATAAGTGGGACTAGTGGGCAAGACAAATGGCACTTTATGCCCTCCAAGTGGCAAAAGTGCCCCACATGCATTGGCTTAATCAGCCCACATATACCCATGCCTCTCTTTCCTCCCCTCAATTTTCGAAAATCACTCCCTTACTATTCTTCATTCTATCCTCCTCCCAAAACAGATTTCTCTCCATTCCCTTAGCCAAGTTAGAGACCAAACCAACCCCCTTTCCAAGATTAAGTTATTCTACAAAGTTCTAGCCATGATAAACTCCTAAAACAGTGGTGAAATCGACACTGCTGGACCGGGAAAAAACTGCTCCAAAACTTTAGTATTGAAGATGAGCTATTTGGAAGAAAAACATGTAAGTAAGATGGTTAAACTTGTAAAGGATGCATGCATGTCATTTTAAGTTGAAGAAATGGTGAAAATGGTGCACAGGAGCGGTGGGTGTCGAATGCTAGTAGGGACTGTTTCGGCTAAGCTAAGGTAAGAATTCTTCTTCTTATAGAGAAATTAGAAGTTAAATGGTGTTGTAGTTAAGAGGTGAACTTGTGTTAAGAGAAAATGGAAGTAAGAAAATGCATGTGGTTGTTATTGATGTTGTTGAGCCAATTGGAGTGTCATTATCGATTTTGGGAATGTTTTGTATACATTGGATTTGATTGTTGTTGTTGTTATTATTGTCACTAATTGCATGTTAAAATTGAAGGATGTCTTGAAAGAAATTTTTATATTCAAAGTTGTAGTTGTTCATATGAAATTGTTGAAATATGAATTGGATTTTAAGACGTCAATTGGATTTTAAGGAATTATGAGAAGAGTGATGGTATTGTGTGTTGTGGCCGAGATCTTCATGAAATTGTTGGACATGTTGTGTTGTATTTAGGGGTTGTATTGTGGAGTTAAAATGCTGGAAATTTAATTATGAATATGCATGTACATTGTGGTAATTGCTTACGTATGTCCTAAAGGAATAAAGATGTAAAAATGTGTTACTTCGTATTCTCGTTGTTGTTGGTATATGGACTGTTTTAGGGGCTATTTTGATATGGATTAAGGGGATGGATTAACATGAGAAATAGGTGTATTAATCACATTTGTTGTTGTGGTTGTTATATTACACAAAGGTAAAGAAAAAAAAAGTATAACGATGACATATATGGAGTATATGGGACTATTTTGGTTATCCTTGAAGTTGTGTCTTGTTAATGATGTTGTTTAACCTTGTGTGTGAGTTGCGGATGTGAGTATAAGTAGGGGAAGTGCTGCCCAAATTTTTATATGAAAAGAGAGTTATCATTAGATATATATAGCATATACTAGTAATCATAGAGTTGACAGACATGTTGCTATTATTATAGGTCGAAGTGCTAATCGTGACGAATATTAATTATTGAGTTGTTATAGACGACAAGAGGTATGTGAAACTATCCTTTCTTCTTTTGGCATGATTTATATAAAATGAGTGTACGGCGGACGTACATGAATCCATTGAATTCTAATTCCTAGTGATATTTGATATGATAGTTGCCTTGATTTTTACAAGTGATAGTTCATTCTATGTATTTCATTGAGAGTCAAATGATGATTTAAATTGTATAAGGTTACTCATGATACTCTATTCGTGCTTGATGTGATTATATTATTTCACCGAGTCCCACATTGGGCCGGGTACGGTATGTATACATATAATGATGTTACCGAGTTCCAGAATGGGCCGGGTACGATATATGTGGACAGGCATCCACATATATGATTATTTGACCGAGTCCCACGATGGGCCGGGTATGGTATGTGTGCAATGGACGGTATCCACGGATATGATATATATGGACAGGCATCCACGGATATGACTTTATTCACCGAGTCCCAGAATGGGCCAGGTACGGTATATATGGACAGGTATCCACATATATGATATATTATATGGACATGTATGACTCTTATTTCATAAGACACAGTTACATTGATATCTTGATTATTATACTTGTCTCATGTTATCTTCTGGCCAGTTATGATCTACTCCACAGTACTTCATGTTTTACATACTCAGTACATTATTTCGTATTGACCCTTTCCTCGGGGGGCTGCGTTTCATGCCCGTAGGTACAGGTACTCAGTTTGGTGATCCACCAGTCTAGAATTTCCACTCAGATGTTTGGAGAGATCCATTGTTCCAGAGCCTAGTCGTTTTGATATAGATCTTCTATTATAGACTCATGCATATTTAGGGGTGCGGCGGGGCCCTGTCCCATCATAGTTCATTATCATACTCCTAGAGGTATATAGACAGGTGTGGGTGGTAGATGTGTTTGGTACATGTATATGTGTTTTGGTCAGATGTATGGACATGGTCAGATATTCCCGTGTACAGAGACAACCTTATCGGCTTGCCTATTTTGTTATGAGGATTTGCTATGACAGTTCAGGGGACAAAATCTTTTTGTTATGTGACATTATGAGTCCACATCATATTGATATAGATTCCTATATTTTCCTTAGTCTCAGTTGATTATATGTGACAAGTCAGTATAAGGGTGCCCAATTAGGGCACCGGGTCACGGCCCGTAGGGTCGGATCGTGACAAAGTGGTATCAGAGCAGTTCGTCTTCGAAATATCTACATACCGTGTCTAGTAGAGTCTTGCGTATGAGTATGTTGTGCACCATACTTATACGCAGGAGGATGCCGAATATTTAGGATGCCATCTTTTCTTCTTACTCTAAGATCGTGCGATAGAGCTATGTTATTAGGATAATACCTCTCTAACGAAGTATTGTGTTTTCAGTTATGCCTCCAAAGAAAGCGACAATGGCCCAGAAGGGAATATATGGACTTTGTATATAGATTGGTAAGATTGTTGTATAGTTGGTATTGTGATGATGTGCATCTATACGAATATATTTATTAGGGTCATGTGTGTGTTGTCTGAAGTGATTATGGGTTATCATGAGTTGTTTAAGCTTTAGTAATTATTTGGAAGGTATGTTACAGTTTCGATAACCCCAGTTACCAAAAAAATGACTTCAGTCAGTTGATACTCATAGCCAATAGAGGAGCGATTTATACCCCGACTATTGATATGCCAGAAGGGCAACATGACTTTGAGATTATGAGAAGCTATATCACTCATATACGGGGAAATAATGTAAGCTTGAGACGCGGAATATCTGAGAATCTTAGAATGTTAGATAACCGTTGAGACCATAGATATGTCTTGAATAGGGTATTTGACGCTTGATCTTGTTGAAATATATGGTATACGTGATGATTGTGAGTTATGAATAGCATCTTGCTTCTCCTTAAAACTATTTTGAGTTGGTTTATTGAATTATGGGTGTCTTGGGAGCTCATGGAATTTGGTATTTGCTACATGATTACACATTAGAGTAATCAAGAAATAAATGGACTATGTATGGAATGATAAGATTATTGTACTACTTAATGTTATGAAGAGATGAATATGTTTTTATATGATCTAAAGTGGTATGAAATATAATAGTTGTGATTATTCCTTGGTGTACCTTATGTCCATGTGAAATGAATATGGGTATGTGACCTAAGAAATCACTATTTCTTTATGAATTTGGTATTTTACCTTTGTTTGATATTAAGTGCATAATGTGGTAAGTTTATTGGTTTCTAAATGTTTACCAGGTTGTTAGAATATCTTAATTATACCCCTGCACATAGATAAGGTTGAGAATTGGTTCTATATGATGTTTATAGAATACGATGATGCTTAAAAATATATGTATGTGTTATCTTCTATAAAATTCATTTTGTGTGAACAGGTGAAATATGAAATTACCCCAACCTTGCTGTGTTGCACTGTCCTGTTCCATTTTAATATCTTGTTGAGGTGTTAAGTTTTTATGAGTTAGTGTTTTGTACATCTCTTTATGCGAACTTGTAAGAAAGATAATGCAGTTTTTCTTTCATGTTTTGTTAGTTTGACACATGTGATCTATGCATTCATTTGAGAGGTATATTGGATAGGCTTCATAAGTCTGTTTGGTTGTGTATTTGGTTAAGTGATATGCATATGGAGGAACTTATGTGTTGTGAAGTACTTAAATATCCATGGAACCTGAATATGAATTGATGGCGCTTTAAAAAGATCATATATGGACCGTTTAAGTTAAACTGAAATCTGAACGGGGTGGAATGATGCTGTCTTGATATAATATTAGATGAAATTTCTTAAATTTGTGGATTTTGTCATGTGGGATTGAACCCAACTGCTTATGTTAAGGATATGCTGTTTTAAATGATGCTTAGTATGGTATATGTGAAGAATGGGATATATGTGAACTTATGATACCTTTAGGATGCATGGGAAAGAACTATTATGTGAATAAGTGAAGGATTGAAACTGTTTCTTGATTGATCTGGGAATGTGTGGATTACCTCTACTTATTTGTCTTTGCTATAGATGCTAAATGATAGGTTGAATTGGTTTTGAATCTCTGTCAGTATGCCCTGAATATGATGGTGTGTTAATGTTAGCATTATTGTCCTTATTTATTTGAAACCTTGCCTTTTAGTGGTCATGCTACCCACCCTACTTATCCTCTATGATTATTCTATTTGCTTATGAAACACGCTATGTCATGATAGGTGCTAAATGTTGATTCTTTATATGAATCCCCTGTTAAAGCTGCAAAGTTTCTTTTAAAAAAAATCTATAAGATTTGTCTACCTATATCAGGATTTTGTACCTGATTTATCTGGTATTGGGTATTGGTGTAAATTGATCGGTTCAAGTTTATTTAAGTGTCATACCAATCCTGCTATGTCTATCCCAAGGGAATAATATATCCAGCTAGGTTGGAGTTAAGAATATGCCTAATTGTCTGAGGAGTTCCTCACCGAGAACCCCTTATGATACAATCTGCTTGGACCTAGAAGACTTTCACCTCTTTTTATTACACATGTTTGATAGCATGACCCTGCACCTTGAGAAAACTTCCTTTAAATAAATTTTTGGCTAATTTTAAGTTAAACAATCATTTAAGTATTTCCCTACTTTTTAAATAGAACAAGAAATCTGAATATATAAAATTGGGATATCATTTAGTGTGTGGATTGTCTTGGACATGTCTATTGGTTATGTATGTACAAAATTATGTGATAATTACTTGATCAAACCTCAAACTTTTGTTTAGCTTTGTTATAAACTCTTAGGCCTTATCACATGTTTAGTAACTTAATGATGGAAAAAATAAAAAGATTTGATTTGAGTGTTATATCCCAAAGGTGATTGTATGAATCTGTTTTAGTTTAGTAAGTTTGGCTTGAGAATAGTCATGTCTAGAAACATCATATCTCACCCGATTGATGGTAAGTGTATGAGTCATGTTGAATGTTTGAGTGTGTTAAACAGAGTCTCCTAGGTCGTGTCTAAGTGATTCATGTCAACTGTTTTGTGATAGGTTCAGAATCATGCCCTCGTGATTTTTCCTTTACTATCCAGTTCTGTGATGACCTGTGATGTCCTAAAGGCTCAATATTGGTATAGTGTCTTGAAAATGGTCTTTATGTTTAGTTTTGTGAAACTATTACTAGTGCAGTGCCTTGTATAAAGTTTTGTTTCTATCTCAACATGACAAGACTCACTCAGATATAAGAGATTGTGATTTGAAATCAATTAAGACCTGTTTATATTGCCTAATGTTGTGGGCTATATGCTTTTGAACCATGAATCCATCAAAGTATAGTTTTTCTTGATTGCATGAACTTGTTTGAAATGATCTAAATATTTTATGATGCCCTCTCGTTGGATATAACAGCATGTGATAAAAGCTAGGGAGCAGGTTGTTAAATTTTACTAAGTGCATATACAGTTAGGATCAACATTCTTCTTTTTCCTCTTTGAAATATGGAATGTCCTATGTCTAGAAATTTATCTAGTATTAAGGAAGCAATAAGCACCGGAACGCGGAAGATTGTTGGAAGATGGAGTTGGTGTGCAAATTATAATTTTATTGGCAAGTGTAGAATTTGGATTTCATGGAACCTAATGGTGTTTGATTATGATGAACTTGAGGAGAAAGACCAGTACATATATAGAAAGGTACATATTTTGTATTTCAACATTTAGTTCCAGTTTACTTCTAGTTATGGTCCTCACACTATTGAAGCAAGAAAAACACTATGGAGAGAACTTAAAAATATGCATAGGATGATAAAGAACCCTGACTACTAGTAGGAGATTATAATACTATTACCAGCTTAGATGATAGAATAAATAGGAGTCCTCTGCAAGAAAGTGAAGTAATAGATTTCATATTAGATACATATGTGTTAAATGCATAGATCACTTTTAAAAAAAATGTTTGAGTTAGACAAGTTTAAATGTATGGTGATGTATTTGTTCCTGCTATGAGTGATTTCGTGAGTCTGTTCAACCTATTAGTGATAAACTGAGTCATTGGCCACTTAGTCTTATGATGTTTGCCTAGTTTTTGGATTAGTTATGTATGCTGGGTCGGTATAACACCATATTAGCATTCAAAGTTGTCCAAAATCAGTTCTTGTGTTTCTCATATCTACTTATAGTCAAGTTAATATTTTGCTTGAACTTTAAACCTGTCACAAGACAATAAAACGGTTGAAACATGATTAGATGTACTAATTTGGTTATTGCTCTAATAACTATGAATGGCTATCTCTAAACTAGATGTGCTACTCTTTGAAACTGAAGAATGTATAAGATGTACTACAGACCTAGGTAAGAATTCATTAACCTATTAACGTCCTGTTTAAGCAGTTGACTAAATAATGACAGCTTCACACAAGATTACTGAATATTAGAATTTAAAAGGGGTCACTATGTGTGTATTTTATATGTAGAATTGTACATGTAATTTGCCTGAACTTGAGTCTATTAAGTAAACATAGATTGATGTGTGCTTTCAGTTCTAGATAATAATCTGAATTAATCCATGAGAATTTATTTCTTGTTCAGATGAATTAGTGTGACAATAGCATTGTAGAAGACTACATAGTACTGCAATATTACAAAGCTTAGGTACTGTAAGTATGAGGTTACATTAGTTGCCTAGAATTAGTTCAAGTTAGTAAAATTCCTTACTTGACTTTGTTGATTGGTAATTAATATATGTGATATATTGTGGCCGTTTGGCATCTTTGGGTTTGTTGAGTATAGGTTGGAATATATGTCTGTGTTTCCTTTCTACTACACCATTTTGTTGTGGTGAGTATGGACATGAACTTTCTTATATCACATCGTGTTGTGCAAACAATTCTTTACAGTTATGATTGAAGAACTCAGTTCCATTGTTTTATCTTATTCTTTGGATTTTAGTTTCAAACTGAGTACTGGTCTCAATAAAGAAATTTCTCAATACTGTGACCACATGAGATTTTAACCTCATTAAAAATACACATGTCCATCTAGAGAAATCATCCACAATTGTCAAGAAACTTTCACGACCCGACCCGACGGACCGTGACCCGGTGCCCTAATTGGAAACCCTTATACTGACCTGTCACATATAATCAACTGAGACTAAGGAAAATGTGGGAATCTGTATCAATATGTCATGGACTCATAATGATCTATTGATTACTGGAGATAACATATCACTTATTCAATCCACAAAGGAAACCTTAAAGTCAGCTTTCAAGATAAAGAATTTGGGAGAACTTAGATATTTTCTTGGTATAGAGTTTGCTAGGAATGCTCAAGACATACTCATGTACCAGAAAAAAATATGCCCTGGAACTTATTTTAGACTTGGGATTGTCAGGAGCTAAACCTACATCTTCACCCATGGATATGAATATGAAGTTTCTTACTGTGGAATTTGATCAGCATGATGTGGTTGCATCATCACATAAAGATTCCAAGCAGCAGTCAGATAAGCTTCTGTCTGATCCTACTGCTTATAAGAGACTGATTGAAAGACTGTTATACTTAAAAAATACAAGACCTGAAATTGCTTTCTCAGTACAATGTTTGAGAAAATTTATGCAGGCTCCCAAAAAATCACATATGGAGGCAGGACTGTGATTTGTGAGATACATTAAACAAGAACCAGGCTTGAGAATTCTCATGAATAATTCCAGCACACAGGACTTGAGGGTCTTTTTTGATGCAGACTGGACATCTTGTGTCAACAGTAGGAAATCAGTGACATGATACATGGTCTTTTTTAGTTCCTCACTTGTTTCCTAGAAGTCCAAGAAGCAAGATACTGTTTCCAGAAGCTCTGCAGAAGTTGAGTATAGGGCAATGGCAACATCAGTAGCTGAGGTGATTTGGCTTGTTTGTCTTTATCAGGAGATTGGAGTTAAGATCCAGACACTAGTCTCCTTGTATACTGATAGCAAATATGCGATTCAAATTGCAGCAAATCCAGTATTCCATGAAAGAACTAAACATATTGATATCGACTGTCATTTTATAAGAGAGCAGATTTAGAAATGGTTGGTGTCTACTGCATTCTTGTCCTCTGTATAGCAGTCAGCAGATATGTTAAACAAGGCTCTTGGTCGACCTCAATACCTTTATTTGATGTCTAAGTTAGGGATGAAGAACATCTCCATGGCCCCAAGCTTGAGGGGGGTGTAAAAGAGTTAATGAAACATGGTCATGATGGACCACCATAAGGAGCATGAGAATATTATATGAGATCATAATATCAAAATTTGTTAGGAGTTTGTTGATGGTTGTTAGGGAAGTTAATATGTTTGTTAGAAGTCATTTTCTAATTAGTTAGGAGAAGTTAAATATCCTATACAATATTCTAGACAAAGTGAGAAGAGAATGTGTATAAATATACATGTAATATGCAACTTGAATAAGAAGACTTTATTTCCTTTCTCCCACATTCTCTCTCTCTACATATTTCTCTTCACTCTTCGTTTCTTCTATCTCTCTTCCTTCTGTATTCTCTTCACGACGATTAGTTTTCTTCCATAAGTTTTCCTTCATTCATTTCCTAAACTGATTGTGATCCACTGATTTTTTTAGCTTCGACAAAGGTGAAACAGTGGCTAATACATAGCCACTGGATGCAGTAATTACTGTGTTTAGGGGTGGCAATGAGGCAGGTTAGCGCGGGTTAGGGCAGGGCAAGCGTTGACCTGCTAAGATGTTAACCCGCCCTGTCCTGCCCCGTTTAGCATTTTTAAAAATTTTGTCCTGCCCTGCCCCGTTAAGCTCTGCCCCGCCCTGCCTTGTTTATGTTATTTTTCATTTTTCACTTTCAATTTGGTATATATCTTGTTAACTTTTTTTTAAATGGATGAACAGTCAGTCTATTGTCATAATTTTTTAATATCAAGTAATTTATGAACTGAATTTATTTTTTAAATGTTATTCCTTTTTTTCACCATTTCTCACTTTCCACTTGTAAGAGTTACAACTCTCAAACCGTAACCCCAAATAAGGTATTTCTTACGCTGAGCTGAGGGTAACACAGAGACCTAATACTATCCTAAGTTTACTCTTGAAATACTTAGTGTAACTAGTACAAATTCACGCAAGAACAACCCTATAAAAACTGTCTCTCCGGAATTTTTATGAAACAATACACAATCTTAAAACGGTCATAACATCTTATCCGTAAGTCGGATTAATCCCCATAAAGTATCAAACTGTCTAGAACATAGAAAACTAAAACTTTTATTCAGCACAAACTTTCAGATTCGTTACCGATTTGTACAGTTTTTACGTTATACATTATGCCCTTCCAGATTTCGGATGATCCGAGGTAGAAACTTTAAACAGTGATAACTTTCAAACCGTAAGTCGGATTTATCCCCGTAAAGTCTCAAACTGTCGAAAACAGAGTAATCTAGAACTTTGCTCAGCAGAAACTTTCAGATTCTCTACCGATTTGTACAGTTTTTACGTTATACACTCTGCCCTTCCAGATTTCGGATGATCCGAGGTGGAAACTTTAAACAATGATAACTTTCAAATCCTAAGTTGGATTAATCCCCGTAAAGTCTCAATATGACCGTAACATAAATATGTATAACTCTATAAATTTTTATTCAATTCTAACAAGCACAACCCAGCGTAACAGATTATAATTGCACAATCCAAACTAGTTAGAATTTTCTAAATATTATAACCTATTAACTGCCCTGCCCTATTTAGAATTTTCTAAAAATGTGTTTTGACCTGTCGTGTCTTGTCCCGTTTAAGCATTGCCCTGCCCTGCCCCATTTGTCATCCCTAATTGTGTTCCTCAACGGAACAATAATTTAACAGACTCTTAACAGCATTTACCAAAGTTGACTAGTTTACATCCGATCATAAAACGCTCATAGAATGAGATTTCAACTTTCAATTCCGCAAAAAGAGAACATGTTTCTAACTTTGACTTTTTTTCTCATTCGTGGAGCGGAGAAAGCAGGTTTTCCCTTTCATATAATAAAGTAGTTAATAGACGGTGATATAAGATTGACAATTAATCATTTTTTTTATTGTACTTAACTTAGCATCGCAATCGTTAATATACTTGCTCTTGACAGCTATAACATCTCTTAAGGAGTCACTAACTATCGCTAGTTGTTTGTATTGTAATCAAGACGTCAACATTGCCAATATTTGCGTGTCGTTTACGTTGACCTAGGAGGAATCTCGTACATGAAGTCAATTGGATTTGTCCTTTTAATTATATGTAGTATTATATTTAGTCTTGTATTTAAGATTAGTGTACTTGCACATCACATGATAACATTATTCAAAAATTTGGGGCAGGTTAAACTAGGATGGACGTTCGGTATTCGATTCGATATTTTAAAAGTTTGAATTTGGTAATTCGATAATCGGTAATTGAAAGTAGATATTAAATACCGCACATAAAAATTTCAGTTCGGTAAACAGTAAATTAAATTTCGATTCAATATGATATTCAGTAATAGTGTATTGAGGTAGATTTGGTACTGCAGAAGATCATATAATAATATGACTTTATTTGCGTTTATTGCAAGCATCAGGATGAGGATAGTTGTTTATTCTTAAGAAATACAAAAATAACAATCATGAAGATGAGTTTCTTGGAGGAGATGCTGGACAGGAAGTTGAGAAATATATGGGTTATGTGAGAAATATATTGAATGCTATGTTGAGAAACAAAATTAATGATACTGTTCAGATATATTAAATTAGTTAAAGTTATTGCAAGTTAGTTAGGGGATTAGTAGGTGGTTAGTTCAACTTCTAGCTTATAAATATAAGATTATATTTGTAATTTTCATTAAGAGAGAATATACTAAGAAAACCTCCCACAAAAATATCTCTCTTCCTTATCTTTTCTCTCTAGTTTCCTTTCCTGTTTTCCTTCTATGTTTGCAGATTTCTTTCTTATCATTCTCTGTTCTTCCTCTGCTCACAATATCCAAATCTGCACGTCGGTCTGTTCCTCAGCAGAATCCAACACCACAACTCACATGCAGAGTTAACAACATATAGATTCAGAAATTTAACATGGTATCAAAGCCAATTCATTTATGAGTTCTTCGATCAATTGATCCAAATTTTCTGAAAATTAGGGTTCATATCAGTAAATTGCGAGAAATTAAAATTCGATCCATGTGATAGTTCGATTGATATTTCCATTTCAGTTTGTGTGTTCGAAGCAGTCCAGTTTGTGTGTCCAGGATCGAATGATTTTCAGTTCGATCGAGTCGGAAATCGAGGAATTTTGCATTATGTGGTTGATTTAAAATTTTGTTTTACTGCTGCAACGTAAGAACAACAACGAAGGAAAAGCAACGAAGAAAAATACAAACAAACCGCCAATCTACAACCTATTTCATTGCGATTCAGGTTTTCAAATCTGCTATTAAGTTTTTGTTTATCTGTGTTTTTTTATTCATGTTTCAAATCTGTTATCGAAGAATAGTAGCGATGATAAAAGGGAGAGTTTCTGAGGATGTTGGATTTGTTTTGGATTAATTGATTGGCGATTGTTTGAGCAACGCCAAACAAGGATTTGGATATTTTTCTTTTGCAGACCGACATTATAAGCAGAATTTTACTGCTTGACTACTGCAAGAGTGCATGTCAATGATTTATTCGAAGATTAAGAGTGATATGTCTGTACATGAGTGTACAGATAGCATAAATAATAAAATTAGGAGAAGGATGAAAAGATATGGCATAAGCTCGTACACATATTGTCCATCTTTTGATAGTTGTTGATGTTGCTTTACAATACTCTTGCTCCTTCGAGTCTTTGAAGGAGATACGACATTAGTTATGTGTGCTGGAAGAAAAATGTTTTAATTGCCTTGTCAGCTAAGAACAAGGCTGAAACAATAGATCGATGGAAGGATCGATGAGTTTTCAGCTGCAAAAATCGACTGAGAACTGAGGGATACTTCGTCGGAAGCAATCTGGATTGAGTTGAAGCTCAATTTATAGTGTTTTTCATTTCATTTGTTTAGCTTAAGAGAGGAGAATCGAGAAATTTCTAGCCGGAATTGGACTAGAAATTGATGGAGACTCCGCTGCATATCCGAGCTTATTATAAAAGCTTGTATATGGAGAATCGAGGGATTCTCTAGTCCGAGTGTGACTAGAGAACGAGGGGTTCTTGTCGTCGTTTTTGCATAGGAGAATTAGGGCTGTCGCCCAACGGCGGTATACCGACTCGACCCGACCCGCCAGATCCCATACCGACCCGCCCCGATCCTCGCAGACTGCATCGATATCGGTATACCGATATTCGATCGCACTGCAGACGGCAAGAAAAATCCGACCCCGACTCACCCCGCCTAGCCCTGACCCCACCCCAACCCCAACCCCACCCCGACCCCGATCCTTCCCCACCCCATCCGACCACTAGCTGCACAACGGCTTTGTACCAATTTGGTCGTTGGCAACGCCAAATACCCTCCCCTCCCCAACCCCCTACCCCATAATATTTATTTTTAACCCTTAAGTTATTATATTTACACTTTAACCCAATTTTCAACTATAAATACTTCATTTTCTCTTCATTCTTTCTCATAAATCTTCCTACAATCTCTCAATCTATCTCTCATTCTCTCTACATTGTCTACTAAGTTTAAATTTTCAACATCTCGATTACACGTCGACGTTACGTCGACGTTTGATACATTCGTTCCTTAATGTAATTATTATGGTTTCGTCATTTTATTTAGCGCACTTAATTAAATTTCACTATCTTTAATTATTTATTTGCATAATTATAATGGAAGGTAACAAGGACAAGGGTACTTCTACTAGTAGAGGTAACAAGGGCAATGGTACTTCTTCTAGTCATCATATTTCTCCAGATCCTTATAGACAGGACGATTTCATTGATACTGAATCGTTTCCTGAAGTACCATTAGATTTAGATGACACACCCACTAGTGCACCTCAAACTGCATCGCCTCCTATTCCCCCTAGTATGAGACGAGACCCTCCTCAACGAAAGTAAAATCAGATGTATGAGATTTTTTTGATAGGGACGTAGAAAATGAAGTAGTTAAATGTCAAATTTGTGAAAATATTTATAATTTTAAAATGGGAAAAGGTCAGGGTGGGACAGAAAGTTTATTGAGACATGTACAAAACAAACACAAAGCTAGGTGGGAAGCGCATTAACAACGTCTGAAAGCGCATTTTATGTCGAAAGATTTCAAATAGGGGAGCACATACATTCATTGGCAGAGATTGAATTCGTGTGGAGCGTAGGAGGTGCGACCAACCGGAGATCAGCGAAGAAGAAGACTACAACTACAACAAAATTTTACTATGTTATTTATTTGCAACTTTCAATAACACGAAGTTGCAATTTTGAAATTGTATTACCAAAAAAAATCATACTTCTAGTCGAATAATATAAGAGGCACAAAAACAACCTTGAGATGTTTTTATTAAACTATCTTGTTGTGTGTGTGTGTTATTTATTTATTTAATTTAAAGAGAAATAAAAAAAATGACGCCCCCCACTTCTCGATCAAGACGGGCGGCGATGTAACCCGACCCCGACGCCCTACCCCATCCCTGCAAGACCCCGACCCCGCCAACCCCGACCCGACCCCGCCCCACCCCGCCCCGTTGGACAGCCCTAGGGAGAATCGAGGGATTCTCTAGTCCGAGTGTGACTAGAGAACGAGGGGTTCTTCTTTCTTGTTAATGTTGTTTCCTCTGCAACTGTACAGTTGTTGTAGATGTTGCAGCTGCTGCTAGACCTGAAGTTGTGGCTGCAACTACTGCTGCTAGAGCTCACGACGAGCATGAACATTAGCAACTAACAAGGTGCTTGGCAATGAATTTATTAATTCCATCACATTAGAGAAAACAACAGGATTTTGCATATGGGAACTTGTCTGTTGCTGACTAAATGCAGCAGTCATTTGTTGTGCACTTTCATATATGTAGCCAACAGTAGAGGAGGGGAGCAGTAGCAAAATGCACGTTGTTCCTGCATTTGCTCCATATTTTGCCCCTCAATCTGAAGGCAACAATTTTGTTCATGTCCTTTGTGTTGCCAGAAATGTTTCTTGCAATGTCAGAGGTTTTTTTTCCAAAGATTTTGATGAAGGCCTATTACAGCGAATATCTGATGTTGCATATGAAGATGATATTAAGCAAGTTCCTTTTGCTCCCGATGTTAGCAACTATTTGATTACGGAGAATGATCCTTCAGCTGTCAACGGGAATAAATATCCACTTGGATTTGGTGGAATGCTCTGCAGGAGGTTGATAAAGTAATTGATTAGTGTGAGCATAATGAAAAATGTCTCATTCCTTCACTTAGGACAGCAAAGGAGAATTTTGAGTTGACCCTGGAAGCAGACAATTCAAATATGCATGCAAGATATTGACTTTCAAAACTTCATCTGAAGTACCATGTCCCTGGGGCATGCAAAGCTGTAGGGGCTGCATTACTGGTGGAAGCTGCAGAGATGGGTGATCCAGAAGCTCAATTTGAGTTAGGTTGCCATTTAAGAGTTGACAATGATTATGTGCAATCAGATCAGCAAGCATTTTACTACTTGGAGAAGGATGTTGATAGTTGCATCCCGATGCACTTTACCTCTTAGGTGTTGTGTATCTTACTGGGGACACTTCTGCTAGGGATGCAGTACAGACCCCTGCTACTACTAATATTCCGTGTCTAAACATATGGATGTGTTGATACTCCTGCTGTAACTAATGTCAAGAATGTCTTCATATCTCCTAGCTTGCGGGGGTGTTGAGATAAATTAAATTAGTTAAAGTTGTTGCAAGTTAGTTACGTGGTTAGTTCAACTTCTAGCTTATAAATATAAAACTACATTTGTAATTTCCATTAAGAGAGAATAACTAAGAAAACCTCCCATAAAAATATCTCTTTTCCTTATCTTTTCTCTCTTGTTTCCTTTTCTGTTTTCCTTCTATGTTTGCAGATTTTTTTCTTATCATTCTCTGTTCTTCCTCTGCTCACAATATCCAAATCTGCACGTCGATTTGTTCCTCAGCAGAATCCAACACCACAGCTCACATGCAGAGTTAACAACATATAAATTCAGAAATTTAACAGATACTATCAATGTTGAGCCAAATTATGAAAATAACTAAAAGGTTCAGGGTGTGATTAATGGGTTCAAGAAACAAATGATTCACTGAATAAAAATGATGTTGCAACTAATTTAAAATGTGTTTTGAAATATGTTTTGTGATTGTCATTCAGACTGTTTTGGTATTGCAGAAGATATATGGGTGATAACTAAAGAAAAATAATTTGGTATTTACGGAATATCGAACGGTATTAATATATGATACCGAACCCAAACCCGAATACCGTAATTTTAAAATTTTACTCCCGTATACCGAATTATCAAAATTTCAAATTCAATTTGGTACGATACTTCAGTTTTCGGTATTTTATGCCCATACTAGGTTAAACTGGTAGACACACTCATCCTGCATATTGGATAAATTACTCTTTGATAGCTTGTTTTCTTGAGACAGTTTCCACTACTTGATTCGACAAAAGCAATTTTATCAAAATTATACTTGAGCTCAAAACAACAAATCCTTTGCCAACTAATTTGTTATAATTAGGATCTTAATGATGTATATAAGAAAAAGAAATATGAAACCAATTGTATTGTTATAAATATTATTTATTTATTATTATGGATGTCTATATTTAGAAAAAAAGTTAGGGTTCGTGATTTTAGGACCAAGCTACTTTTCCTCTTATAAATAGAAGGGTTATCTTCATTGTATTTACATCTCTGAAGAGAAATAAAGAACTCTCATCTCTCTTTCTCTACAATATTCTTGTTCCTGTTTTATTATTTTATAACATATTATCAGCACGAGATTCTAACCAACTGAGTTAAGAATCTCCAAATATGGAGCTTAGCGTCGGGTCAGAACCTCTCTGCTCCTTAAATTGTCTATGTTTGATTATCTCTGAAAGAAATAATCTCTTGATTATTTTCATTAATGAATGAGTATATAGAATTTACAATTTCCATAATATGGAAAATTCTATTCCTATTTTACTTCCAAAACTCTATTCTATTTGTACAAGAATCCTACAATTATAGTAAGAATACAATGCTAATTAATTATAAAATTATGGTACACAATATACTCCAAGCCGTGTGGTCTTTTACACCCCGCAGTCATAGCAGGCGGTTTTCGTACGCTGAGACTGTCCCTAAAATCTTCAAATAGAATCGAGGGAAGACCCTTCGTAAAGATATCTGCAATTTGATATCTGGAAGGGACATGACAGACGCGTACTTGTCCACGAGCTACCTTTTCTCGATCAAAGTGGATATCCATCTCAATATGTTTAGTGCGCTGATGTTGAACATGATTTCCAAAAAGGTATATAGCACTAAAATTATCACAATAAACCAATGTAACTTTGTGAACGGGAAAGTGAAGCTCTAAGATGAGATTACGGAGCCAACATGATTCAAAAACCACATTAGTCACCCCTCAATACTCGGCCTCTGCACTAGAGATAAGGTAGCTTGACGTTTGGCAGACCATGAGACCAAGTTATCACCAAGGAACATACAATAACCAGACGTAGAGCGCCTGATATCCGGACAACCAACCCAATCAGCATCTCTGTAAGAGACAAGTCATAGAGACCGACAGTAAATATAGATGTAAGCCATAATTAAGAGTGTCTTGGATATAGCGGATAATTTGTTTTAGTGCATTCATGTGCTCAATCTGAGGATCATGCATAAAAAAACAAACGTGTTGAACGACATACATAATATCTGGTCGTGTAAAAGTGAGATACTGAAGCGCCCTTACAAGACTGCGATAGTGGATGGGGTCCTCATATGGTACGCCGGCCGAAGCCCCTAGCTTTGGTTTAGTATCAACTGGATTAGAATCTCTGCAGCATAATTTCTTTGTGACAAAAATAACCCCCCTGCATGACGAGTAACAACAATACCCAAGAAATAGCTCAATGGTCCCAAGTCTTTCATAGCAAACTCAGTTCTGAGTTGTGTCATGACGGACTGACGCAACACATCAGAGAAGGCAATCAAAATAATATCATCCACATATAACAGAATATAGGCCATAGAAGACCCACGATGATAAATAAACAGTGAATTATCAGACTTGCTGTGCGAGAACCTAATAGTATAGACATAGTCATCAAACTGTTTATACCAAGCTCGTGGGGCCTGCTTAAGACCACATAAGGACTTCTTCAGCAAACTGACATGATGTGGATAATTGGGGTTTCGAAAACCCAATGTGTGATGCATGTATATAGTCTCCTTAAAATCACTATGCAAGAAAGCATTTATTACATCCAACTGATGAATAGGCCAAGATTTCGAAAGTGCTAGGCTGAGAATAGTGTAAATGGTGGCCGATTTAACAACCGGACTGAATGTCTCCCCACAGTCCATGCCAACCTGTTGAGTCTTACCATCACCTTTAAGACGAGTTTTATGCCTCGCAAAAGAACCGTCAAAATTTTCTTTATGAGTAAAAATCCACATAAACCAAATAATATTAACACCAGAAGGACGGGGAACCAATTCCCACCTCTTATTATTAATAAGAGCATTATATTTGTCGATGATAGCCAATTTCTAATTCGGGTCATTTAATGCTAAAACTGGGTTACGGGGTAAGGGTGATTTAAGAACATTAGTATTTAGATTAAAATATTTTTTTGGTTTAAAAATACACATATGACTACGAGTAACAGGTCTTTGACTCGAGGGATAATTGGGTAGATTTTGGGAAATATTGGGACTGGTGACAGACCGACCAGCAGGCAGTGGGCATGTTGGCCCAAGACTAGAATCAGAATGGGCGATGGCGAAGTAGTGGCCAAATCGATATTGGTTTGGGCCATCGCCGATGGGTAGACGGGCGTATCGGGTTCAAAAACTAGGCTAGGTTGGGGCGTCTGTGGTCCTGCTGATGGGACAGGAGTACGGGATTGGTCCAAAAAATGATTTAAAATATATGGTGATATCCCGTCTTCTAAAAAATTATACGAGTCAGGCACTAGACGACACACATTTGCAAACGAAAATTGGGTTTCATAAAAAATAACACGACGACTGATAATAATTTTATTGGATGATAAATTAAAATACTTGTACCATAATGATTTGATGGATAACTAAAAAACACACAAGCGGTAGAACGAGCTTGAAGCTTATTAATTGTGGTGGACGGAAAGAGAGGATAACATAAGCACCAATGTCACGACCCGACCCCGGGGCCGCGACTAGTACCCTTCCGGGGTACCCTGTCAGGTATATGTCAGAGAATAGCAGCGGAACATACATAAAACAAATCTGTATAAGGTAAACATCACTAGCAAGCCGATAAGGCCGCCTTTCACAAAATAACTTAACCGATAGTGAAACAGTACAACTTTATTCTTACAGGCCAAACCACAAACGTGACTACAGACCTCTAGGAATAACAACTGTGGCGGGACAGGGCCCCGCCATACCCCCTGAATGTACAAAAGTCTATAACCTCAGGGAGTCATACCAAAAAGACAAAGCCTCCGGAGGGATGGAGCTTTCCAGGAAATGAACAGTGATCCTAAGAGTGCGGACCCGCCAAGCTACGATCTCGACTGCTGCGGCATGAACGGCCCGAAGGAGGTCGATAACAACGGTACCAAGTGTGTGGCGAAAATCTGTAATGAAATCATAAGTCGAAAATAGTGGGGTCATGGATGAAATCAACTTACCTTTTCTTGTGCCTTACTAACAATGAGAGTAACAAGCATATGTATATAGTCTTGCGTAAAAAATAGGAGGCTCGTGATCAAAGCGGTCCTCGCGTAGTATCGATAAGCAATCCTACTCCCGGGACTATTTCACCCGCGTGGGTCTCGTGAACCGCGAGGTATTCCTCGCATAGGTGTGCCCGCGCGTGGGACTATTTCACCCGCGTAAGCCCATAAGGACTCGCGTGAGGTATTCGCCGCGTCGTGGGTAGCAAGTCCGAGCAGGTGGTATAACGATCTTGGGGACTTACCCGCCGGATATACTCTTACCACAGGCGGATGGTATAACGATCTTGGGAATTTGTACTCGCCGGATATACTCTTATCTTTGGAGCGGATGGTATAACGATCTTGGGGCTTGCCCGCCGGATATACTCTTATCTTGGTGCGGATGGTATAACGATCTCGGATCGCCCGCCGGATATACTCTTTGCTGGCGGATGGTATGGCGATCTTGGTGGCCCGCCGGACATACTCTTTGCTGAAGGAGGTGGTATGGCGATCTTGGGGCTTGCCCGCCGGACTCTTACCTGGAGTAGGTGGTATAACGATCTTGGGGCTTGCCCCTCAGATATACTCTTACCCTAGCTCAAACTGTTATCATATCATAATCATAAATAAGTTAAGAAACTTATAACTTCTTATTAGTCTTGTTCATATACCCTCTCATTTTAGTTAAGGCACTTAATCATATCTTTAATAAAAGAAAACCGGGAATTTAACCCAAAGTACTACATACTTCAACTCTTTCAAAAGTGACTCTTTTTCATGTATAAAACCTTTGGGCAATTGATGCCTTAAAATCAATTTGCCTTTCATAAATCAAATCATTTGTCCTTGCTTATCTTACTTAGAGTAAATCTCTTCTTGTTAACCTTTCATAAAGCTAATATAACCAACTCCCCATAAAGTCGTTATACTATCTTTATACTTTAGAAATTAAGACATTCTTATACTTTCATAAGGCCGTTATAACTCCTTATAAACCATTTTGTTCTTTTACAAACCAAAAGACTTATACTTCAAACAATTCTACACAACTTCCAAAAATACTTCAAGCCACTTATCTTTAGAATAATTCAATACTCAATACTTTCACACCAAGTACTCTATACTTTTGTAAAATCATACTTTTCCCTTAACCAAGGGACTTATACTTCTCAAAACGAAACAAGTCTTTATATATACTTAAACAAGTAAGAATACTAAATCTTGTCGTCTCTGCGTACTACATAGATACAAATACTCATGCTCAAAGGATAGGAAAGCTTCATACATTTTTGATCAATCCACTTGCTAAGTCCAAACTACATGCAAGTAATATGTCAACCTAAAATAACCATACGTTTATTAACCTCTAATTTCAATGTAGAATAATCTAAACTCAAAGCCACTAAATTCTATGGAAAATTGGGCCGCATTTCCTTTGTTTCTACTCACTTTGCCACCTTTCTCAAGGCCGAATTTATCATCCAAACACCACATTTAAGGTTCAACAATCCAACATTTTAAAGGGGATTACACACCCAAATACCAATTCTGCCCCATAAGTTTACAACAATTCACTTAACAATTCTAAGGTAGTTTTAGGCTACAACATGCTCATAATCTCCTCTTAACCCATTTTTCATATCCAAACCACATTTCTAGCATGCAATGATTCTAAGAGCATTATTCACTACCACAAGTTCTTTCTTCTTAACATGCAACACTATAAACTAAATCTAAAGGAAGAATCATTACCTTAAAGTTTTAGCCAAGCTTATTCCAACACCTTGCTAGCCTTTCCTCCAAGAATACCACCACAATAACACTTTTAAGTTAGCCACCAACTTCCTTCTTGCCCTTAATTTCAGATTTTCCTTAGGCTAAGAATTTCTCTTGGGGTTCTAGAGAGAAATTTGGAAGTTTAGGGAGAAGGAGCAATTTGAGAGAGAGAGAGAAGATGAAAGATAGAAAATGACCAAGTCTTGGTCAATATATGGCATCTGTGAGAAAATCAGATGGGGACACTTGTCACCCTCCCATGGTCTCTTTAAAACAAAAATCAGATTTTCTAAGTTTTTCGCCCAAATTTCCGCATCGGCGCGCGCCGCCGCCCGGCGCGCCATGGCCTGAACCTCGCGACTCTGCGAACTTTGGCGCGCCACCCATCGGCGCGGCGCTGCACTTCAGCGACCCCCTCGGTACATTAGGCGCGGCGCACCGGCGCGGCCCTGCCGCTTTAGTCCGAAACACGTTTCGTCATTGCGCCTTGAACTTGCAACTCTCGTAACTTGCTACTCGGCGTCCTATCGACGAGCGGTTGGTTGCGTTGGAATCGGACTCAACGAACTACGCCTAGGCCTTTGAAACGCCAGGAACTCTCAATGTACCGGGTCATAACCCGCCTCAAAGTTGACTAAAACCCGTCCGGAACAATCCGTCAACCTATCCTTAAAAATTTTAAGTCTTACATACTTTCGTACGCTCTCATACGTAGGGTCAGAACTACGGGGTATAACAACCAAAGACCTTAAGATGAGAATACGAAGAATCTTTATGATAAAGAATTTGGAGAGGAGATGTAAATTGCAATCCTTTGGTAGGAAGTATATTAAGTAGATAAGTAGTCATTTGTAGAGCATGATGCCAAAAGAAAGGAGGGACGAAAGCACGGGCTAATAAAGTCCGGACAATATTATTAATAGTACGAATTTTACGCTGAACTTTCTCATTTTGTGAGGACGTATGAGGACATGAAAAATGAAACACTATGACATTGACATCACAAAATTCCCAAAATCATCCATTATCATATTCTTTCTCATTATCACATTGAGTATTTTTTATTTTTCGTTCGAATTGGATACAAATGAATGCTCTAAATTTTAAGAATGTGAAAAAAACTTGTGTTTTTTTCGCTAACGGAAAATCCATAATTTTTTTGAATAATCATCCAAAAATAGAACATAATAAAGATGACCCACAGAACTAAGAACATGAGAAGTCAACAAAACCAATATAATTTTGACCCTTCTTGCCACAGTTGGTGCGGGTTTGGCCTGAATTGTCAATAAAACCAGGATAGTGATTGGATGAAGTCATCTGTCGCGCCCTTTTTCGAATGCGACTTTATTCTAGCGAACCTCCTGCTTAATAAAATGTTAGAAAATAAAGTAAAATGCTAAAGTGTTAAAAATGCTTAAAAAATATTAAGAGATGCTTAAAAGGTGTTAAAATGCTTTAAAAGTGCAAAAAGGTGCTAAGGAATGCTAAAAGGTGCTAAAATGCTAAGGGTTCGCGGAGTCGCCACCTAATTAATTGGGTGAATTAGGACACCTAAATGTTAACTAGTTTAAAGTAAACATTAACTCCATTTTAATGGTCTGCTAAACTTAATGAGATTCTGGGTAAGGGTTCTTTATTAATCTAGAGGGAAGGGGTTAGGCATCCTCTAAGATCCGCTAACTTGCGGTTGTCCTGCCAAACCTAGGGTTAATTATTATGCTAGAAGAATGTGTATTTAAAAACGTTTAAGCGGAAGAGTATAAGATATACTTTCTAAAATATTTTGCAAGGTTTATGTAGGAAAGTCAAGGTCAGTTTTGAAAACTGTGCAATTAGGATGCCTAAATACTATATTAGCTATAGGTAGTGTCACGCCCCGAACCCCGGGCCCGTGACTGGTGCCCTACCTGAGCACCCTTCTACCTTAACAATACAAGTAAACTGCGGAAATTAAATAACACCTCATTTTTTTGTTTTTAAACAAACATACGTGCAAGGGAAAAGCCGACAAGTGCCGTATATACATAACCAAAAGACACTACACCGCATACGAGTCCAATCCAGCATATGAATACAGACCTAGGAGTTAAGCGAAATGTGACGGGACAAGGCCCCCGTACCCAAAGCGTACAAAGCACATCTTGAAGGACATATACCAAAAGATAAACTCACGGATAGAGGAGCTATCCAAAACCACGGCGGGATCCTACACTGCCGATCACCAAACAGCGTACCTAAACTGCGGCATGAGCGGCCGAAAAGTCGATCGAAGAATGTACCAAGTATGTGAACAATAAATGCGTAATGAAATCATATGATCTAAACAAAGCGGAGACATGTATGATAGCCAACCTACTGATACAAAACACATAGCGATCATATCAAGTCGGGGGCAAGCCGCCGAGTCACTACTCGGATATAACTATGGGTCTCATGCCCATAATATCAATCATGCCGTGGAATCCTTCCCGCCAGCTGGCGATCCATGATATAACATAACATCAAGTCCCAGCGGTGGTATAGCATCTTGGGGTTTACCCTCACTTATACTCTTACCACGGAGAAGGTGGTAGCGGTGGTATAGCATCTTGGGGTTTACCCTCACTTATACTCTTACCTGGAGGAGGTGGTATAACGTCTTGGGGATTGCCCGCCGTTTATACTCTTACCCTATCTCGACCGACCATCAAACAAGACATAAGCACTACCGTGTCTTCTATAAAAATCCGAATTTAACCCAGTACTACAAGTAGCGAAGCATACAGTGGAATCCTACATCAGCGTCGATGCGTCCGGTAACTTCTGACAAGACGGTAGACCGCTTCAGAGAGTCGCGACAACTTAATAAAACATAATACTTGCACTCAAAGGCTATTTCCGGTACATATAGGCAAGTTCTCGATTAACCAAGCCAAAGTACTTATCAAGGCACACATAGGATAATTCTCATTTTATCAAGCCAAAGTACTAATCAAGGCGTACATAGAGTAATTCTCTTTTAACAAGTCAAAGTACTTATCAAGGCACACTTTAGACAAATTCTCAATTTATCAAGCCAAAGTACTAATCAAGGCATACATAGAATAATTCTCTTTTAACAAGTCAAAGTACTTATCAAGGCACACTTTAGACAAATTCTCAATTTATCAAGCCAAAGTACTAATCAAGGCATACATAGAATAATTCTCTTTTAACAAGTCAAAGTACTTATCAAGGCACACTTTAGACAAATTCTCAATTTATCAAGCCAAAGTACTAATCAAGGCATACATAGAATAATTCTCTTTTAACAAGTCAAAGTACTTATCAAGGCACACTTAGACAAATTCTCAATTTATCAAGCGAGTACTACATACATACGTTCTTTTATAAAAGACTCCTTTCTATGTAAAGCTCCAAGATACTAACACCCGTAGTATCAAGGCGTGTCTATTTTTCAAAGTAAGTTACTACACTTTTAGAAAACTCATTTCAAAGCTTGAAATCAAGTAACTCCAAATTTTCACAATCTAGGCAACTTATGCCGATTAATCAAAATAGACAACTTTCTAACCTTCCATAAAGCCGTTATAACCAACTTCCCATAAAGCCGTTATAACCCTTTATGGTTTTAGACATATCCATTCCTTGATAACCAAGAGACTTATACTATTAAAACCAAGTATCACATACTTACAAATCAAGTTCTTAACTTTCAAAAATACTCCAAGTCTCTTAATAGTTAGAAAACAAGTCTTCTTCTACTTTTTAAACCTCAAGTAACTTCACCATTAACACAAGTTACTTCTCTTAAATCATGTCATTTCTCCTCTTTTAAATCAAATAAGTAAATCACTCCTTTGACTCCCCTAAACTCACTATAATGACCTTTAGGTTTTAGAACTAAGGCACTAGCCAAAAGATTTGGAAACCACTTCCTTTTTAAGACCAAATGTACTTTAAGTAAAAATACCTTCACTTTTAAGAATCCAAACTTCATCAAGAAAATGGATTCTACAACTTACAATCCAAACATCAAAGTACACTCGAAATACATAGAACAAATTCTATTTTAGGCAATCCAAATACAACGAGGAATGGATCATTTTAGGAGTAGAACCTACTTTCTTTATCTTACGGAATCATGCTAGAAGAGGAGATAGTTCACATACCTTTTCGGCTAAATCCACAAGCTAAGCCGAATACGCCGTACGTAGAAGTTTCAACCTATAATGGTCACAACAAGACTATCAATCTTCTAGTCTCTAACGTAGAATAATACTAAGTATTTAGTCTCTAATTCTACGGAAAATCGGGCGACTTCCTTTGTTTCTACTCACTTTGCCACCTTTTTCAAGGCGAATACAATAACCAACAAGCCACATTTAAGGCTCCAAACAACAACCAAACAAAGGGGATTACACGCCTTACAATACGTGTAAATTCCGCCCATGATTCATACGAAATAGTCTAAGGCACACTAGCCAATTCTCGGCCAACTTACATAGCAACACTAAGTCTTTTCCAATCCTTTTCCAATTCCAAGTTCTAAGGTCTAACATGTTATTTAGTCGTAAACAACTTCAACAACTACAATTTCCTTCTTTATACAACATGTGACGACTTAAACGAATAATCAACTTGAAATGTACTCTTAAGGCTAACATGCTAGTTTTCGGATTAGGGTTCGATAGCCAACATAATAATCAAACTTCGTAATATATAACTCATGCTTGCTAATAACCATAGCTACAATCAATAAGTAAGCTTAATTGCTAAAACGACAAAATTTATACCTTTCGAAGCCCTAAAAATCCCAAGATCCAAAGTCGCGCCTTAGCAATTCTTAGCTCCTTTCCTTAGGTTCCAATCCGCTCCAAGCACTCCTTAGAGGCCTATGAAGAACCCATCTTCAAGTTCCAACTTCAAAGTTGAAGAACTCCCTTAGTTTCCGCTGCGACTAACGTGAAAACTCCATTTGTCCGAAATCTTTCTATTGAGATAACCTTACAATACCCTTGGGAACATTGGGTTAAAGTCTTGTGAACAAAGGATCAAAACTACAAATTTTTTTGTGTGGGAACATGGCAAACCAGGAAGCAACTATAGTGGACAACAAGGTTTCTAATTTTTCTAAGTGTTAAAATGAGCTAGTCTTGCTACTAGTTAGTATATAACACATATTGGAAGGCTTAGGTATTAACAAATGTGAGGCTAGGATGATTATCACAAGGATCAAGCTTATGTGGCAAGTTGACTAGTTAATTATGTCAAGCTTGCAAGACTTATCATCTACATAGGTCAAATGACCATTTTACCCTTAACATTTTCGTCCAAGACCACTAGTTGGGGTGCCACGTGTCGCCCTCTCATTCGTCCATAAAATTTCGTAACCTCGTGGGCCCACAAAAATGTAAAATTCCTCGGGTGGGCCCAGCGTGACCAAATCCGTAAAAATAAATTTCCATAGTGTTAATAAGTTCCATACTTTACAAATAATGCCTTGTGAGAATCCAATTCTCAACAACGAACATTTTCCTTCTGAAGCGTTCGGAAGATTTTCCGTCGGAAAAACAATTCTTCCTTTCGTCGATTTCCAAGTCTTGTTTCCTTTCGTACATTCTCTCTACGGGTTTTGGACTTACGGGTGTAACATTCTTCCCCTTAGAAACATTCGTCCGAATGTTCTTAGTCGATTGTCACGCTTATACAAACTCGGCACAATCTATATACTATGCCTATCAATCAATGCCAGACCAGCGATGTCACGCATGACCACATAACATACGTAAACATAATAATGGACCTTCCGTCAGTGGTCCCTTCTCACAAAACTCGAAGGTTCTGATCTCCCAAACACGGGATTCTTAGAGGTTTCTTTCTTTCCTTACTTGTCATACTTTCGTACTTTCAAACTCATCTAGTACACGTCTGAAAATCTCAAATTCTGTTTGTTCCCCAATCCTTGGAGTTACTAACCAACTTGGCCATTATGCTACTTGAATTTCCGCTAAGGCCCTTCCGGTCCTTACGACCTAGTTCGGTGGAGCAGCGTCCACAAACTCGTACAACGATTAACTAAACTTGGGCTGGCATCCTCGGGACCCTATCACATCGCGGGACCATTTCTAGCGACATTACCCCATTCCAAACTATCGGTGACCGAAATGAGTCCATAACCCGACTCATCGTCACTCGTAACTTCTCATTCTTAGTCTGAAATAAATCTCTCTCTTATCTCAAGGTAATTCTTACCCTACCCCCTATTCACTAGAGGTTCGTCACATAAGCCAAAGTATTTCTACTGCGCAATCTTCCTATCGGTCTTACAACATACGTGGTAATTACAACTTGTGAACTCTACACAACTATAGTCTCAGTCCACTTATCATTCTTGTCAATATTCTTAACTTTTCACTTTACTAATCACAGTATCCCTACCTCTGGGGTACTATCACTTTACAACTCTTGCAATAAAGGGAAAACATATACGCTAGTGCAAAATCTGAATCTAACAATGCGTATGATTGAAAAGAGCGAGATATACCTCTGACCCTAGCGGCGTTGCTTCCGATCTGTCCGGTGATCGCGTCATCTATGCGGTTCGAAGGACCGTCGAACTATAAACTCCACCACGACCTCTACCACGGTGACATCCGAACACCTGTCACGGGAGCGACGGTGGGAGGAAGGAACCAACCATCAGCCTCATAGGCTGAGCCACCTCACCGGTGCTCCTTCTAAAAGGACATACCCTCAGAATATGGCCCGGACGTCCACAATAAAAACAAAGTCTCGTGCCATAACGGCATTTCCCCGAATGACGCTTACCACATTTGATACACTGAGGAATAGGTGGCCTTGACCGAGAAAATCCTCTGCTACTCTGAGAACCTCGACCTCTGGAGCTCGGACCGGCTCCTAAATACCTTGTGGGATCAAATCTCCCACCTGTGAGCTGCGGGGTATGTCTTGGGTAGGCGGGAAGAATATCTCACTCATTCTTGAGCGACTCGTCCAAAACTCAGGATAACCAACCGGTCTAGCCTCTTACGCGGATCTCCGTGGCCTCTACCTGCCTGTACACATGCGTATTGGCGAATAACCTCCTGAGAAAGCTGCGGCATTGCTATCTTGGTCGATAACATAATGGCTTCGCCATGACCACAAAGTCGCCCCTAAGCGAGAAAGCTAGGCTCGGTGCTGTGTTCTCAAAACTGCGAAGAAGAACTTCATGCATTGAACAACATCCGGTATAACACAGGCATAAGCCCTATCAACTCTCTGAGTCGACTAGTAGCTCCTGCTACTCCTTTGCCCTACAGGCGTTGTTGCCCTCGCGGAGGCCTAATCAGAACACAACAATCGTCGAGAGGAATTATCTTACTAACACGGCTCAGGGCACGATCTCGAGTGAGAAGAATAGAAATCAACTCACCTAAATGTCCTGTAGCCTCACTGTTTATGGGTGTGGCGCGCAACACACCGATAATCAAGACTACTAGACACGGTCTGTAGACATTCAGAGGGTATTGCTCGATACCACTCTGTCACGCCCGAACCGGGCGTGGTGGTGCCCTACTGAGCACCGCCTACCTTAACAATACAAGTAAGCTGCGGAACTGAAATAACACCCCATTTTTTTTTTAAAAACAAACGTACGTGCAAGGGCAAAGCCGACAAGGCTGCCGTATATACATAACCAAAAGACCTACACCGCATGAGTCGATCCACGTATGAATACGGACCTCAGGAGTTAAGCGAAATGTGACGGACAAGGCCCGTACCCAGCTGTACAAAGCACATCTTGAAGGACATATACCAAAAGATAAACTCTGGATAGAGGAGCTATCCAAAACCACGGCGAGGATCCTACACTGCCGATCACCAAAGCGTACCTAAACTGCGGCGTGACGCGGCCGAAGGAGGTCGATCGAAGAATGTACCAAGTATGTGAACAATAAATGCGTAATGAAATCATAATCTAAACAAAGCAGAGACATGTATGATAGCCAACCTCGGTACAAAACACATAGCGATCATATCAAGTCGGGGGCCTTGAAGCCCTCAAGTCACTACTCGGATATAACTATGGGTCATGCCCGTAATATCAATCATGCGTGGAATCCTTCACCAGCTTGGCGATCCATGATATAACATAACATCAAGTCCAGGTGGTATAGCATCTTGGGGTTTACCGCCACTTATACTCTTACCACGGAGAAGGTGGTAAAGCGGGTGGTATAGCATCTTGGGGTTTACCCTCACTTATACTCTTACCTGGAGGAGGTGGTATAACGTCTTGGGGATTGCCGCCGTTTATACTCTTACCACTATCTCGTGAGCCGTCAAACAAGACATAAGCACTACCGTGTCTTACATAAAAATCCGAATTTAACCCAGTACTACAAGTAGCGGAAGCATACGTGGAATCACATCAGCGTCGAGTGCGTCGGTAACTTCTGACAAGACGGTAGACCGCTTCAACCGAGTCGCGACAACTTAATAAAACATAATACTTGCACTCAAAGGCTATTTCCAGCACATATAGGCAAGTTCTCAATTAACCAAGCCAAAGTACTTATCAAGGCACACATAGGATAATTCTCATTTTATCAAGCCAAAGTACTAATCAAGGCGTACATAGAGTAATTCTCTTTTAACAAGTCAAAGTACTTATCAAGGCACACTTTAGACAAATTCTCAATTTATCAAGCCAAAGTACTAATCAAGGCATACATAGAATAATTCTCTTTTAACAAGTCAAAGTACTTATCAAGGCACACTTTAGACAAATTCTCAATTTATCAAGCCAAAGTACTTATCAAGGCACACTTTAGACAAATTCTCAATTTATCAAGCCAAAGTACTAATCAAGGCATACATAGAATAATTCTCTTTTAACAAGTCAAAGTACTTATCAAGGCACACTTAGACAAATTCTCAATTTATCAAGCCAGAGTACTACATACGTACATTCTTTTATAAAAGACTCATTTCTATGTAAAGTTCCAAGATACTAACACCCGTAGTATCAAGGCGTGTCTATTTTTCAAAGTAAGTTACTACACTTTTAGAAAACTCATTTCAAAGCTTGAAATCAAGTAACTCCAAATTTTCACAATCTAGGCAACTTATGTAGATTAATCAAAATAAACGACTTTCTAACCTTCCATAAAGCGTTATAACCAACTTCCCGTAAAGCGTTATAACCGCTTTATGGTTTTAGACATATCCATTCCTTGACAACAAGAGACTTATACTATTAAAACCAAGTATCACATACTTACAAATCAAGTTCTTAACTTTCAAAAATACTCCAAGTCTCTTAATGGTTAGAAAACAAGTCTTCTTACTTTTTAAACCTCAAGTAACCACGTTAACACAAGTTACTTCTCTTAAATCATGTCATTTCTCCTCTTTTAAATCAAATAAGTAAATCACTCCTTTGACTCCTAAACTCACTATAATGACCTTTAGGTTTTAGAACTAAGGCACTAGCCAAAAGATTTGGAAACCACTTTTTAAGACCAAATGTACTTTAAGTAAAAATACCTTCACTTTTAAGAATCCAAACTTCATCAAGAAAATGGATTCTACAACTTACAATCCAAACATCAAAGTACACTCGAGGAAATACATAGAACAAATTCTATTTTAGGCAATCCAAATACAACGAGGAATGGATCATTTTAGGAGTAGAACCTACTTTCTTTATCTTACGGAATCATGCTAGAAGAGGAGATAGTTCACATACCTTTTAGGCTAAATCCACAAGCTAAGCCGAATCGCGTGCGTAGAAGTTTCAACCTATAATGGTCACAACAAGACTATCGATCTTCTAGTCTCTAGCGTTAGAATAATACTAAGTATTTAGTCTCAATTCTACGGAAAATCAGGCAACTTCCTTTGTTTCTACTCACTTTGCCACCTTTTTCAAGGCGAATACAATAACCAACAAGCCACGTTTAAGGCTCCAAACAACAACCAAACAAAGGGGATTACACGCCTTACAATCGTGTAAAATTCCGCCCACAATTCATACGAAATAGTCTAAGGCACTAGCCAATTCTCGGCCAACTTACATGCAACACTAAGTCTTTTCCAATCCTTTTCCAATTCCAAGTTCTAAGGTCTAACATGTTATTTAGTCGTAAACAACCAACAACTACAATTTCCTTCTTTATACAACATGTGACTTAAGCGAATAATCGACTTGAAATGTACTCTTAAGGCTAACATGCTAGTTTTGGATTAGGGTTCGATAGCGACATAATAATCAAACTTCGTAATATATAACTCATGCTTGCTAATAACCATAGCTCTGATCAATAAGTAAGCTTAATTGCTAAAGCGACAAAATTTATACCTTTGAAGCCCTAAAATCCCAAGATCCAAAGTCGCGCCTTAGCAATTCTTAGCTCCTTTCCTTAGGTTCCAATCGCTCAAGCACTCGTAGAGGCCTATGAAGAACCCGTCTTGAGTTCCAACTTCAAAGTTGAAGAACTCCCTTAGTTTCCGCCTTGCGATTAACGTGAAAACTCCGTTTTTCCGAAATCTTTCTATTGAGATAACCTTACAATACCCTTGGGAACATTGGGTTAAAGTCTTGTGAACAAAGGATCAAAACTACAAATTTTTTTGTGTGGGAACATAGCAAGCAGGAAGCAACTATAGTGGACAACAAGGTTTCTAATTTTTCTAAGTGTTAAAATGAGCTAGTCTTGCTACTAGTTAGTATATAACACATATTGGAAGGCTTAGGTATTAACAAATGTGAGGCTAGGATGATTATCACAAGGATCAAGCTTATGTGGCAAGTTGACTAGTTAATTATGTCAAGCTTGCAAGACTTATCATCTACATAGGTCAAATGACCATTTTACCCTTAACATTTTCGTCCAAGACCACTAGTTGGGGTGCCACGTGTCGCCCTCTCATTCGTCCATAAAATTCCGTAACCCTCGTGGGCCCCACAAAAATGTAAAATTCCTCGGGTGGGCCCAGCGTGACCAAATCGTAAAAATAAATTTCCATAGTGTTAATAAGTTCCATACTTTACAAATAATGCCTTGTGAGAATCCAATTCTCAACAGCGAACATTTTCCTTCAAGCGTTCGGAAGATTTTCCGTCGGAAAAACAATTCTTCCTTTCGTACCGATTTCCAAGTCTTGTTTCCTTTCGTACATTCTCCTCTACAGGTTTTGGACTTACGGGGTGTAACAGGTAGAATAGGAGTAAAATGTATGCAAGTATTCCTTTACCTAAGGGGTATATATTGCTTAGCATGAGGATATAATATTATTGTGATAAGAGAGAGGACGTGTCTATTATGCAAAAGCAGTATTTCTTATTCTGTATTAATAGGAAATTGTACCACGGTTTTAAGAATGTCTAGGCAAATAATATTCCAGCTTATTATGCAAGTGTAGGGTGTTAAGTGATTTATTATAACTATTAAACAAGGCAAGGCAAGCCTAAAGTAAGTAAATCAAACTAATTTTTAGCTATTGATTCAAGGTTTAACTATTCTAAATGCTAATTAATTAGTATAGCGTTAGCCAATTAATTTACAACAAATAAATGAGGCAGAATAAAGAATGAGTAAGGATGACTCGAAGGAAAGGCGATGTCATTTCGCCTATGGTTTGGAGTTTGTGATGCGGAGAGGATGAAGCACATAAGATGCGGGTCTTCATTTGTAGTAGCTCAAGATGAGTCTCACCGTGAGACTCTTTATTTTGCTCCGATGCGTGCCATGTAAAAAAAATAGGAAAAGATAAGGATTAGTAAATGCTTTAAACCATATCGATAATAAACAACATTGGCACAAAATTATATAAAAAAAGCACAAGCGGAAAACATTTCAATGCTATATAATCACATGTGGGGCCATAGATGCGAACTGCGCACAAAACATGAAACAGGTCCAGGACAATGATTTTTTTTTCCAGATTTTGTTCTGAGCGACAGCGAAATGGCGGGGCCCATTTAAATTTTAGATCTTTGAAAGAAGGACCACTCGGCATGTATATCTTGATGACCAGCAGTGACGATATCGGTGGGAATATGTAGCGTGACGATAAAAAATAAATGAGGATGGCGTGTATATAGGCGACCAAATCGACTTCTAATATCATACAAGTCGATCTATTTTGTTCATAGAACTGGAAGGCCAATTCAAGAAACACGATTCATTTATTATTTAGTTATATTATTTTAGAAGGGTGACAATTTCAAACATGAGCATTTGTGACGGCCAGTGTGAATGCGGCGGCGAGAACACAATTAATGATCTAAATGACAAAATGCTGATTCTATAACGAGCCACGGTCCCGGCGATTTCACATTTACAAGAAGGCCAGTTAGCCTCCTGCAACGTACATGATAAATGGGGGAGCTTATAAGAGCATTTTGACATTTAACACAGACAAGGCAATCATACTATGAATCTGGATTAACATGAGAGCATTTGAGTGAACAAATTGCAGGTCGACAGTGACTAAAGTATGAAGGAAAGATTTTAGACGCGATCATTTCACCAATTCCTACAAGGGCTATTACATGAACCAATTTACCAAAAACCAGGGCAAGATGCTGAAAGTAAACTGGACCTAAGGGATACTTGCAGTCGGGCTTACAAAAATGTGAAACCAATTAAAATAATCTAGCATATGCGGGGATCCTCAGCGAGTGCGTTGCCGATCTTAAATGACATTTGGAACCCATACAAGGGCCACAGGGATAGTATGGATGCATATATATGGCTAAAAGGAATACAAAGGTATTTCCTAATCCCTAATAAAGCATGTTCACATCACACACGAGGCCAGTTTTACTCGTTAAATACCTCATGGGGTTAGATTACACTCTAATATGCTCACAACATGATATGGGGATTACAAACCAAAGATTAAAATGCAAGTGGGGAATATAATTCGGCGGCGCAGATTGGTCATAATACGATGTTAGTGCCAACATCATTTAATGACTCGATGACAAGATTAAAATAAGCGTATAGACTTCACGAAAACACAACCAAACCAGCGATCCATAAGCGTCAAACTAAGCGATTAATATTACGGTCCACTTTTATAAACACATATCAAGCAGCGTGATGGGATTGATAAACATCGATCTGTCGATAACTTCAAATCGACACTGCTTAGATAAGCTACATATCAAGCATGATATGATAAGGCCAACAAATACGATCGAAGCATTCATAACGGGGAAAATAGACACGTTCACTAAAGAAATGAAATTTGAAAGGAGATGAGTTTACGCTTCTCGGACAATGAACCGAGGCAGCGTATCAAGTCGCCGGTCCACTCGACGGGTTTTGGGTTTGCGATGCGAATAGAATGACAAATTTTATTCGTTGATTTCTTTGCTGGAACTAAAAAAAAGGGGTTTGAACTTCCTATTCAAGCGGTGCTAATGGTCTGGGTGACTGATTTCCCCCTTCTGATGCTCTGCTGCGCTCTGTCGTATTATGCTTCTCCGCTGTGCTCTGCCCTGCTCCCCTGAGCTCTCTCGTATTGTCCTCTGACCCCGCTCTGCCTTACTATGCTCTGCCATTCCTATGCCTATTGCATGTGCTTTATATAGCCCTCGTTTGGGTTCTAAGTTTGGTAAGCTCTTAGGGCTGATTTGGTGTGATTTCGTACTGATTTCGTGTTGATTTCGTTAAAGGTTCTTACCATAAAAGGAGCGATTTTGTGTGATTCGAATAATACTGGTAGGGAAAGGACGATCTGGTTGCGTGCATGGGTAAGGAAGGTCTCCGGATTCTCCGGCGAGAATCTCGGGATGTGCTGGTGTCTTGGCGGCGATGGAAATTTTTTAGGGTTAGGTTTAAGGGGAGTGGGGGACGATGATGAAGGGGCTGAGGGAAAAAATAAGGCTGGGGCGGGCATCTGGGCTGATAAGGGAAAGGGGGAGTTGGGCTTGCGGGTTGGGGCGACGTGGGTTGCGGGTTGGGTATGGACGACGTGGGATGTGGGTTGGGTATTAGTTTTAGGCTTTTAATTAGTTAATTAGTGTTAAAAATTAATGGATTAAATTATTTAGGTGCTTCATTAAAAATAAAGACGGACGTGCTATTTAACTAGTGCTTAATTTTTTATGATGCGATGCCGTTATTAAAAAACTTATTTATTATGCATTATTATTTAATTATTTAAAATAAGTTATGAGATTGCTTTGCGTATTAATAAATGCGACTATGCTACTTGACACGACGTCATTGCTAAATTATTTATTTTATGTATTTATTATTAATTAAGAATCATGACAGGGTTTAAAATTAATTAATGCGGGCGCGAGACTCTAAGTGCTTAATACTCTACGTAAGACGCGGTGCCATTATTAAATTGCTTATTTATGTCTGTATTTAATGTTTTATCGCTGCATTTTATTATAAAAATCATAAAAATTATTTTACAAAATTAGTCTAATTTATAGCTAATGGTGGACGGGAGGGTCAAAATTGGGTGTCAGCAGTGTCCTCTTTGTATGGAGATGATGGAAGAATCTTGGACAAAGCGTTGACTCATGCCAATTTTGTCTCGACCTCGGAATTAGAATGTTGGGCAATTTAGGCAAGTGGCGGACTCAAAAAGCGTCCCGATGTCGAGTTATGGCGACCTTTGGGCTACCATGGTCAAAACACCAAAGCGGGCTAATGCGGACTGAAATTGTCTCGGTGTCGAGTTATGATGACCTTTGGGCTATGGTGCAAAAAGCAAAAAATAAAAATAAGCGGCTTGAACACAGGGTGTACGGCTATGGCTTATGGTCTTTGGGTTTTATGGTGATGCGAGCAGTGGACCGGCGGCTGCTTACGCGTTCGTTGGGAAGGTTGGCCCGACAAATTGCCGGTTATTTGTAAGAGAAAATCCACGTTGTGCTCCTGCTCCTGCATGCTAAGACTTAAACAAGCGGTTAGTGCATGCTGTTAAGGCAAAATGATGATCGTAATTTTAAAAGCAATGTAGCGTGAGTAGAAAATGTTATCTGCAAAAATGTGATGCGTGTTGTGTTGATGCGATCTTGCAAATGTTGTGATTTCGCCGCTTGCGGGCGTGTTGCGATTGTGAATGCGGATATGTTGTCGCTTGCTGTCCTTTAGACTAAAGCTCGAAAGAGTTAGTGCATAAGCGCTAAGACGAATAATAAAGCACGAATAAGAAGCCTTGATTTTGAGAGTAGAGAAATGCGTCCTGCGTGGATGTGATATCTTGATGATTTTTGGGCTTGTTGTCTTTGATAAGCGTCATTGCTTGGGCGATGTTCTTCTTTGGCGTCGTTGCGTAGGCGTATTCTTCTTTGGCGTCGTTGTGTGGGCGCGTTATTCTTTGGCGTCGTTGCGTAGCGTATTTACTGTGGCGTCGTTGCGTGGGCGTATTCTTCTTGGTGTCGTTGCGTGGGCGTATTCTTCTTTGGCGTCATTGCGTGGGCGTATTCTTCTTTGGCGTCGTTGCGTGGACTTGTTGTCTTGATCGCATCGTTACTGGGCGATGTTCTTCTTTGGCGTCATTCGCGTAGACTTGTTGTCTTGATCGCGTCGTTACTGGGCGTGTTCTTTGTTGGCGTCATTCGTAGACTTGTTGTCTTGATCGCGTCGTTACTGGGCGTGTTATTCTTTGGCGTCATTCGTGAACTTCTTTGTCTTGATCGCGTTGTTACTGGGCGATGTTCTTCTTTGGCGTCATTCGTAGACTTCTTTGTCTTGTCGCGTCGTTACTGGGCGATATTCTTCTTGGCGTCATTCGCGTAGACTTGTTGTCTTGATAACGTCGTTACTGGGCGATGTTCTTTGTTGGCGTCATTCGTAGACTTGTTGTCTTGATCGCGTCGTTACTGGGCGATATTCTTGTTGGCGTCATTCGTAGACTTGTTGTCTTGATAACGCGTCGTTACTGGGCGTGTTCTTCTTTGGCGTCATTCGTAGACTTCTTTGTCTTGATAACGTCGTTACTGGGCGTGTTCTTTGTTGGCGTCGCTGCGTGAACATAATCGCGATCACGTCGTTATGCGGGCGTATTCTTCTTTGGCGTCGTTGCGTGGACTTCTTTGTCTTGATAACGTCGTTACTGGGCGTGTTGTTGCTAAGCGTCATTCGCGTAGACTTCTTTGTCGCGATAACATCGTTGCACTGGGCGTATTCTTCTTTGGCGTCATTGCGTAGACTTGTTGTGCTGATAATGTCGTTGCCTGGACGTATTGTTGTTGGCGTCATTGCGTAGACTTCTTTGTCTTGATCGCGTCGTTACTGGACTGTTGTTCTTTGGCGTCATTGCGTGAACATAATCTTGATCGCGTCGTTATGCGGGCGTATTCTTCTTTGGCGTCGTTGCGTGGACTTGCTGTGCTGATAACGTCGTTGCCTGGACGTGTTGCTGCTGGCGTCATTGCGTAGACTTGCTGTGCTGATAACGTCGTTGCCTGGACGTGTTGCTGCTGGCGTCGTTGCGTAGACGCAATGCTGATGATGTCGTTGCCTGGACATAATGCTGATAACGTCGTTGCCTGGACGTATTGCTGCTGCTCCTGTAGAATAAATGCTCCTGCAAGCTAAGCTTGAGAAAACATTAGTGTATACCTGTTTAAATGAAATGATAAACACATACGAGAAGTGCAATTTTATGGGTAGAGATGTCGTCCCTGATACGCCAGAAGAATACTTAGATGTTGTCCTTGCACGGACATGCTAAATGCTGCAACTGACGAATTGCCATGATGCCTTTGTTGGGTGCGATGCGTTGTTGCAAATTTGACTTTATGCGTGATCGATTAGCCACTATTGCGGAATTCAATTTTGGTATTGATTGTCGATGCCTTTTTCTGTTTCTGCTGCTTCTGATGCGGACTTTGAATTTTGGATTTTTGTCATATCCTCTGCCTCTGCTGCTTCTTTCTGCTTTTGCGAAGAAACTTCTTGCCGTATTTTCTGCTTCGGCTATTGCACTTTCTGCTTTTGTTAATATGAAAAGACCTGCGCTCAAAGAAAATTTGTGAGTTTTTTTGGGTCGGTCGCATTTGACTTCGCGCCTTGTTCCTTGGTATCGTGCACGGCTTTGTTTGGACTTACAACCTATGCAGTTTCCTACCTTGTCCCCGTTTTGAATATGCGAGGGCGTTTGACCTAAAGTGGGTCTCAATAAAGTTGCTTGTATTTAGTGATGTTTCTGGGCCTTCTGATTTCGGCTGTAGGGTTGCCGTTCTTTGCGATGGCGGGCGAGGTGCTCGTCGGTTATCTTTGCTTTTCTTTTACGAGACCCTGCTTTGCTTATAGGACCGAGGCGAGTTCAGGCTCGTTACGCTCAAATGCCGCTTGAATCGGTCGTATGTTTGGACCGTGCCTTTGATCTTGTGAAATATCGATGCTCTGTCATTGCTTAGTCAAATACAAATCGACCTTTGGGGGAGATGATAAATCCTTCTAGACAACATATAGCAAACTGCGTTAGTGTAAAGCACATGATTTTGCAAAAGTGTAAATAACATTTAGCAAGTACATGTTGCACACAGATTATCACATTGCAAGCGAGTCCTAATATGCATGGGGATCCCTTTATGCCAGAGGTAGGCCTAAACGTCACATATGCGAGGTCATGATGGATTTGTCCAAGCCGTCCAACTGTAATGCTTTGTTGGAAATGGCGACCAAATGACGGTGCACTTTTTCCAATTTCAGCATGACATGATTGGGTTTGGATTTGTCTATCATTGTCACGCTACACATAATATGCTGGTTGGTCGTTGGGTTGAGAAACCCGTCGACAAGTTTGGTGTCTTCCTAATTGTGGTGTCGATGCGAGGACCAGACCCACCTAAGGTAAATGCATCGTGCCACTAAAATAAAGGGTGGTATAGCTCATCTTAAGTTTCTAAAATTTGGCTTTTCTAGACCTTGAGTTCCCAGCGGACAACTCAGTGAGAAGGCTACGCGGCCACCGGTTAGACCGGACACTCCACGTATATTACCAACTCTCCTAAATTTGGATTTTGAAGAAAGAATTTTGCTGATGCACTCAGCGCACCTCGCATGTAATGTGTGATAGTGTGAATTTTCCAGAGTGGAAGAAATATGAGCGGAATGCCAGTTTAAGGAAAGCAGTAAAGCATGTAGCAATTAAAATAAATAAGACAAAATATAGCACGCAAAAATTAAATGCAAAAATAATGCCAAATAATAACCCTAGGTCTGTTGTGGTTAAGAACCTAAAATCCCCAGCGGAGTCGCCATTTCTGTCGCGCCCTTTTTCGACCGCGACTTTATTCTAGCGAACCTCCTGCTTAATAAAATGTTAGAAAATAAAGTAAAATGCTAAAGTGTTAAAAATGCTTAAAAAATATTAAGAGATGCTTAAAAGGTGTTAAAATGCTTTAAAAGTGCAAAAAGGTGCTAAGGAATGCTAAAAGGTGCTAAAATGCTAAGGGTTCGCGGAGTCGCCACCTAATTAATTGGGTGAATTAGGACACCTAAATGTTAACTAGTTTAAAGTAAACATTAACTCCATTTTAATGGTCTGCTAAACTTAATGAGATTCTGGGTAAGAGTTCTTTATTAATATAGAGGGAAGGGGTTAGGCATCCTCTAAGATCCGCTAACTTGCGGTTGTCCTGCCAAACCTAGGGTTAATTATTATGCTAGAAGAATGTGTATTTAAAAACGTTTAAGCGGAAGAGTATAAGATATACTTTCTAAAATATTTTGCAAGGTTTATGTAGGAAAGTCAAGGTCAGTTTGAAAAGCTGCAATTAGGATGCCTAAATACTATATTAGCTATAGGTAGAATAGGAGTAAAATGTATGCAAGTATTCCTTTACCTAAGGGGTATATATTGCTTAGCATGAGGATATAATATTATTGTGATAAGAGAGAGGACGTGTCTATTATGCAAAAGCAGTATTTCTTATTCTGTATTAATAGGAAATTGTACCACGGTTTTAAGAATGTCTAGGCAAATAATATTCCAGCTTATTATGCAAGTGTAGGGTGTTAAGTGATTTATTATAACTATTAAACAAGGCAAGGCAAACCTAAAGTAAGTAAATCAAACTAATTTTTAGCTATTGATTCAAGGTTTAACTATTCTAAATGTTAATTAATTAGTATAGCGTTAGCCAATTAATTTACAACAAATAAATGAGGCAGAATAAAGAATGAGTAAGGATGACTCGAAGGAAAGGCGATGTCATTTCGCCTATGGTTTGGAGTTTGTGATGCGGAGAGGATGAAGCACATAAGATGCGGGTCTTCATTTGTAGTAGCTCAAGATGAGTCTCGCCGTGAGACTCTTTATTTTGCTCTGGTGCGTGCCATATAAAAAAAAATAGGAAAAGATAAGGATTAGTAAATGCTTTAAACCATATCGAATAATAAACAACATTGGCACAAAATTATATAAAAAAAGCACAAGCGGAAAACATTTCAATGCTATATAATCACATGTGGGGCCTTAGATGCGAACTGCGCACAGAACATGAAACAGGTCCAGGACAATGATTTTTTTTTTCAGATTTTGTTACAGAACAGCAACGAAATGGCAGGGCCCCAGATTTAAATTTTAGATCTTTGAAAGAAGGACCACTCAGCATGTATATGCTGATGACCAGCAGTGACGATATCTGATGGGAATATGTAGCTTGTGACGATAAAAATAAATGAGGATGGCGTGTATATAGGCGACCAAATCGCCTTCTAATATCATACGCAAGTCGATCTATTTTGTTCAGCCGTGGAAGGCCAATTCAAGAAACACGATTCATTTATTATTTAGTTATATTATTCTAGAAGGGTGACAATTTCAAACATGAGCACTGTCGACCCAGGCAACAGGCTGTGAATGCAGGCAGCAGGAACACAATTCAGCAGTCCTAAATGACAAAGTTCAGATTCTATAACGTGCCCTCGTCCCAGCGATTTCACATTTACAAGAAGCAGATTAGCCTCCTACAGTACATGATAAATGGGGGAGCTTATAAGAGCATTTTGACATTTAACACAGACAAGGCAAGCATACTATGAATCTGGATTAACATGAGAGCATTTGAGTGAACAAATTGCAGGTCGGCAGTGACTAAAGTATGAAGGAAAGATTTTAGACGCGATCATTTCACCAATTCCTACAAGGGCTATTACATGAACCAATTTACCAAAAACCAGGGCAAGATGCTGAAAGTAAACTGGACCTAAGGGATACTTGCAGGTCAGGCTTACAAAAATGTGAAACCAATTAAAATAATCTAGCATATGCAGGGGATCCTCAACAGGCTGCGTTGCCGATCTTAAATGACATTTAGAACCCATACAAGGGCCACAGGGATAGTATGGATGCATATATATGGCTAAAAGAAATACAAATGTATTTCCTAATCCCTAATAAAACATGTTCACATCACACACGAGGCCAGTTTTACTCGTTAAATACCTTATGGGGTTAGATTACACTCTAATATGCTCACAACATGATATGGGGATTACAAACCAAAGATTAAAATGCAAGTGGGGAATATAATTCGACGCGACGCAGATTGGTCATAATACAGTGTTAGTGCCAACATCATTTAATGACTCAATGACAAGATTAAAATAGTTGTATAGACTTCCCTGAAAACACAACCAAACCAACAGTCACATAAGCATCAAACTAACTGATTAATATTACAGTCCCTTTTATAAGCACATATCAAGCAACGTGATGGGATTGATAAACATCGATCCTAATTAATAACTTCAAATCGACACCTGCTTAGATAAGCTACGACATATCAAGCATGGTATGATAAGGCCAACAAATACAGTCGAAGCATTCATAACAGGAAAACAGACACATTCACCTAAAGAAACGAAATTTGAAAGGGAGATGAGTTTACCTTCTCCGGACAGCGAACCGAGGCAGCGTATCAAGTCGCCGGTCCACTCGACGGGTTTTGGGTTTGCGATGCGAATAGAAGGACAAAGTTTATTCGTTGATTTCTTTGCTGGAACTAAAAAAAAGGGGTTCGAACTTCCTATTCAAGCGGTGCTAATGGTCTGGGTGACTGCTTTCCCCCTTCTGATGCTCTGCTGCGCTCTGTCGTATTATGCTTCTCCGCTGTGCTCTGCCCTGCTCCCCTGAGCTCTCTCGTATTGTCCTCTGACCCCGCTCTGCCTTACTATGCTCTGCCCTTCCTATGCCTATTGCATGTGCTTTATATAGCCCTCGTTTGAGTTCTAAGTTTGGTAAGCTCTTAGGGCTGATTTGGTGCGATTTCGTACTGATTTCGTGTTGATTTCGTTAAAGGTTCTTACCATAAAAGGAGCGATTTTGTGTGATTCGAATAATACTGGTAGGGAAAGGACGATCTGGTTGCGTGCATGGGTAAGGAAGGTCCCCGGATTCTCCGGCGAGAATCTCGGGATGTGCTGGTGTCTTGGCGGCGATGGAAATTTTTTAGGGTTAGGTTTAAGGGGAGTGGGGGACGATGATGAAGGGGCTGAGGGAAAAAATAAGGCTGGGGCGGGCATCTGGGCTGATAAGGGAAAGGGGGATTGGGCTTGCGGGTTGGGGCTTGGGGCGACGTGGGCTGCGGGTTGGGTTTGGGCGACGTGGGCTGTGGGTTGGGTATTAGTTTTAGGCTTTTAATTAGTTAATTAGTGGTAAACATTAATGGATTAAATTATTTAGGTGCTTCATTAAAAATAAAGACGGACGTGTTATTTAACTAGTGCTTAATTTTTTATGATGCGATGCTGTTATTAAAAAACTTATTTATTATGCATTATTATTTAATTATTTAAAATAAGTTATGAGATTGCTTTGCGTATTAATAAATGCGACTATGCTACTTGACACGACGTCATTGCTAAATTATTTATTTTATGTATTTATTATTAATTAAGAATCATGACAGGGCTTAAAATTAATTAATGCGGGCGCGGGACTCTAAGTGCTTAATACTCTACGTAAGACGCGGTGCCATTATTAAATTGCTTATTTATGTCTGTATTTAATGTTTTATCGCTGCATTTTATTATAAAAAATCATAAAAAATTATTTTACAAAATTAGTCTAATTTATAGCTAATGACTGGACGGGAGGGTCAAAATTGGGTGTCAACATCATCATCGCCACGGGACTGGTGCCGGTGACCGTCTTCTTTGTCACACCCCGAACCCCGGGCCCGTGACTGGTGCCCTACCTGGGCACCCTTCTACCTTAACAACTAAGTACATTGCGGAAATTAGTAACAGCTCATTTTTTTTTTTTAAAATAAACGACGTGCGGCAAAGCCGACAAGGCGCCATATATACATAAACAACGAACTGACAACATCGCATACGAGTCCAATCCCACATATGAATACTGCACCTCAAGAGTTAAATCAACTATGACGGAAAGGCCCCGTAGTACCCAGCGTACAAAGCACATCTTGAAGGATATATACCAAAAGATAAACTCACGAGCAGAGGAGCTATCCAAAACCACGGCGGATCCTACGCCGCCGATCACCGAGCGTACCTAAACTGCGGCGTGAACGGCCCAAGGAGGTCGATGCGAAGAATGTACCAGTATGTGAGCAATGCGTAATAAAATCATAATGATCTAAACAAAGCGGGAGACATGTATGATAGCCAACCTACAGACATAACACATAAGCGATTCATCAAGTCGGGACGCAGCCTGAGTCATTACTCAAATATAACCATGGGTCTCACGCCATAACATCAATCATGCGTGGAATCTTTCCTCACCGTGATCCATGATATAGTACAACACCAATAGGCATACATGAACACCAAGTCCCAGCGGTGGTATAGCATCTTGGGGGTTTACCCTCACTTATACTCTTACCGAGAAGGTGGTAAGCGGTGGTATAGCATCTTGGGGTTTACCCTCACATATACTACCACGGAGAAGGTGGTAAAGCGGTGGTATAGCGTCTTGGGGTTTACCTCACATATACTCTCTACGGAGAAGGTGGTAAAGCAGGTGGTATAGCGTCTTGGGGTTTACCCTCACATATACTCTACGGAGAAGGTGGTAAAGCAGTGGTATAGCATCTTGGGGTTTACCCTCACATATACTCTTACCTATCTCGACCGGCCACAAACAAGCGTAAGCACTACCATGTCTTTTATAAAAGAATCAGGAATTTAACCCAAGTACCCGATAACGAGTATACGTGGAATCCCATCACCGATGCGTCGGTAACTTACAACGGTAGGACCCTCCACCCGAGTCGCGACAACGTAATAAAACATAGAACTTGCACTCAACGGCTATCACCGGCACACATAGGCAAGTCCCAGTTAATCAAGCCAAAGTACTAATCAAGGCACGCATGGAATAATTCTCAATTATCAAGCCAAAGTACTAATCAAGGCACACTTAGACAAATTCTCAATTTATCAAGCCAAAGTACTAATCAAGGCACACTTAGACAAATTCTCAATTTATCAAGCCAAAGTACTAATCTTTTCAAGAGACTCCTTTTGTGAAAAATCCCAAGATACTAACACCGTAGTATCAAGTGTCTATTTTTCAAAGTAAGTTACTACATTTTTTTTGAAAGCTTATTTCAACACTTGAAATCAAGTAACTCAAATTTTCTTTTACAATCTAGGCAACTTATGTCGATTAATCAAAATAGACAACTTTCTAAACTTTCCATAAAGTCGTTATAACCGACTTCCCATAAAGCCGTTATAACCCTTTATGGTTTTAGACATATCAATTCCTTTTATAACCAAGAGACTTATACTTATTAAAATCCAAGTATTAAATACTTTCAAATCGATTTTCTTAACTTTTAAAAAAATACACTTAGTCTCTTAACCTTTAGAAACCAAGTAACTTATTTTATTACTAAACTTTAGGCAATTGATGCCTTAAAATCAAGTTGCCTTTTCATTAAAATCGAGTCATTTATCTTTCCATAAAGCAAATATAACCAACTTCCCATAAAGTCGTTATATTCACTTTATACCTTCGCCAAATACAATTTCCTATCCGAGGGACTTATACGTTAAAACGGGACAAGTATCACGTATTTTAAAACTCTTTAAGTCCCTTAACTTTCAAAACACTTCAAGTCTCTTAATATATAGAAAACAAGTTTCTTCTCTTAAATCATGTCATTTCTCCTCTTTTAAACAATTAAGTAATTCACTCATGACTCCCAAAAGTCATTTTAATGACCTTTAGGTTTTGGAACTAAGGCACTAGCCAAAAGGTTTAGAAACCACTTCCTTTTCAAGACTCTATGTACTTTAAGTAAGATACTTTCACTTTTAAGAATCCAAACTTCACTAAGGAAATGGATTATACAACTTACAATTTAAACATCAAAGTACAATCAAGGAAGCACATAGAACAAATTCTACTTTAGGCAATCCAAATACAACCAAGGAATGGATCATTTAGGGAGTAGAACATACTTTCTTTATCTTAAGGAATCATGCTAGAAGAGGAGATAGTTCACATACCTTTTCGGCTAATTCCACAAGCTAAGCGAATCGCGTGCGTAGAAGTGTCAACCTATAATGGTCACAACAAGACTATCAACTTCTAGTCTCTACGTAGAATAATACTAAGTATTTAGTCTCTAATTCTACGGAAAATCGGGCAGCACTTCCTTTGTTTCTACTCACTTTGCCACCTTTTTCAAGGCCGAATACAATAACCAACATGCCACATTTTAGGCTCCAAACAACAATCAAACAAAGGGGATTACACGCCTTACTATACGTGTAAAATTCCGCCCCACAATTCATACGAAATAGCCTAAGGCACACTAGCCAATTCTCGGCCAACTTCCATAGCAACACTAAGTCCTTTCCAATCCTTTTCCAATTCCAAGTTCTAAGGTCTAACATGTTATATAGTCTAAACAACTTCAACAACTACAATTTCCTTCTTTATACAACATGCGACGCTTAGACTAATAATCAACTAAATTGAAATCTTAAAGTTAAACATGCTAGATTTGGATTAGGGTTCCAATAACCAATATCCTTATCAATACTCATACTATATATCTCATGCTTGCTAATAACCATAGCTACAATCATAAGTAAGCCTTAACTATTAAAGCGACAAAATTTATACCTTTCAAAGCCCTTAAAATTTCCAAGATCCAAAATCGCGCCTTAGCAATTCTTAGCTCCTTTCCTTAGGTTCCAATCCGCTCCAAGCACTCCTTAGAGGCCTATGAAGAACCCATCTTCAAGTTCCAACTTCAAAGTTGAAGAACTCCCTTAGTTTCCGCTTGCGACTAACGTAAAAATACGTTTTTCCAAATCTTTCTATTGAGATATCCTTACAATACCCTAAGGGACATTGGGTTAAAGTCTTGTGGCTAATGGATCAAAACTATAAATTTTTGTGTGGGATACAAGGTGAACCAGAGCGTGTAGTGAAGACAACAAGGTTCTCTAATTTTTCTAAGTGTAAAATGAGCTTGTCTAGCACTAGTAGTATACTTATAACACAATGGAGGTCATGACTTAAACAAATGTGAGGCTAGGATGAGTTTCACTTGGATCAAGCCTAGGTGGACAAGTTGACTTGGTCAACAAACTCAGTAGCAAGACTTATCTTCCAAAGTGGTCAATGACCATTTTACCCTGTACAAATTTCGACCAAGCCATGTGGGGTGCCACGTGTCGCCTCTCATTCGTCCATAAAATTCCGTAACCTCGTGGGCCATAAAACGTAAAATTCCTCGGGTGGGCCCACGTGACCAAATCCGTCAAAATAAATTTCCAAAAGTTAAGAGTTCCATACTCTTCAAATAATGCATTTTGAGAATCCATTCTCAACAACGAACATTTTTCCTTTCCGACGTCAGGAAGATTTTCGTCGGAAAAACAATTCTTCCTTTCGTACATATTTCCAAGTCTTGTGTTCCACACGTACCTTCACTTACACCTGTCCTGAACTTACGGGGTGTAACATTCTTCCCCCCTTAGAAACATTCGTCCCCGAATGTTCTTAGTCGGTTATCAAGCTATACAAATTCCGGCATAAACTCTATACTATGCCTATCAATCAAAACTGCACAAGACCAACGATGTCACACATGGCCACCATATAACATACGTAAACATAATAATGGACCTTCCGTCCGTGGTCCCTTCTCACAAAACCCAAAGGTTCTGATCTTCCCAAACACGGGATCCTTAGAGGTTCCTTTCTTTCCTTACTTGTCATACTTCCTCGTACTTTCAAACTCATCTAGTGTACGTACAAAATCTCAAATTCTGTTTCTGTTCCCCAATCCTTGGAGTTACTAACCAACCTGGCCATTTTGCTACTTACACTCCCGTTAAGGCTCTTCTCGGTCCTTACGACCTAGTTCCGGTGGAACGCATCCACGAACTCGTACAACGATCAACTAGACTTGGGCCTTGCACCCTCGTGGCCCTATCACATAACGGGACCATTTCTATTTGACATTCACCCGATTCCATACTATCGGTTGACCCGAAATGAGTCTATAACCCGACTCATCGTCACACTTAACTTCTTGTTCTTAGCCTGAAATAAATCTCTCTCTTATCTCAAGGTACTTCTTACCCTATCCCCTAATTACTAGAGGTTCGTCACATAGGTCGAAGTATTTCTACTGTACAATCTTCCCTATTGGTCTTACACTGTCAGGGGGCAATTACTACGTGTGAACTCTACACAACTATAGTCTCAGTTCACTTATCATTCTTGTCAACATTCTTAACTCCACATCTTAGTAATCAAAGTATTCCTACCTCTGGGGAACTATCACTTATAACTGCTAGCAACACAAGGAAAACATATATGCTAGGGCAAAATCTGAATCTATCAAAGCACGTATGATTCAAAAGAGTCGAAATATACCTGTACCCCGTGCGATGTCGCCTCACGATCTGTCCGAAGATCACGCGTCATCTATGCGGTTCGAAGGACCGCGAACTATAAACTCCCACGACCTCTACCACGCGTGGTGACATCCGAACACCGCTCGGGACGACAGTGCGGAGGAAGGGGAACCAACTGGCCTCAAAGGTGAGCCACCCTGGCGCTCTTTCTAACCGGCATTCCCACTTCATGGCGGACGGCCACAATAGTAACAACCATCTGTGTCATAACGGCATTTCCCTGAATGATGCTTACCACATCTGATACACTGAGGAATAGGTGGCCTCGACCGAGAAGGTCCTCTGCTCCTCTGAGAACCTCGACCCCGGGAGCTTGGACCGGCTCCTAAATACCTTGTGGGGTCAAATCTCCCACCTGTGAGCTGCGGGGGTATGTACTGGGTAGGCTGGGACGAATACCTCACTCGCTGCTGAGGCAGCTCGTCCAAAAACTCACCGGGATAACCAACCGGTCTAGCCCTCTTACTGATCTCATGCTGCCCTCTTCCTCTGTACACACTGCTGTCTTGGCCGACCAACTCCTCTTTGTGGAAATCAGAGCATTGCTAACTTGGTCAATAACATAACTGCTTCTCTCATGACCCTAAAGTCTTCTCCTAACTGAGGCTGCAGTCTTTGCCGGGTCTCAAAACTCGCGCAGAAGAACTTCTGCATTGTGGAACAACATCCAGGTATACCACAGGCACGAGCCCTATCAACTCTCTGAGTCTGACTAGTAGCTCCTGCTACTCCCTTGCCCTTCTGAGCGGCTGTTGCCCTCCTTGGAGGCATAGCTGTAACACAAAAATACGTCAGAGAGGAATCATCTTACTAACACAGCTCTATGGCACGATCTCAGAGTGAGAAGAATAGAAACCAACTCCTAAATGTCCTGTAGCCTCCTGTTTATGGGTGTGGCGCGCAACACACCGATAAGCAAGACTCTACTAGACACGGCCTCAGACATTCCGAGGATCGATCGCTTCGATACCACTGTCACACCCCGAACCTCAAGCGTGGATCGGTGCCCTACCGGGCACCCTTCTACCTTAACAACTAAGTACATCATGAAATTAGTAATACCATTTTTTTTTTTAAAATAAACGACGCGTGCGGCAAAGCCGATAAGGCTGCCATATATACATAAACAATGCATACACAACACCGCATACGAGTCCAATCCTACATATGAATACTGCACTTAAGAGTTAAATCGAACTATGACGGACAAGGCCCCGCTGCATCCAAAACTGCATAAAGCCTGCATCAAGGATATATACCAAAAGATAAACTCACGAGCAGAGGAGCTATCCAAAACCCCGAGCAGATCCTACGCCGCCGATCACCGAACAGCAGACCTAAACTGCGGATGAACGCACTTCAAGGCGAGGTCAAGACAAGAATGTACGAGTATGGAATGTAAAGCATCGTAATAAAATCATAATGCTAAACAAAGCAGAGACATGTATGATAGCCAACCTACAAGACATAACACATAAGCGAGCATCAAGTCGTGACGCAGCCCTGAGTCATTACTCAAATATAACCATGGGTCTCACGCCCATAACATCAATCATGCCCGTGGAATCTTTCCTCACCGCCGTGATCCATGATATAGTACAACACCAATAGGCATACATGAACACCAAGTCCCACCTGGTATAGCATCTTGGGGTTTACCCTCACTTATACTCTTACCACGAGAAGGTGGTAAAGCGGTGGTATAGCATCTTGGGGTTTACCTCACATATACTCTACCCCGGAGAAGGTGGTAAAGCGGTGGTATAGCGTCTTGGGGTTTACCCTCACATATACTCTACTGGAGTAGGTGGTAAAGCAGTGGTATAAAGATCTTGGGGTTTACCCCTCACATATACTCTACCCTGGAGAAGGTGGTAAAACAGGTGGTATAGCATCTTGGGGGTTTACCCCTCACATATACTCTTACCCTATCTCGACCGACCGTCAAACAAGACATAAGCACTACCATGTCTTTTATAAAAAGAATCCGGGAATTTAACCCAAGTACTACCAATAACGGAAGCATACCCGTGGAATCCCACATCACTGTCGGTACGTCCCAGTAACTTACAACCAGACAGCCGACCCTCCACCCGAGAGTCGCGACAACGTAATAAAACATAGTACTTGCACTCAAAGGCTATCACCGGCACACATAGGCAATTCCCAGTTAATCAAGCCAAAGTACTAATCAAGGCACACATGGAATAATTCTCAATTATCAAGCCAAAGTACTAATCAAGGCACACTTAGACAAATTCTCAATTTATCAAGCCAAAGTACTAATCAAGGCACACTTAGACAAATTCTCAATTTATCAAGCCAAAGTACTAATCTTTTCAAGAGACTCCTTTTTGTGAAAAATCCCAAGATACTAACACCTGTAGTATCAAGGCGTGTCTATTTTTCAAAGTAAGTTACTACATTTTTTTTGAAAGCTTATTTCAACAATTGAAATCAAGTAACTCAAATTTTCTTTTACAATCTAGGCAACTTATGTCGATTAATCAAAATAGACAACTTTCTAAACTTTCCATAAAGCCGTTATAACCGACTTCCCATAAAGCCGTTATAACCCTTTATGGTTTTAGACATATCAATTCCTTTTATAACCAAGAGACTTATACTTATTAAAATCCAAGTATTAAATACTTTCAAATCGATTTTCTTAACTTTTAAAAAAATACACTTAGTCTCTTAACCTTTAGAAACCAAGTAACTTATTTTATTACTAAACTTTAGGCAATTGATGCCTTAAAATCAAGTTGCCTTTTCATTAAAATCGAGTCATTTATCTTTCCATAAAGCAAATATAACCAACTTCCCATAAAGTCGTTATATTCACTTTATACCTTCGCCAAATACAATTTCCTATCCGAGGGACTTATACGTTAAAACGGGACAAGTATCACGTATTTTAAAACTCTTTAAGTCCCTTAACTTTCAAAACACTTCAAGTCTCTTAATATATCTAAAACAAGTTTCTTCTCTTAAATCATGTCATTTCTCCTCTTTAAACAATTAAGTAATTCACTCCTGACTTCTAAAGTCATTTTAATGACCTTTAGGTTTTGGAACTAAGGCACTAGCCAAAAGGTTTAGAAACCACTTCCTTTTCAAGACTCTATGTACTTTAAGTAAGATACTTTCACTTTTAAGAATCCAAACTTCACTAAGGAAATGGATTATACAACTTACAATTTAAACATCAAAGTACAATCAAGGAAGCACATAGAACAAATTCTACTTTAGGCAATCCAAATACAACCAAGGAATGGATCATTTAGGGAGTAGAACATACTTTCTTTATCTTAAGGAATCATGCTAGAAGAGGAGATAGTTCACATACCTTTTCGGCTAATTCCACAAGCTAAGCCGAATACGCCGTACGTAGAAGTGTCAACCTATAATGGTCACAACAAGACTATCAACTTCTAGTCTCTACGTAGAATAATACTAAGTATTTAGTCTCTAATTCTACGGAAAATCGGGCAGCACTTCCTTTGTTTCTACTCACTTTGCCACCTTTTTCAAGGCCGAATACAATAACCAACATGCCACATTTTAGGCTCCAAACAACAATCAAACAAAGGGGATTACACGCCTTACTATACGTGTAAAATTCCGCCCCACAATTCATACGAAATAGCCTAAGGCACACTAGCCAATTCTCGGCCAACTTCCATAGCAACACTAAGTCCTTTCCAATCCTTTTCCAATTCCAAGTTCTAAGGTCTAACATGTTATATAGTCTAAACAACTTCAACAACTACAATTTCCTTCTTTATACAACATGCGACGCTTAGACTAATAATCAACTAGAATTGAAATCTTAAAGTTAAACATGCTAGATTTCGGATTAGGGTTCCAATAACCAATATCCTTATCAATACTCATACTATATATCTCATGCTTGCTAATAACCATAGCTACAATCATAAGTAAGCCTTAACTATTAAAACGACAAAATTTATACCTTTCAAAGCCCTTAAAATTTCCAAGATCCAAAATCGCGCCTTAGCAATTCTTAGCTCCTTTCCTTAGGTTCCAATCCGCCCAAGCACTCCCAGAGGCCTACATGAAGAACCCATCTTCAAGTTCCAACTTCAAAGTCAAGAACTCCCTTAGTTTCCGCTTGCGACTAACGTAAAAATACGTTTTTCCAAATCTTTCTATCGAGATATCCTTACCATACCCGAAGGGACATTGGGTTAAAGTCTTGTGGCTAATGGATCAAAACTATAAAATTTTTGTGTGGGATACAAGGTGAACCCGAGAGCATGTAGTGAAGACAACAAGGTTCTCTAATTTTTCTAAGTGTAAAATGAGCTTGTCTAGCACTAGTAGTATACTTATAACACAATGGAGGGTCATGACTTAAACAAATGTGAGGCTAGGATGAGTTTCACTTGGATCAAGTCTAGGTGGACAAGTTGACTTGGTCAACAAACTCAAGCTAGCAAGACTTATCTTCCAAAGTGGTCAATGACCATTTTACCCTTGTACAAATTTCGACCAAGCCATGTGGGGGTGCCACGTGTCGCCCTCTCATTCGTCCATAAAATTCCGTAACCCTCGTGGGCCCCGCAAAACGTAAAATTCCTGGGTGGGCCCCACGTGACCAAATCCGTCAAAATAAATTTCCAAAAAGTTAAGAGTTCCATACTCTTCAAATAATGCATTTTGAGAATCCAATTCTCAACAACGAACATTTTTCCTTTCCGACGTCCGGAAGATTTTCCGTCGGAAAAACAATTCTTCCTTTCGTACATATTTCCAAGTCTTGTGTTCCACACGTACCTTCACTTACACCTGTCCTGAACTTACGGGGTGTAACATTCTTAGTCAAGTCGGCTTTTTTTCAAAGTAAGCATGGATCGGACTTGATAGAACTGCGGGAGAGGGTCACTTTGACGAATGAGAGTTCCAACGCCACTATAAGCCTCTGATAGGCCAGCAACCATCTGGAGAACAAGACGATTATTGCTAATGGGCGCACCAACATTGCTAAGGTGGTCCGCTAATTCTTTCAGCCTTTTGCAATAGGTCGAGACGTTTGGAAAATCCTCCATGTGAACATGAGAAAATTCCTGCTCAAGAGTAATAGCACGAGAGTTTTTGTTATCTTGAAAAATGTCACGCAGCCTATTCCAAGTTTACATCGCCTTAGCGTTTGGTTCAATAATCGTTTGCAACAGGTCGGTAGAGATAGTTGAGTAAATCCATTAAATAACGGTAGCATCAAGGGTCGTCCAAAACTTAGGATCATCTACGGGTTTAGGCACCTTTGTATCCTTAGGATCCGCGGGGATTATGTGATGGAGGACTTGATACAAGCGTGCGTGAACTTTGAATAATTCGGCCCACGTCGCGTATTGAACGTTTTCTATTTCAAGAATGATAGAGATGTGATTCTTGATGTTAGAAACATTAAGGGCAGGGTGAAACGTGTTCTTTGACGTAGACATAACGAAAGAACAATAAGTGATTGAGGGATTTGAAAGAAAATTTGGGAAGAGAGGAAGAAGTGCACGAATTCTGAGAATTGACACGAAAACCCGAGGCGCCGAAAGAGAGGAAAATCGAGAAGCAATATGATTCTCATTCTTGAAAATCCACACTTTTCCAAACCCAGAAAATAGACGGAATTCTAGGATTCCTCCTGGAGGCAAAAAGAGATGTTAATTAATCAAAGGTCCAACTGATCACCACGCCTATATTGTAAATATGCAGTTAGGAAGATCCTTTTCAAGTTTGAATTTGTTCATTTGGAATCTGAGTTCTTCTACTTCATATTTAATATTTATTTAATATGAATATTTTCCCTCTTTTTTTTTATATCATTCCTTAAGTCCCATAGGTTTGATCCTATAGAATTTGACCCATTTTCTCATTGAACGAAAGGTACGAAATAAATCAGATTGATAAAAGTACCATGTGAAATCTTCGGTTTTTCCCCTTCCTAGACTTCTGATTGAAAGAAATAATCTCTTAATTATTTTCATTAATAAATGAGTATATATACAATTTACAATTTTCATAATATGGAAAATCCTATTCCTATTCTACTTCTAAAACTCTATTCTATTTGTACAAGAATCCTACAATTATGGTAAGAATACAATGATATATACTCTAAACCGTATGGTCTTTTAATCTCAAATTAAACATGACATCAAGGTAAGTAGTTTCTTTTGCTAAGATGAGTCATGTGATGTGGATTACTATATATGCTCGTAAATATAGTACATCATAATAAACATTGCTATGGCCGTACGTAATTACATGACTATTATTTTCTTGAGACAGTTTAACTTGATTCGACAAAAGCAATTTTCCCAAGATTATAATCTTTCTACTTTGACTTGAGCTCAAAACGACAAATCCTTTGCTAACTAATTTGTTAATTAGGATTTTATGATGTATACTTAAGAAAAAGAAAATATGAAACCAACTGTTCAACTTATGCGTTCTAATTACTATGATAGCTTTTCTAGATAAACCAAAACTGAAGACTTTTATGTACCATTTCATTACAACTGTTGAATACCTTCTAGGACAAGAGCATATTATGGTCTTAATATATAAAACGAGCACTGAGGCGTAGACTTTGAAAAAAAAGGTGGACGACTTTGAAAATGTTAACATGACACACTAAAAAGAAAGTGGCATCGAAAAAATAATTATTTTTAAGGAAAAAATGTTACTCCCTCTCCTCCGTTTCAAAATATTTATCTTAATTACTATTTGGATAGTTAAAATATCATATTTTTATCAAATATCCTGTAAATATTTTGAATTGATAACTATTGTGACTTATAGAACTTTTTATGTAGTTTTAAAATATATAAATTTCATTTCGAAAAAATTAAAAAAATTATGTCCGAATTCACACAAAACATTAATTAATTTGACTCTCGTACTCCGAATCAAGCCAAACATTTTGAAACAGGGGGGTTACTGCTTACTATTTTAGTTTTATTTTTTAAGAATGTCACCTCAATTTAGCATTAAAGGTTGATGTCCTTAGGGGTCGTTTGAATCGCGACTAAATTATCTCGGAAAATATCTTTTGAATCGGATAAAATAATTCCAAATTTGATGGGATAAAGTGGAATATTCAGAATTTAATCCGGGATTAAATTTATATTGTGTTTGCTTAAGCAAAAACTTATCCCAAAAGATAAATTTATACCGTCAACCAAATACAATATAAATTTAATCTCAAACATAATCCACCTTATCCTTATCCTGCATACGAAACGATCCCTTACTCCTTAGTCATTTATATATTGGCTAATAAAGCTAGAGCTAATTATAGCACAGAATTGGGTAAAAGAATTATTAGAAAACGTACAAGTGTTGTATGTGCGGCATAAAATAAGAAACCATTTTATGATTATATATAGCATGATTTATGGAGGATCAGATTTAAAAAATAACAGAGCGGGTCCAAGAAGTCATTGTTAAATGGCAAAACTTGGTACATTTCGGTGGCCTAATCTGGCTTAAATAGATGCTCTCCAACTAAGGCAGTTGTGAGCCCACGAGTCAATTCAGAATCTAAAATTTATAGATTTTTACATCAACTTTAAACTAATAATATATAATAATAATTAAATTTATAATCAAATATTCATAAATATTTAGTAGATTTCTTAATACACATACAAAGTACAACTGTATAAGCAAAAACTGTTGGAAATTTGCGTTTGGTGGGGGTTGCGTCTGTCCATCTTTAATGACTTAAACACCATGGTTCCGCATGTTGGAAACTTTGGTTCTTCACATATGCATAATCTACTAAGTGAGTAGATGACCGGAGGGCCAAGAATCATCAAATTTCGTTGAGAAATGAAAGAGATGTTGGTCCGCAAAAGTAAGGTGTTTGAGGTATGAAAATGTGGTGTGGGACAAATCTACCACATCGGTGGGAAAAGAAAGAATTGTTCATATTATAAGCCTCAAAACTGAATAAGGCTTTGGGACCCCAAGGGTAACCAATGTGTTTGACGGAGGAAGGATCTACGTGTGTTTGGGTTCGAGGATAGGCCCACACGCGCGCCATCACCACCCGTCCGGTCCGGGCCGGGGCTGTTGGGCTTCTTCTGACAGGAAAGCCAACAGGTTGAGTGCATTAACTTGCTGAAAACCCATCAAACGCTGCATCGAACCATATCCCTTCAGCATCGCATTGGGTGTAATGACCGATCGACCAGAATGGACCGAAACCGGAATCCTATTTTTTTTCGGACCGAGGACTGGACCGGAATATTCCGGTCCGGTCTGGACCAAAACATTCCGGTCCGGTCCGGGTTTTGGCCCGGTTGGACTTGTTTTTTTTTTTAAATGCAATTTTTAATCCTAATATGTTATATTACTAATTTTACATTATCAATGCTTCTTTACCAAACTAATTTTACTATTTTACATTATCTATGTTTCTTTACAAAACTAATTTTACTAATTTACATTATCATTGCTAATAAATGAATTAAAAGATCAAAACTTTAACATTGTATAATTGTCTAGACTCTAGAGTCTAGACTCTTGAATTAACTCAATAGTACACATTATCTTGTATAATTGCTTTTACAACCGCAAGAAGCCAAGAATCAAAGAAGTGGAGGCAAAGAATCAACAAGTTCAAGCCCAACAACAATCAACAAGGCAAAGAGTGGCAAATGCAAGCAAAGAAGTGCAAAGAACCAAAGAACCAAAGAAGTGCAAAGAAGTGCAAATACCAATGTTGCAAAGAGATAAAGAAATTCAACAAGAACCAAAGAAGGCAAAGAAGTGTGTGCATCATGAAAGCAAAGAACCATCAACCAAAGAACCATCAACCAAAGAACCAACAACCAAAGAAGGCAACAAAGCAAAAGTGCAAAGAAGCCGCCAAGTGCAAAGAACCAAAGAAGGCAACAAGTGGCAAAGAAGTGGCAGCAAGTGCAGCAGCCAACAAGTGCAAGAGACATCACCCAAAGAAGAACCAAAGAAGGCAAAGAGGCAACAGCAGTGCAAAGAGTGCAAAGAATCAAAGAACCAAAGAACCAAAGAACCAAAGAAGGCAAAGAGGCAAAGAAGCCAAAGAACTAACAACCAAAGAAGTGCAAAGAAAGGCAAAGAAGCCAGAAAGTTAGCAAAGAAGCCCGCAGCACGCAGCACGCAACACACAACACACATCACACAGCACACAGCAGGTGCAGCAAGCAGCACACAGCAGTCAGCACTCAGCACACAGCACAACACACATCACACAACATCAACAAACAACAACTAGACTAGTAGTTCTAACTTCAATCACACCAACGAGTCCACAAAAACGACTTCATCATCCATATCATCACATTGCACATCTAGACATAGCAATAAAGAAAAAAGATAGATAAATAATGTCAAACATCTTTAAAAAAATTACAACATAATACATTAAAGTTACATTGGAATAGAGTTATAAGTTGAAATGAATAAATTTTAAAATAAAGAGGCATTACCTTAGGAGTCAAAGAACTCTGAAATGGATCTAGATGACGACCACCCGCACTAAAAGCAGATTCCGATGCAACGGTGGATAATGGGATGGCTAATATGTCACGTGCCATGCGTGAAAGAATCAGATAACGATGTCCATTACTACTCCACCAAGATAATGCATCCATTTCTTCTTCCTCCGCCCCTAGTTGTTCATTTATATATCTATCCAACTCACTAATCACATATCCACTTGACCCCTTTAATCTTTTTGCTCTATCTTTTAAATTTTTCATGTATTCGTCACACCCTTCTATATTGCCATCCAAATCAATTGACATAGGATCTACATTTAGCACACTTGGAGGAAAACAAGAAGAATACAACAATCTATATTCATCAAATAATTTGTAAGTGAACTCCTTCACTTCATTGCAAAGTTTCATTCCCTTTTCTTTTCCATATATATCGGTTAGAGTCAATTTAAAAACTACCATCTTAGAGTGAGGATCAAGAATAGAGACAACATAAATAAACATATTCATTTTCTCCACATTCCCCCAATATTTGTCAAACTTTTTTCTCATTGCAATTGCCATATTTTGGAAATCCGAATCCAAACTTTTTTGCCATTTATTCAACATGTCATACATTGTGGCAATCTCAAATAAACCTTTATTGCATGTCACATAAAGTGAACCAGAGATACGACGAGTCAAAGTATAAAATCCATTCAAAAAGTGAACCAACCTCTCTACTTTTTTCCAATCATCGCATTGAGGATGCCTTTCATTGTCCTTCAAATCCACTCCACATGGATGAGATATCCCACTAAAAACATGCTGAAATTTCAAAGCCGTATACAACATGGTGTATGTTGAGTTCCAACGAGTGGGGACATCAAAAGACAACAAACACTTGCTGTCTATATTAGTTTTTTGCACAAGTTCTTTGAACCTAACTATTCTTGCGGGTGAATTCTTAACATACTTCACAACATTTCTAACTCTATCAATGCACACACCATGCTCTTTAATGCCATCCCACTGATCGGTGTATTTTATATACACTTTTTGAGTCATTTTTAGTTAGTATTTTACTCATTTTATTTATGTTTAGTATAGTATTAGGGTCGTTTTCCTTTCTTTTGTGTCACAGCGGTAAAAAATGGAGAAATGGCGAAAAGGAGATGAAATGAGCATAAATGAGATGGAATTGCACACAAAAAGGGCCAAGAAATGAAGTCTAAGAAGTTCCGAAAATTATAGAGGAGATCAGACGAAGTCCGGACGAGAAAAGGACGACAATAATCCGCTCAAAAACGCCACCGAGTCGCGGCGCAGCGCGCGGTGCCCAAAGTCGAAAGACCGAGAGTTCTTGATTTTGCGCCATGGCTGATCTGCCTGGCGCGCGCCGACGCGATTTATGAAGTCTGGGCCGAATTTGACATGTTTTCAGAATCCTAAAGGGATTACTTTTCCTACCTAAAGGGATTACTTTTTCTACCTAAAGGGATAACTTTTCCTACCTTAAAACTCTTACCTAAAAGGATTCTAATAACTTTTCCTACTTACAAATCCTTAACCCTTCACCTAAAGGATTCTTGGTCTATAAATAGTCTCTACATCATTAGAAGAATTCATTCTCCATTCCACCATTCACCACTCTACATCCACCCTTCCACCAATCCATCTTGTAAATATTCCACAACACAACCCTTGGATGCTAGAAGGCTTGGAGACTCATTCTTAAGTATTTTCTTTTCTTTTCTTTTCTTTATTTCAGTTTTTATGATGAACATTGAATTAGTTCTTGTCATGTCAATGGCTAGGAACTAATTCTATTATAGGGCTTTCCATGTTAAATCACTAGAAACTTATGTTATGAATTAATGCATGGTTATGGTTATTCTTCTTCTTGTTGAGATTTATCCAATAATTGCTTTGAATGCTTGGTAATTAATTGATCACTAATTATCATTATTTATATGATTTCTAATCAAACTCGAAAGGAGGAGGTTGTGAATATCTCGTAAGTTGGGTAGACATATTTTGGATCGGGGATGAAAATACATCAATTACTTATGTAGGCTTAACAACCCTAATTTTACGCACGGCGCGACGTTAACTAGGTTTTGGTCTTAATCCTCCTATAGTCATCCTTATCACCGAAAGGTAGAAAGGAGTATATCGAGTCGAGTGTTTATATAGCCTTAACGGAGTATAAAACGATTTCGTAAACCCGCTAGCTCGAGAGAGAAGAACCATAATTCATTGCATTAATAAGTAACATAAGCGGATAGTTGAGAGGCGTGGAAGTTCTATTTCATCACAACCAAGTAAACCTATAGTTAATTAGCCTTTATAATTGTTAGTCAAAAACAACAAAAATCAATATCGGTTACCAAATAGATACTAAAAGATAGATAATTGGTACTTGAACACTAATCCTTGTGGACGATATTCGGTCTTACCAAGACTATATTACTTGTCACGATAACGTGCACTTGCGTTAAAGTGTGTGCATCTTTTCGCGCATCAAGTTTTTGGCGCCGTTGCCGGGGATTAGTGATGCGCGTAATATGCACACACTTTTAAACGCAAGTGCACGTTATCGTATCAAGTAGTATAGTCTTAGATAAGACCGAATATCGTCCTCTGGGATTAGGGTTCAAGTACCAACTATCTATTTTCTAGTATCTATTTGGCGAATTGATAATTGATTTGGTTGTTTATAACTACGAATTATAAAAGCTATTTAAATATAAAGGTTTACTTGTAATGAGAATAGGGCTTATGTATCCTCACTATCCGCTTATGCTACTCATTAATGCATTACTTATGGTATTCTTCTTTTGGAGAAAGCGGGTTTACGAAATCGCTTTATACTCGTTAGTGGTTATATAAACACTCAACCCGAGATCGCCTTACCTAACTTTCACGATAAGGGTAACTCTATAGGAGGATTAAGAACAAAACCTAGTTGACCGTCACGCACAATGCGCAAAAATTAGGTTGTTAAGCCTCTCATCAACGCTTACAAAACTAATTGAGGTATTTTCATCCCCAATTCAAGCCCTGCCTACCCAACTTACAACATATTCACAATCCCCTTTTCGTAACTGATTAGAAATCATATAGTGATAATTAGTTGTCAATTAATTACCAAGAATTCAGCTCAATTATTGGATAGATCTCTCAAGAAAAACAACCATAAGCGTGCATTAAATTATAGCATAAGTTTCAAGAAGTTCAACATAGAAAGCCTTATAGAGAATTAGTTCCTAGCCATAAATATGACAAGAACTAATTCAAAGTTCATCATAAAAGCGAAATAAAGTAAAGAAAAGAAAAGAAAATTACTAAGAACAGTTCTGCCAAGCGGCATGGTGTGGAATATTTACAAGATGGATTGATGGAAGGATGGATGTAGAATGGTGAATGGTAGAATGGAGAATGAATAATTCTTCTAATGATGTAGAGTATTTATAGCCAAAGAATCCTTTGTGAAGTGGTTAAGGATTTGTAGAAAAGGAAAAGTTATTAGAATCCTTTTAGGTAAGGGTTTTAAGGTAGGAAAAGTTATCCCTTTGTAGGAAAGGTTATCCTTTAGGTAGGAAAAGTTATCCCTTTAGGATTCTCAAACATGTCAAATTCGCCCAAAGATTTCACAATTCCCGGCGCTGTTCGCAGATCAGGCGCTACCAAATTCAGCAACTCTTCGACTTTCAAGACTTTGGGCGCCACAGCTTTTGGCCAAGGCGGTGACATTTTTGGCGAATTCCGCTTCGTTGCTTTTTCGTCCGGATTCGTCTGATTTTCTATAATTCCGAACTTCTTAGACTTCATTTCTTGGCCCTTTGTGTGCAATTTCATCTCTTTATGCTCATTTCATCTCCTTTTCGCATTTCTCCATTTTTGACCGTGACACAAAAGAAAGGAAAACGACTAATATCGTACTAAACATAAATAAAATGAGTAAAATACTAACTAAAATGACTCAAAAAGTGTATATAAAATACACCGATCAAATACCCTAACTTAACCTTTGCTCCTCGAGCAAAGATAGAAAGAAAGAAATAAAAGACTCAAAACGAAAAATAAAAGACTCACGACATTGATCACTTTTGCTGCATTTAGTGTTATCTAGAAAAACATGAAGGTTAGCGTAATAATATGCAGAACATGTAACATGAAATTTTTCAAAGACACTAAACACATTGAGCTAGATATTTCCCAAACTCATATTTATCATGCTTTAATGGAAGTCAATATACTAAATCATGCATATAAATTCAAAAATCCTATGGCATGCTTACTTGCTATTCTCCACTAATCTGAATATGCATAAAAGAGATCTTCAGACTTTAAGGGTTGTAATGTAGGCTTAGGTAGGGGTTGGTAAAAATAGGCATTTAGGCTCATTTTTGTGTACCATAAGCTCTTTAGCTTTTCAAGATTTCCCTTTTCTTTTGTTCTTTTCTTCACTTCAATTCTATCTTTTCCTCTTTTGTTTTGGGAGAATGAAGAGTATTATAATAACAAGCACCCCCAAACTTAGGCTTTTGCCTCTTTCTTATTACTTTTTTATTGGGGTGCAACAAACTCATTCACTCTTTTTGTCTCTTTTTTAACACAATTGATTCCACTACTTCACATTTTTACTTATGGCACAATCTGTGGGAATATAGGGTGTCAAAGAAGAAGTTTCAATATTAGGCTCAAATGGTGACTAGGATACTTTTAAAGTTCGGGGTAGAAAAGAGTGGTAAAATTGACTATCAAAGAAATGCTCGAGTCATCTCCTATGCATATCCTAACTATTTCGCCAAATAGCAAGCAATCATAACACATAGGTTTTCATAATTTAGCATGCACAATTTTAAGCAAGAAACTCCAATAGACAGATTTTTGTGAGTTTTTGGCATATCTAACCTAGGTGTTTAGATAGTTGCTTCTAATTCCATTACATTATTCCACCTTCCTTCACTAGGTGTTTCTAGCAACTACAGCATACATGATCTTTGACAGGCAATTATGACTTAAAAAGAAGAAAAAAAAATTGTGACTCAAAAATAAACACAAAACAAATAAAAAAAGACTTAATTGAAACATAACAAGACACAAATAAAACACCCCCAAACTTAAATCACACATTGTCCCCAATGTGTGCAAGACTCAAAGAAAATAAAAGAAAATGACAACTTATCGACACAACACTGGGTCATAACGGAGGTCTAGGATGAAAAATTCTGGAATTTGCACTAAATATGGCTCTTCGAAGTTCGGCCGCCCACGAGATTCGGCGCCATGAGTCGCTAATCTTGTGACCTCTGAGTTCGCGCCATGCCTCGATTCAGCCGCGCATGACGATCGCTTTCCTTTTTTCAGCGTTTGTTGCTCCTTTTTCCTCGGTTTCAGCTTTCAGTCCACCTGTCATCCAACAACACAAAACAAGAACCCAAGACCGTGAGATCGTTTCAAGACAAAATAAAATAAAATAAAGATGTAAATTAAAATAACATAATTAAAAACATTGGGTTGCCTCCCAACAAGCCATTTCTTTAACGCCTTTTAGCGGACGCAATTAACCTTTCTCGAGTGCCCATTGGATCCTTCGCGAATCGCTTGCAATCCGCAGAGTTATTGTGCAGGTCTCACTTCAACTACAACAATTGCTTCAAACAAGGGCCTCAAATATACGATTATCCCCCAAGTATACAAGACATGCTTGTCTTTTAGGTTCTCTCTAATGTAGGGATCAGTGAGATTCCCTACATCTTTCAACTCTAGGGGGTGCCCTTGATGGTTTTGACTTCCTGTTTGGGAGTCAACTTTGTGTTGGTGGTGTTTCTTCCGCAATAGGTACAAGAAAAGATTTTCCAAGGAATCGAAGGTGAATAATTGGATCTGCACTCTTCTCCTTCTCTACACCAACCGTCTTGCTGATTCCTCAATAGTTGGGTGTGATTCGTGCTCCTCAATTTGCTGTTATTGTTGAATATGATCGCGAAGTTCGCTATTTGCGTTTCCAACTTCTTTATACCCAACCTCATTTCGTCCATGAACCGAAGTTTGGGACCTCGTGAGGCCGAGTAGAGTTTCTCGTATTTCCTCCTCTCTTCCTACATGGTTGGAGCTCGATCATATTGATAGAAATCCATGTCTTAAGGATCCCGAGATAAATCAAAACCAACAACGAATCACTGCACCTCGATTTTTTTTTTTTTTTAATAACGAAAACGTAAAAATAAAAAAATTAAAACCAAATTAGAAATTAAAAATAGATAATTTGATATTGAACTATTGCCTAATACCCTAAGCGGCCAAAAACTTGATGCGCGTAATATGCACACACTTTTAAACGCAAGTGCGTTATCGTATCAAGTAGTATAGTCTTAGATAAGGCCGAATATCGCCCTCGGGATTAGGGTTCAAGTACCAACTATCTATTTTCTAGTATCTATTTGGCGAATTGATAATTGATTTGGTTGTTTATAACTACGAATTATAAAAGCTATTTAAATATAAAGGTTTACTTGATTGTAATGAGAATATGGCTTCTATGTATCCTCACTATCCGCTTATGCTACTCATTAATGCATTACTTATGGTATTCTTCTTTTGGAGAAAGCAGTTTACGAAATCGTTTTATACTCCCGTTAGGGTTATATAAACACTCAACCCCAGTATCGTTCCTTACCTAACTTTCGCTGATAAGGGTAACTCTATAGGAGGATTAAGAACAAAAACCTAGTTGACCGTCACGCACAATGCGCAAAATTAGGGTTGTTAAGCCTCTCATCAACGCTACAAAACTAATTGAGGTATTTTCATCCCCAATTCAAGCCTGTCTACCCAACTTACAACATATTCACAATCCCCCTTTTCGTAACTGATTAGAAATCATATAGTGATAATTAGTTGTCAATTAATTACCAAGAATTCAGCTCAATTATTGGATAGATCTCTCAATAAGAAAAACAATCATAAGCATGCATTAAATTATAGCATAAGTTTCAAGAAGTTCAACATAGAAAGCCCTATAGGAGAATTAGTTCCTAGCCATAAATATGACAAGAACTAATTCAAAGTTCATCATAAAAACTGAAATAAAGTAAAGAAAAAGAAAAGAAAATTACTAAGAACGAGTCTCCAAGCCAAGCATCCAAGGGCTGTGTTGTGGAATATTTACAAGATGGATTGGTGGAAGGATGGATGTAGAATGGTGAATGGTAGAATGGAGAATGAATAATTCTTCTAATGATGTAGAGTATTTATAGCCAAAGAATCCTTTAGGTGAAGGGTTAAGGATTTGTAGGAAAAGGAAAAGTTATTAGAATCCTTTTAGGTAAGGGTTTTAAGGTAGGAAAAGTTATCCCTTTAGGTAGGAAATGTTATCCCTTTAGGTAGGAAAAGTTATCCCTTTAGGATTCTGAAACATGTCAAATTCGGCCCAGCACTTCCAGCGTCGTGCGCTGCCTAGATGGCCAGCATGGCGCTCAAATTCAGCAACTCTTCGGGACTTTCAGCACTTTGGGCGCCAGCTGCTTTCCAGTACATGGCCGGTGACATTTTTTCTCGCGAATTCGCTTAAATGCGTCTTTTCTCGTCCGGACTTCGCGATTTTCTCTATAATTCCCGGAACTTCTTAGACTTCATTTCTTGGCCCTTTTGTGTGCAATTTCATCTCTTTTATGCTCATTTCATCTCCTTTTCGTCATTTCTCCATTTTTGACCGCTGTGACACAAAAGAAAGGAAAACGACCCTAATACTGTACTAAACATAAATAAAATGAGTAAAATACTAACTAAAAATGACTCAAAAAGTGTATATAAAATACACCGATCAATTAGGCATAGTTCAATATCAATTTTATCTATTTGTAATTTCTAATTTGGTTTTATTTCTGTTTTTTATTTATTTTTATTTATTTTTGCTCCAAGAACAAGTTTCTAACTTGTTATGCGAGCATCGTTTTATCACCTTTTGTTGTTTTCTTATTTTGCAGGTTAATATATATATATATATATATATATATATATATATATATATATATATATAATAAAATCAGGACACATCGACTACTACTATCGAGAGGTGGAGTCATCAATGCGACTTAACTACGGATGTCGGAGGAAGATCGAAATGAGTTGCAGTGAGCATACTTATGTTCGCCAAGTGCCGTGCTCGGTTTATGGTTTGAGACAAGGAGTCCTCGAGAAAGTTGGAGACACAAATAGGGCAATTGATGGATGAGATGAGCAATACAACTCAAGCAAATCTGCCTAGCGACATCATTATGGGAGGTGATAAGCAAATAGAAGAGCCTGAACCACACTCAGCTGTTGAGGAATCTGGCGAGATAATTGGTGTAGAGAAGGAAAAGGGTACTGAGATCCAATCATTCATCTTTTTGGATTCCTTGGAAAATCTTTTTCTTGCACCTATTGCAGAAGAAACACCACCAACTGTCAATGTTGTGTCACGACCCGACCCCGGGGCCGCGACTAGTACCCTACTGGGGTACCCTGTCAGGTATATGTCAGAGAATAGCAGCGAAACATAACACAACACATAACATCATAAAAAGGGTAATACATATCTGACCAGCCGATAAGGCTGCCTTCCATAAACATACTTAACCAACGTATTTATAATACAACTGGTTCTTATAGCCCAAAACACATAGGCCACGCACTTAAAGATAACAACTGTGGCGGACGTGGCTCGCCATACCACGAATGTACAAAATACCTATAGCATCGTGGAAATATCCGTACTAATAAATAAGCTTCCGAGGAATGGAGCTTCGACACGAATAGTGATCCTAAGAACGAGGATCCTCAATCGCGCTTACTACCGCGGATTGAACGCAGCCGGGAAGGGGTCGATTACAATATGTACCAAGTACGTAAAGCTGGGAAAAATACTGTAATATGATATCATAAGTCTAAAAGCAAGCTGGAGTCATGAAAGACGATAAAATACCTTTTACTGTGCCTACTCCTGGGATATATGTATAATAATGCATAAAGTAGGAGGCTCATGATCAAAACAGGGTACCTCGCCCGTAGTATCAATAAAACCATCCTACTCCTGGGACTATTTCACCCGCATGGGTCCCGTGGACCCGCATGAGGTACTCGTGATCGTGTACTGCATGGCGTGGGACTATTTCACCCGCATAAGCCCATAAGGACTCGCGTGAGGTATTCCTCGCATCATGGGTAGCAAATCCACTAACAGCGGTGGTATAACGATCTTGGGACTTTCCTCGGATATACTCTTACCCGGCGGATGGTATAACGATCTGGGTTTGTACTCGCCGGATATACTCTACACCGAGCAGATGGTATAACGATCTTGGGGCTTGCCCCTCAGATATACTCTTACACTGGTGCAGATGGTATAACGATCTTGGATCTGCCCCTCAGATATACTCTTACACTGGAGAAGGTGGTATGACGATCTTGGGGCTTGCCCCTCAGACATACTCTTACCCTGGAGAAGGTGGTATAACGATCTGGGCTTGCCTCGGATATACTCTTACCCTAGCTCAAATCACATCATATCATAATCATAAATAAGTTAAGAAAACTTATAACTTCTTATTAGTCTTGTTCATATACCCTCTCATTTTAGTTTACTTAAGGCACTTAACCATATCTATAGTAAAAGAACACCGGGAGTTTAACCCAAGTACTACATACTTCAACTCTTTTGAAAAGGACTCTTCTTTATACATAAAAACCTTTGGGAAATTGATACCTTAAAATCAATTTGCCTCCCCATATACTTATCTTATTTAGAGTAAATCTCTTCTCATTAACCTTTTATGAAGCTAATAAACCAACTTCCCATAAAGTTGTTATATTAACTCTTATGCTTTAGTAAAATCATACTTTTCCCTTAACTAAGGGAATTATACATTCTTAAAATGAAACAAGTCATTATATGCTTAAAATGAGTAAGAATACCAAATCTTGTACGTCTACCGTACTACATAGTTTAATCTATTCATGCTCAAGAGATAGGAAAACTTCACATACCTCTTTAGTCAATCCACTTGCTAGGTCCAACTACCGCAAGTAATATTTCAACCTATAATAACCATGATATGTTCATTAACCTCTAATTTCAATGTAGAATAATCTAACTCAAAGCCACTAAATTCTACGGAAAATTGGGCAGCATTTCCTTTGTTTCTACATACTTTGCCACCTTTCTCAAGGCCGAATTTATCATCCAAATGCCTCATTCAAGGCTCAACAATCCAACAATGCAAAGGGGATTACACACCCAAACTAATTCTGCCCACAAGGTACAATAATTCATTTTAACAAGTTTAAGGTAGTTTTTAGGCTACAACATGCTCACTTGTTCTTTTAACCAATCCTTTCATATCCCAACCACATTTCTCACATGCAATCAATCTAAGGGCCTTATTTCCAACTAAAAGTTCTTCCTACTCAACATGCAATACCAAATACCAACTATAAAAGAAGAATGGTTACCTTAGAGCTTTTAGCCAATTTATTCCAACAATTGCTAGCCTCTACTCCAAGAATATCACCACAATAGTCTTCACAAGCTTGTAATAACCTTTCCTTCCTATCACACTTTTCAGATTTTCTTTAGGCTTAGAATTCCTCTTGGAAACTTAGAGAGAAGGAGAGCTAAAGCTTTAGAGAGAGGAAATTAGAAGATGACCAAGTCTTCAAGACTTGGTCAATATATAGCATGCAAGAAATCAGATGGGGGGAACACTTGTCACCCTCCCAAGGTCTTTTAAAAGAAAAATCTGACTTTTCTAAGTTTTTTCCGCCCAAAAATCCCGCCTCGGCGCCGCCAGGCGCGGCCAGCACATGAAACCTCCGCCAACTCTCTGGACTTTCGGCGCGCGCCTGTTGTCTGGCGCGGCGCTGAAACTTCAGTGACCCTCGACTTTAGGCGCCGCGCGCATCCGCGCGCGCCCTGCCGCGCTTTGCTCGAACGCATTTCGCCCGATCGCGCTGAACTTGTAACTCTCATAACTTTCTACTCCGACGTCCTATCGACGAACGGTTGGTTGCGTTGGAATCTAGACTCAACGAACTACGCCCTAGGACTTTAAAATACTTAGGAACTCTCAATGAATCAGGTCATAACCCGCCTCACAGTTGACTAAAACCCGTCCGGAATAATCCGTCAACCTATCCTTTGAAAATTTTAAGTCTTACATGCTTTCGCACGCTCTCATACGTAGGGTCAGAACTACGGGGTATAACATGTTGACCCCCAAACAGAAGGTCCATACCATCAAGGGCACCCCCTAGAGTTGAGAGATGTTGGGAATCTCACTGATCCCTACATTAGAGAGAGCCTAAAAGACAAGCACGTCTTGTGTACTTGGGGGATAATCGTATATTGGAGGCCCTTGTTTGAAGCAATTGTTGTAGTTGAAGTGAGACCTGCAACAATAACTCTGCGGATTGCAAGCAGTTCGCAGAAGGATCCAATGGGCACTCGTAAAGGTTAATTGCGTCCGGCTAAAAGACGTTAAAGACAGCGCTTGTTGGGAGGCAACCCAATGTTTTTAATTATGTTATTTTAATTTCTGTCTTTAGTTTATTTTATTTTATTTTGTCTTGAACAGTCTCACGGTCTTGGGTTCTTGTTTTGTGTTGTTGGATGACAGGTGGACTGAAAGCTAAAACCGAGGAAAAAGGAGCAAAAACGCTGAAAAAAAAGGAAAAGTCGTCGTCAGCGCCGCGGTGCCCAGAAGCAGCGCCGCGGCGCCAGAACTTCAGAGAGCCACAGTACTAGCAGCGCCGCGGCGCCGAATCTCAGGGCCGCGGCGCCGGAACTTCAGAAACCCAGATTCCGTGCAAATTCCAGAATTTTTCCTCCTAGACCTCCGTTATGACCGCTGTGTTGTGTCAGTAAGTTGTCCATATTTTTTTTGAGTCATGCACACATTGGGGACAATGTGTGATTTAAGTTTGGGGGGATGTTTTATTGTTTTTGAGTTTTTTTTTGAATTGTTTTGTGTATTTTTGAGTAATTTTTGAGTCATTTTTTAGTCATAATTTTTTTTTATGATCATGCATGCTGTAGTTACTTGAAACGCCTAATGAAGTAAAGTGGAATAATGTAATGGAATTAGAAGCAACCATCTGAACACTTAGGATAGATATGCCAAAAATTCATGAAATCGAACTATTTGGGGTATCTTGCTTGATTTATGCATTGTTAGTGATTAAACATATGTGTCTGCTTGCTTGCTATTTGAGGCGAAATAGTTAGGATATGCATGTTAGGGAGATGACTCAGACATTTCTTTGTTAGCCCTTTCTTACCATTCTTTGCCTATCCCTGACAGTCAAATTATATCCCTAGTCAACCCCTTTGAGCCTAAAAATAAAACATTTCTTTGACACCCTATAATTCTATACTTGTGCCATAAGTGAAAAATTGAGATGTTTGGAATATAAAGTGTTGAAAAAGAGACAAAAGAGAGTAAACAATTTTGATGCACCCCAATGAAAAAGTAATAATAAATAGGCAAAAACCTAAGTTTGGGGGTGTCTGCTATTCATCATACACCTCATTCTCTCAAAACAAAAGAGGGGAAAGATAGGTATGAAGTGAAAAAGAGAATCGAAAGAAAAGGGAAGAGTTGAAAGAAAAAAAACTTATGGTACATAAATTGAGCCTAAATGACTATTTTTACCTACCCCTGCCTAATCCTACATTACAACCCTGAAAAGCCCTGAAGATCTCTAATATGTGTATCCATGATTAGTGGAAAATAGCAAGTAAACATGTCATAAGATTTTGAAATTAACATGCATAGTTAAGTATTTTTACTTCCATTGAGCATGATTAAATTGAATTTGCGAAATATCTGACTTGAGTGTTTAGAATGCTAAAAATTCATGTTATATGTTCCTGCATATAATTCTGCTAACCTTCATGTTTTTCTAAATAACAACAATGCAGCAAAGTGATTAATGTCGTTGAGTCTTTCTAGTTTCTTTTTCCTTGTGTCTTTATTTCTTTCTTTTGATCTTTGCTCGAGGGCGAGCAAATGTTAAGTTTGGGGGTATTTGATCGGTGTATTTTATATACACTTTTTGAGTCATTTTTAGTTAGTATTTTACTCATTTTATTTATGTTTAGTATAGTATTAGGGTCATTTTCCTTTCTTTTGTGTCACAGCGGTCAAAAATGGAGAAATGGCGAAAAGGAGATGAAATGAACATAAATGAAATGGAATTGCACACAAAAAAGGCCAAGAAATGAAGTCTAAGAAGTTCCGGAAATTATAGAGGAGATCAGACTAAGTCCGGACGAGAAAAGGACGACAAACAGTCGCAAAACGTCACCGAGCCGCGGCGCAAGAAGGCCGCGACGCCCAAAGTGCTGAAAGACCCGAGAGTTGCTGATTTTCAAGCGCCGCGGCGCCAGTCTGCAGGGCCGCGGCGCCGATGCGGGATTTATGAAGTCTGGGCCGAATTTGACATGTTTTCAGAATCCTAAAGGGATTACTTTTCCTACCTAAAGGGGTTACTTTTCCTACCTAAAGGGATAACTTTTCCTACCTTAAAACCCTTACCTAAAAGGATTCTAATAACTTTTCCTACTTACAAATCCTTAACCCTTCACCTAAATGATTCTTGGTCTATAAATAGTCTCTACATCATTAGAAGAATTCATTCTCCATTCCACCATTCACCACTCTACATCCACCCTTCCACCAATCCATCTTGTAAATATTCCACAACACAACCCTTGGATGCTAGAAGGCTTGGAGACTCATTCTTAAGTATTTTATTTTATTTTCTTTTCTTTATTTCAGTTTTTATGATGAACATTGAATTAGTTCTTGTCATGTCAATGACTAGGAACTAATTCTATAATAGGGCTTTCCATGTTAAATCACTAGAAACTTATGTTATGAATTAATGCATGGTTATGGTTATTCTTCTTCTTGTTGAGATTTATCCAATAATTGCTTTGAATGCTTGGTAATTAATTGATCACTAATTATCATTATTTATATGATTTCTAATCAAACTTCGAAAGGAGGAGGTTGTGAATATGCTGTAAGTTGGGTAGACATATTTTGGATTGGGGATGAAAATACCTCAATTACTTATGTAGCGTTAATGAGAGGCTGAACAACCCTAATTTTACGCATGGCGCGTGACAGTTAACTAGGTTTTTTGTCTTAATCCTCCTATAGAGTCATCCTTATCACCGAAAGGTAGAAAGGAGCAATACTAGGGTTGAGTGTTTATATAGCCTTAACGGGAGTATAAAACGATTTCGTAAACCTGCTAGTTCCGAGAGAAGAAGAACCATAATTCATTGCATTAATAAGTAACATAAGCGGATAGTTGAGGAGACGTGGAAGCCCTATTCTCATCACAACTGAAGTAAACCTATAGTTAATTAGCCTTTATAATTGTTAGTCATAAACAACAAAAATCAATATCGGTTACCAAATAGATACCAAAAGATAGATAATTGGTACTTGAACACTAATCCTTGTGGACGATATTCGGTCTTACCAAGACTATATTACTTGTCACGATAACGTGCACTTGTGTTAAAGTGTGTGCATCTTTTCGCGCATCACCCACACAATAAGATTGATGATATGAGCAATGCATCTAATATGAATATATTTGCCATCACTAATGCAACCAGTTCTTTGAACCATTCTTCTTAAGTGTGCACAAGCAACATCATTAGAGCTAGCATTATCAACTGTGACGGTAAATAATTTATCCTCAATGCCCCAATATTCTAAGCACGCCTCAACAACTTTTCCAATGGTCTCACCTTTATGACTAGATATTGAACAAAAATTAATTATCTTTTTATTTAATTTTCAATCATTATCAATGAAAGTAAAGCTTGATTATATAGTGTAAGGAAGAGAGGAGGTGTTAATGGGTGTTAATGACTATTAAGAGGTTGTTTAAGAGGCTCAATGAAGAGCCAAAACGTTCAGGAATAAGTGCCCAACTTTCCAACAACTTAATGACATTAAACTCTGAAAAACGCTCGAAGCGTCGTGGCCCTGCAGCCTGGCCAACTTTGATTTCAAGAAACTTGAGGGACCAAACTGTAATTATAATAAAGTCTGGGGTCCAAAAAGATGTCCCGTGACCCGAACCGGGTTGTGGCGCGCGTGGGCCTAGTCTCGAACCCAAGCACACCTAGGTCCTCCCTCCTTCAAACACATGGGTTAACCCTTGGGGTCCCAATCCTTTATTCAGTTTTGAGGCTTATATTATGAACAATTCTTCCTTTTCCTACCGATGTGGTAGATTTGTCTCACACCACTCTTTCATGTCTCAAACACCTTACTTCGCAGACCAATATCTCTTTCATTTCTCAATGGAATTTGACGATTCTTGACCCTACGGTCATCTACTCACTTAGTAGATTATGCACATGTGAAGAACCAGGGTCTTCAATATATAGAACTATGATGTTTAAGTCATTGAAGATGAACGAACCCAACCTCCACCAAAGGCAAATTTCCAACAAGAGTATCTACTATCATAATCTCATTAATGTTTAAATTCGCAATAGCTCGTGATGTAATCTCATAAAAATTATAAATCTTTGACCATTAAATTCAATAAATGAATATTAATGTACTAGACAAGTGTCAATATGTAAAAAAACACTAGGAGTTAGAGAGAAGTTTCTCTCACTAAGAAAACGCTCTCAACGTTTCCCTTAGTTGCTCCTTAGGTTTCTTCCTCTTCTTCCACCCCCCTTAGTTTTTTTCGTTTGATTCATTATGGTTTGATTGTTATTGTCCACAATATGAAAAAGTCTAAACGTTACACACGTTCTAGCAATGATTCAGGAGGTTCAGGCAGTTCGGCTAAAGCTAGAACAAAGAAGAAAAAAAAGAATGGCAGTAGTCCAACAATTGCCGAGGAAAATCTTATTCCAATCTCGACCCTTCCGTGTTGGTTCATGTTACTCGGACTCGCGCTTTCCTTTAGAAAATGTAGTAGATGATTCTATGCTACAAAGGATACATGAATGGGGCAAAAATATCGAAATTGAAAGCTTGGATATTAGTGAGTTTGAAGCGCGTAACTTCCAAGAAGACCATTGACGCCCTAATGCTACTATGGTGATTGATCATTCCACGCCAATTTGTTGGTAAAGGGATCATTTCGATGAACTAGACAAATACTCCAAAGATTAGTACCGACACTACCGGAAATTCTCTCGGGTTTCCGAAAAGGGTTAAAATCGGGCGGACATTGCAATTGGTGAAGCGAAAGCGATGGCATTCTCGTCTAAACCGGGTCAAGGCGTGGGTCAACGGTTCTTGGCGGGTCGTGCAGGGGTTCATGGGTCCAAGAGTACTCATGTCTTGTTTGATTCGAAGTCAGTTGAAAGCATTGATGGTACTTCTATCCCCAAGAAGTTCAACGCGGATGTCAAGAGAGCAAACTTCAACGCCCGAAACGATGGGACTACTCCTATTACGGGTCGGGTCTTGGGTCAGAAGGCTAAGGCGGGTCACGAGGATAACAATGATACTAGGAATATGCACTCTATGCAAGGATCAAGATCAGATGTGGAATACGAAGGGTTTCTAGCCCCAGTTTCAACGTCATAATTGAAGCGCCGAGGCGTCAAACTTTAATGCCATGTATCAAGATTGCACTCCCAACTTCGCCTTAATGATGGTCTGATTTCCAAGGCAAGGGGGGACAACCTAGGGACATTAACTACCCCGCTTTACAAGGAGCTAAGTCAATGGTGGTTCCAGCGTTTTGATTGAGGAGCCGAGGCGTCGCGACATTTATGAGGCGTACCAACGACTCTCTCATTACTCGGTTCTTTATGATGGTCTTAGTTCCAAGACGGATCGGGGATAATCTAGGGCATTGACTACTCACGTTACACCAAGAGCAAAGTCAATTGTGAGAAACAAAGCTATTTCTTTGTCGAGCGAGCCTAGAACTCCACAACCATCAATATTCCGAGAGGCGAGGGTCGGCGTTGAATGTGGCGGGTTTCAATGACTCTCTAATAACTCCGGACTTTATGATGGTCTTGGTTCCAAGACGGATCAGGGGACAATCTAGGGCATTGACTACTCACGTTACACGAAGAGCCAAGTCATTTGTGAGAAACAAAGCTATTTCTATGTCGAGCTCAGAACTCCATAACCATTAATGATGCAAGAGCGAGGGGTCAACATTGAATGAGGCGGCATTCAAAGTGCCTTCTCGTGATTCAAGTCAACAACCACATTTCTTTAAGTGTCACCAATGAAGCCTTCCCTACTTTAGCTAGTTTGCTAAGTGGAGCCAATCTCAAGAATCACAACACTTTTCGCCTTTAACACTTCCTGATTCGAGTAGAGTCCTAAACTTCCCCTCTCTCATCTAATACCACTTCACTACTTCTGAATTTCACAACACCATACCCCTTCTATCTCCTCTTCCTTCTATTCCTTCGAAAACCAACACAAATTCCCTACCCTCCCAAATGGCACGCAAATCATCTCTTCTATCATGCCCAAGCTCACTCCCTTCTACCCTTCCTCCGCCTATACCTCCAGATATACCTCCCAATGATTTACACACTAATGCACCTTCTAAACCACATCATTTCCCTACCACACCAAGACTCACAACAATCTTCCCCAAACCATGGCAAAGGTCCTTCCTCCTAAAAAGACTTACGGAGTCTCATGGGAACTAGGATTGAGGCAAAAGGTATGAAGTTACAATTTATTGAACAACAAGGGGAGGAAGTAAATATAGATCTTTGAGGATGAAGTTCCTTTCATAGAAACTTGGGGCTATTGCCTAATAGGTTGCTTCAGGTCCTTTCCCGGAAGAGAAGCGTGAATACGATTGTGAAAGGATGGGAGTTAAATGCCGTATTATACCATATGGCAAAGGTCGGATGTTCAAATTCACGACGGAGGAAGAGCGCACTAATGTACTTCACGGAGGCCCTTATATGGTCTACGGAAAACCATGATGCTCAAGGCTATCAATAAAGGAGTTCTTATAACGGATGATTTGTTTATGGACATTCCTATTTGGGTCACTTTCCGGACATTCCCTTTCTATTCGAGTGCAACGCCTTAGTAAGATTGCTTCACGTGTAGGAAAACCTCTTTACACCGACCAATATACTAAGGAAAGGTCTAAAATGAACTATGCAAGAGTTACAGTGGAAGTGGATGTTAGCGAGGAGCCGATAATGGATTTTGTCGTCAATCTCCCGATAACGTAAAGTATACTCAAAGGGTAAACTATGAGAATTACCGGACTTTTGCTATCATTGTGCGGCTTTTGGACACAACCACTTGAAGTGTAGGAAGGCGAGGATGATGTCAACATTGAAGAAGCTCCAAAACATGCAATACCGAGGCCACCTAACAACAAGGATGATTATATTCATTTGAAGTCAACAAAGTGACGGTGGAACCAACCTCCTCATCCACCATCTTCTCAACATCCCGTAGATGCGATAACTTGATGGACATTGAAGAAAGCGTGCACACAACACCTCCCGTACCGGAAGCTTGGGAGAAGTATCACACGCCGCGTCCTCCGGTTTTAGGTCATTCGCCCATCATGTTTGCGGATTCTCTAGCAAAGTCCTCACCGCCTAATTCTCACAATGGCGTTACACAACATGTTAGGATGAGGGTGAGTCAAAACATTCGATTACGAGATGCCTATGAACCCGCCACCGTTGGATGAAGTTGCATTCAACGGTGCTACGGAAAAGGCCTACCTTGTGTCAAGCAACGTTAACTTTGAACGCGGGAACATAGCTTGGCCGGGTACACAAGTTATGGCTTCCAAAGAACAAAGATGATGGATGGCAAGAGGTTTTGTCCAAAAGAATGGGCAAAGCGATGGGAAGCGAAAGGCTAAGCGCGGAGTCTTAATAAAACCTCCTTTGTTTCCATATGAAAATACTTTGTTGGAATGTCCGTGGTCTTTGCGGACAAAGGGATAGGGCTGCCACGCAAAGCTCTAGTCTGTAGTATCACAAAACAGCATGATGCGGCTATGATTTGTCTATTGGAAACTAAGCTATCTCAACCAAGACGTAGTCTTTCTCTACTCAAAGATTCAAAGCGTGGAAGTTTTGCTCAAATTTGGAATTCATTGGAGCGGTAGAATGCTATTACTTTGGGATCCATCGGGGTTTGTTGCGAAGTGCTTGGTATGGACTCTCAAAGATATCCATGTCCAGGCAAGTTGCAATATAACACAAGTGTCCTTCCTGCCACATTTGTGTACCCGGTTATAGCATCTCGGATAGAAGGATGCTTTGCATCACCTTTCTCACTGGGCGTTGGCATCAATAAGCCTTGGATGATTATGGGAGATTTCAACACTTACGCAACCCTAATGATAAGGTGGGGTCCTCCTCTCACGCCTTATGCACTTAGGATCTTGGAGATTTCAGGAATTCTCATGGACTAGAAGACGCCCTTCATCCGCCTTCTACACTGGACGAATGGTTCGATTTGGTCTAAGCTTGACAGAGTTTTGATGAATCAAAATTGGAGTGATTTGACCTTAGAATGCAAGGCCAATTTCACGCCTATGGAGCTGTCTCGACCACCGCCCCGTGATAGCCACGATTATCAGATCCTATAATGTTGGGAAACGCCTTTCAAGTTCATGAATATGTGGCTTTCACCCACCTTTGAGAACATTATGACTTCATGTTGGAGACAAGACATATGGGTATCGCCAATTCGTCCTTGCCTCCAAATTGAAAGCCTCAAGCAACCTTGGGCTTTGAACATAAGTGACTTTGAGGTATCGAACAAAGAGCAAAAGGGGCAAACATAGAGTTCAAGGAGGCTATCAATGCACACATGGAAAATCCCTTTGATGAAGAGCTTAAAGCGAAGGTTAAGTCCTCAAGAGCTAGAGCAAACACCCATCTTGGAAGTGAAAGACACTTCATAAGGCGAAGTCGGCGTAAGCACTTGATTGGAAGTGATAGATGTTCCAAATACTTTCATAGTTTGATCAAAAGGAGTAATGTCGGGAACTCCATTAACTTTCTTGTTAAAGCTAATGGTACTACCACTACATCACCGAAGAAGTCGAAGTTGCTTGTTGAATTTTACGAAGATCTATTAGGTACTTCCGACCCACTACCAACTTTGATCTGATGTGTTCAACTATGGCCCAAAGTCGAGTGAAGAAGAGAGATTACTGACTTTTGCATTTCATCACCCCAAAGGAGATTTGGGAAGCACTCTCGATATAGTAATGACAAGGCACTGGACCGGATGGTTATCTACCGCTTTCTTCAAGAATAGATGGAAAGATGTGGCCGTGATGTTGTAAGATGTGTCCAAGAGTTCTTCTCACCTGGAGTTCTTTTGAAGCAGTTAATCATACCATCATTACCTGCTACCAAAAGCGACCATGATCCGGTAAATGATTTGGCCCATCGGATTGACTAATGTGATCTATAAGATCATCACAAAGATTCTAGCTAACAGAATGGCATTGATCCTTCCTTCTCTCATCGACAAATCCCGAGGGCTTTTGTGAAAGGAAGAAACATGATGGACAACGTATATGTGGCACAGAGCTTGTGAGAGGATTTAATAGAGCCGAGTCTCACCAAGATGTATGCTTATGGTGGACGCCGTAAAGCATTCGATCTGATCTCTTGGAGCTTCGAATTGGTACTAAGAAGTCTAAAATTTCAGACAGATTTACAAGATGGATCATGGAATGTGTTAGCTCAACCTCCTTCTCCTTTCTATCGATGGAGAGCTACATGGATACTTGAAAGGAAAGCGCGGCCTAAGACAAGGTGATCCTATGTCCCTACTCTCTTTATCTTGTGCATGGAATACCTCTCAATGCTTAAAATGAAGGTGAGGCAAGAGCTTTCTCATATTTTCCAAAGTGTAAGAAATTGGGCATTACTCATCTTGCTTTCGCGGATGACCTCATGCTTTTGCCAAAGGAGATATATCTTGATTGGGATTCTTATGGATTGTCCGGAAGAGTTGGAGGCTGCCTCAGGATTAACTCTTAACCCCGCTAAATCCTCTGTCTACTTAGCGGGAATCGTTCTGATTCGGGACTTGATATTGACGAGTGGGTTTCGCCGTTGGTAGTTTTCGATGCGATACTTGGGGATCCCTTTGTCCCCGATTTCAGTCTCGGTGGATCAATTTGCCCGTTCACTAGTGCTATTTCGAATTACATTCAGAAATGGGGCATCACACCCTTTCTTATCTTTGGTAAGCTTGAACTAATCAGTCGGTCGTCCGAGGGTTGAGAGCTTTTGGTTCCGGCACTTCCTATCCGACCTATTATCAACAAGGTAAGGTCCGCTTGTATTCAATTCTTATGGAAACCACCAAGAGTTGCTTGGGATATCATTTGCACGCCTCAGTGAAGGTGGCTTGGGTGCTATGAACATCAAGGAATGGAATCATGCCACGCTATCCAGACGATTTGGCAAACTCACACGTAGCCGATTCTCTATGGGTCCATGGATCGATAGTCACTATTTGAGAGATATTACAATTTGGGACTATGAGTGCGTCTAGGACTCCTTTATTCAAAAAGATTTGTGGGATTCGCGACAAATTTGTTTCTATCTTTAGTAGCCATGGTGATGCTATCGACGGCTTTACAAAATGTTGTGCTATCGGTATATTTGATTCAAGCCTCGTATATGATATCTTGCGACTCGCAAGCTAAAAAGCCTTGGATGTCACAAATTTGGAAAGGATTCATTCCTCCCAAATTCTCTTTTACTATGTGGCTAAATTGCGAGAGCGGTTAGCTACAAAGGATACTCTATCATTTCTCAACTTGGAGGATAAATCTTGCGGATTCTAAGCAAGCTAATGAAACAAGGAACACCTCTTCTTTGCACCTTTATACACACATGATTTGGAAGAGCATAAAAGATTGGTTGGGTATTAGAAGAGATGACAATCATTGAAAGCTCCTTAAATGGATTAAGAAAGAACAGCGGAATGACGTCCGAGCCAAAGCTATTTTGCTTACTTTTTGCATAATGGTTTATGAGATTTGGAGGCAAGAAACACAATGCTCTTTGAAGGCACAAGCTTGCTTGAGAAGAGGTCATTCTGAGAATCAAAACAACATCTTATAGAGTTCTACATGATTTTATCCTCTTGTAGTGGCACCTTTTGAGTGACCACCCCTCCCCTCTATCTCTTCTTGTTTGCATTACGTTGAGGCTTGAGATACCTCAACGACTGATTGTAGCCACTTCTTTTTTCGTTATTAGTAATAATATTTGCATTTACCTAAAAAAAAAAAAGTGTCAATATGTGTGTTACTTATAGTTATTTAGAAAAGAGGGTGGGTACCCTGTTGTAGTAGGTTAATATATTGAATATGTAGGACATATTTACTATATAATATTTGAGTTCAACCTCTATATATTGGTAGTGTAATTAATGTTTTACACTTTTAACTCACCTAAAAAATGATTACACATAAATATCCACATAAAATTGAATTAATACCCTCAAAACTAAGTTTAAAAACTTAATATTATAGTTTAAAATGCATTAATACGTTAATTTGTTTTTACTTTGTTATGTATATAAGTTAAATTCGTGTTCAGAATTCTTTGTCATGTTTTCTTAATATTTTGTCACGGGTTTTTTACTTTCATTGTTTTCTTTTTTCAAATTGTTTTTTCCTAAAGTCGAGAGTGTATCGGAAACAACCTCTCTACTTCTAAAGGCAGGAGTAAATATTCATACCGACTATACCCTTCACAATTAAATTACATTAGATATGTTATTATTTTCTTTGTTAGGTATATAAGTTAAATCACATAATAGCATTCACTTCTATATATTGACAAATTAATTTCCATACACTAAAGAAAATTAAAAGTAATTATTCATAAAAAGTGAAATTAGATAATTAAAAAAAACAAGATAAATAATTTTCTAGGATAATTAAATTCAAATTATCGCTTAAAAATTAATTTACACTATATATGTGAATTTAAGGTATTTATTCTTAATTAAAAAAAAAAAGACACTTAAAATTACATTTTTAACCTAACCGTGAAAAACGATTAACGACCCCACCAAAAAGGTTAAGGTAAGGAAGTTTCGGTTAAAAGAAGCGCGTTATTTCAAAGTCTTCTCCATTAGTTGTTCATTTTTATGTCTTTTTCTTTCAATAATATCCTCTCTATTATCTCCTCTTCTTCTTCTTCTTCATTTACTAATCTCTCATCCAATTATTAATTACACCCCTTTATATATATAATCCTTCCTTTATCTTTGTCACTGTCCTATGTTCTTTTCCAGAGTTGTTAAGGTGGCTAAACAATTTTCTCTTGTGATCTTGATCAAGAAATCGATTTTTCGGGTACCCCATGTGAATAAAACGTAAGAATTTTTGTTTTTAAGTTGTTTTATTTTCAAGAAAATGCAGTTTTCCTTAATGTTTTTGAGCTAGAGAGGTTTTTTTACATTTAGTTTTGACTTTTTTTCTTATGTGTATTTTCAAGAACTGATTAATTTATTGAAAATAGTTTCTTTTGGTGATTGAAATTTGAGAATTCTCTGTATTTAGTTCAACTTTGAGGATTTTGTATTTTTTGCTGTTTCTTTTAACTTTAGTTTTTGTTATGGTTGACTTTTCCGTATCTGATATTTTCTATGCTTATACTTTCTCTTGAGCCGACAGTTTCGGAAACGATCTCTCCTTTGTAATGAGGTAGAAGTAAAGTCTACGTACACTCTATCCTTTTCAGACCCCACTTATCGGATTACACTGGGTAGGTATGTTGTTGTTATGGTTGACTAGAAATAAATAAGGGAAATTCCCCTTTTTGTTTGTTTTTTCGTCTCTTTTTCTTAATTTTTTTCATTTGAACTCTAATTCTGAATTCTGGCCATCAAGTTTTGAAATTTCTTCATCAGAAGCATAAATAAAAAGAAGTTGCAAGAAAAATGAAAGATGAAATTTTGATACGATTGTGAGGGCAAATTGGTCAATTGGGGTTATATTAGTCTTATTATTATCTGGCTTGAGCCAAGTTGTGATGAGGTGGGGTCTCACTTTTACATATGAAAATCAATGTAGTTGGTTTTTTGGTATAATCATTCAATGCTAACCTTTCTTTTGTTTCTGTTTCTAGATGAAACACAACAAAATTCTCAACTTTGCCTCCTATTTTTGTTGTAACCACGTGCATAGACTATTTTCAAGTCAATGACTTATATACTTAGAGTCAGATCGCCTAAAGTATAACTATAATGAATCGTCTATAATAAGTGGGACTGGTAACATGGAAATTAAGGTTGAGTAATTGCTACAACAGGCTAAAATATACTGGTAGTGTAAAGCATTTTTACTGTGTATATAAATTAATCTTAGTCTAATATAGGATGCTGCAGTAATTTCAACCATAATTTTTTTGTGATCTCCTTTTTATGTTTCTTTGAGCAAAAAAGATCAGATTTTGGGAAATGAATGTGAAACCAAGACTTGTTGTGATGGCTCAATGGAATTAAGTTTTACAGAAATAAAGGTGGCATGATTGTATTATACTCTTTGGACTTTGTTGTTGACCTTTTTGGTTATGAAAGGAAGCTACCTCACCAATGCTTCATGGTTTTCATACTACTCAACAGTCAACACTTTCAACAAAGAATACGATAACTCAATAAAGTTTGAACTCTTCATAACTTTTATGCAGTGATTTGACCTTCTTATATTTGATTGATCACTTATTAGTCCTTGAAGTAGTCTTCCTAAATTCGTTCTATATTGAGCAGGGATTTCATCAATCTAAGATCTTGCGGTCGGGCAATGGAGAAATCAGTGACATTAGTTGCATTTAGACTATTTGTTATTCTGTCGATTTTACTTATACCAGATGTATCAGAGGCAGAACCTAGATCTCAGACTGTCAAGATCATATGTGGTACCCAACCTGAGCATAATACAACAGCGTTTGTCCCGAATTTTGTTGCCACAATGGAAACCATAAGTGAGCAAATGAGAACTAGAGGCCATGGAGTAGCAGTCACCGGCAGTGGACCGGATACTAACTATGGACTAGCACAGTGCTATGGTGACCTTTCTTTACTCGACTGTGTCCTATGTTATGCTGAAGCTCGAACTGTCCTCCCTCAATGCTTTCCTTTCAACGGAGGGCGAATTTATCTTGATGGCTGCTTTATGCGGGCTGAGAATTACACGTTCTACAACGAGTATTTAGGACCTGAAGATAGACATGTCTGTGGAAATAGAACCAGAAAGGGTCCTTTGTTCCAACAAACTGCTATACGGGCTGTTCAGCAAGCGGTTGCTAATGCACCAAACAATAATGGGTATGCCCGTGCTGAAATGGCAGTGCCTGGGGCAACCAACGAGACAGCTTATGTCCTAGCTGATTGTTGGAAGACACTGAGTGCTAACTCGTGTCGAGCTTGTTTGCAAAATGCATCTGCCTCCATGATGGGGTGCTTACCCTGGTCAGAAGGCCGAGCATTGTACACTGGATGCTTCCTGAGGTACTCAGATGTTAATTTTCTTAACGCTATAGCTAGCAGTGGAGACTCGTCATCAAAGGGTAATCTATACTTTGTCTTTTTCCTTTTTCTTTAAGTCATCACTGACCATGTGGCTGATAGAGTAATGAATTTTCAGCTAGCGTGGTAGTAATTGTAATTGCTGTTGTTAGTGCTGTGGTCGTCTTCGTAGTGGGAGCTGTTATCGCCTTTTATATGTGGAAGAACAAACAAATACAGAAGAAGAGAAAAGGTAAAACATTTGGTAATTAATATTTCAGTTAAGGCTTTAGCTTTGAATATTTTAGGAAACAGTCTCTTTAGCTCCCAAGGTAGGGGTAAGGTCTGCGTACACTCTAGCCTCCCCAAACCCCACGTGTGGATTACAATGGGTATGTTGTTGTTGCTGCTGAGCTTTGAATATTTCTTAAAGCAACTAAGGAATTTGAAATTTTCAGGTTCCAATGATGTGGAGAAATTAGTGAAGACCCTTAATGACAGCAGCCTGAACTTCAAGTATTCAACTCTTGAGAAAGCCACCGGGTCTTTTGATGAGGCGAACAAGCTTGGGCAAGGTGGATTTGGCACAGTTTATAAGGTAGTGGGCTGAGAATATTGCACTGGTTAACATCTCTTAAGTTTTCAGTTTATCTAGAACTATAATTCTCAAGTGCCAGTATTCACATAATCACATCGGAATAAGTCGATAATATGCTTAAATTGCAGGGAGTTCTACAAGATGGGAGAGAGATTGCTGTCAAAAGGCTGTTCTTCAACAACAAACACAGAGCTGCAGATTTTTACAATGAAGTCAACATTATTAGCAGTGTTGAGCACAAAAATCTAGTAAGGTTATTAGGGTGCAGCTGTTCTGGACCTGAAAGCCTTCTTGTATATGAGTACCTCCCGAACCAGAGTCTTGATCGGTTTATCTTTGGTGAGTAACAGAGTTTTCTCTATTGTATACATTGTATTATACTACCGCTGCAATGACTTTGTCATACTTGATTCTTATAGGCATGAAATTAACTGAATTCACCTTGTATGTCTAAATTGGCAGATCCTAACAAAGGTAAAACACTGAACTGGGAGAAAAGATTTGACATCATTATAGGGACTGCGGAAGGTTTGGTCTACCTCCATGAAAACAATAAGACGAGGATTATTCATAGAGATATAAAAGCCAGCAATATCCTGTTGGATTCGAGGCTCAGAGCTAAAATTGCTGATTTTGGGTTGGCTAGGTCTTTCCAAGAAGACAAGAGTCACATAAGCACTGCTATTGCTGGGACTTTGTTAGTGATTCTTTTCTTTCACCATTTAAATAATAGCGCAAAACTTATGTTTGCTATACATTAGCAACCAGCAGTTTAAGTAGTTCTCTCTCAATCAACAGTTAATTTCCCATTCTTTCCTTTGCAGAGGATATATGGCGCCAGAATACTTAGCTCATGGTCAGTTAACCGAAAAGGCAGATGTTTACAGCTTTGGTGTTCTTTTATTGGAGATTGTTACTGGAAGGCAGAATAATAGAAGCAAACACATTGAATACTCTGACAGCTTAATTTCCATTGTAAGTTGTGAGCCAATTCTTGTATTTACTTCCAATGTATTTCTGGATCTATGCAACTTCAGAAAAGAAAATTGTTGCTCATTGATTTAACTTTTGCTGTGGATGAAACAGGCATGGCAGCACTTTCAACATGAGAGAGTAGAGGAACTGTTTGATCCAAATCTTATGTTGCACAACTACCACACAAGTAATGTGAAAAAGGAGGTTCTGAGAATGGTACATGTAGGACTTTTGTGCACACAAGAGGTTCCAGGATTAAGACCGTCCATGTCAAAGGCATTGCAGATGCTAGTAAAAAAAGAAGAAGAGTTACCTGCACCAACTAATCCTCCCTTTGTAGATGAGAAAACCATGGAGCTTCATGACCCTTGGGATACCCCATCTAGAGAAGGTGATTCGGCTTCAATTGCAAGCGTTTCTCACAGCTCTTTCTACCCCAGATGATGTTTCAGAGGCCTCAAACTGAGATATGACATAAATCTACGAGAGAACGAATCTTGTGCATCTCAAGTATAGTCTTGCCTCATGTTCCTTTTTACATACTCTGGGAGCAGATGTTTGTTTGCAACAAGTTGCTTTGTCATTGTAATGGTGAAGTGTTTGCACAAATCTTGGGGGCAGTTTATCATTATTACACAAGTAAATACACGATAAATCCTGTTAATTGTAATGGTGAAGTAAGAGATTGTTGGTAACACTATCGATATGATTGTAGCACAAGATTAAATATAGTTTATCTTGATTATGAGAACGGCCTGATTCCAAGTTCTTGTATTGCATTATGGATGTATTGAACATGAGAAGTAGAGAAAATATTTTTATATTGATTGTATAAAACAAATTCTCTAGTTAATTAGATGTACTCATACTCCTAATCTGGATATAATTATTATGAACAATGTATATTGTTTATATGTTTGATTTATTAATAGGTGAAGTTCATTATAGATCATTGTGCTTAATAAATTGGATGATAACAATATATATATTTTGAAATAATAATTAGTTGATAGAATCCATGTCTCTGTTTAGAGATTGATTGTAACAGCCCGACCTTTGATTTAATGCTTAATTTTGGGTTTGGAGACTTTGAACAAGTTATGTAATATCCATTTGGAACTTGTTTGAGGGGTTCAGGTGAGTTATAGGGATTGCAGAAGGCTTGGTCTAACTCCATGAAAAGACTTAAGGCACGAACTGTTCATGGAGATATAAAAACCAGCAATATCGTACTACTATATTGCTAATTTTGGGTTGGCAAGGTCTTTCCAAGAAGACAAGATCAACATAAGCACTTGCATTGCTGGGATTTTGTTAGTGATTCTTTTCTTTCAACATTTAAATTGTTAGATCTAAACATGAGTTTGCTAAATACTACTAATAGCCGGAAGTTTAGTTAGTTTTCTCTTAGTCACTAACATAGTTAAATTTAAGTTTAGCATTGCCAACAGAATTACTAACCGCTGCTCTCATCGGCTCCCAGCTATTCGATAGAGACACCAACAAAATTAGGGCTTGCACTTCATCGTCAAACTCGATTGCAACAGATGACAATTGATTGACAATCGTGTTGTATTCATTCACGTGCGTTGCAATAGGAGCACCTTCCTCCATCTTTAGATGAAAGAGTTTCTTCATGAAAAATACCTTATTGTTTGCTGAAGGTTTTTCATACATGTCAGACATAACCTTCATCATGTCAGCGGTGGTCTTCTCCTTTGCCACTTTGTGAGCAACGTTCTTCGACAACGTCAATCAAATGACTTCCAGAACCTGTCTGTCAAGGAGATTCCAATATGCATCATTCATCTTCTATGGCTTTGGACTCAGCGGTTGATGAAGCTTTCTGTCGTACAAATAATCTTCAATCTGCATTCTCCAAAACGCAAAATATGTACTATCGAATTTCCCGATACCGTGCATCGAACCATCTTCGCCTCACATCATTTTCTGAATCACAACACAACCTCGCTCTAATATCAGTTGTTAGGATTTTAGTTGCAAATCCAACCTAATCAGAAAATAGTAAATAAGAAAAGAACAAATAACACATACAGATTTATAGTGATTCACCTTCAATGTGAAAGCTACGTACACTTTGTCGTTGCATATTTCTTATAATCAGAGTAGGGAGTTTGTGTTTACAATTCTCTCTTTTCTCTCTACCAAGAAAAAAACCGGCGCCCTAGAATATATTTAGCGAACACTAGGGCGACCATAATACAAGCCCGAAATTCCCAATGTAAGATATTTGAATAATTTTCCTTAGGGATTTCTTTCATAAATCACAATATATATAGTTGTACAAAAGTGATTCCTAATATAGTAAGAATCCTAAACTACCTTAAATACATATCAATAATAAATACAATATATACTGTGAATATTTGAAGAATATTCGCTAATACTCCCCCTCAGACGGAGCGGAAGGAGGCCGAACGCTCAGGATGGATCTGAAGTCTATGAACAGCTGTCTGTGTAGTCCCTTTGTGAAGATGTCTGCATATTGATATGAGGAAGGCACATGTAGTATTCTGACTTGACCAAGTGCTACCTTCTCACGTACAAACTACAAAGTGAATATTCATCTCAATATGTTTGGTCCGCTGATGCTGGACCGGATTATGGGACATATATATGGCAGATATGTTATCACAATAGACTATAAACGCTTTACGCAGTGGACAACAGAGCTCCAAGAGAAGATTCCGGAGCCAACATACCTCAGCAACTACATTAGCAACACCTATATACTCTGCTTCAGCACTGGAGCGGGATAAAGTGGCTTGCCGCTTGGCAGACCAAGAAATGAGGTTATCTCCTAAAAAACACATTAGCCGGAAATAGAGTGTCGCGTGTCCGAGCATCTTTCCCAATCAGCATCTGTGTTAAAGAGCAACTTGGTCGGAGCGGAGGGGTAGAGATGCAACCCATAGTCAGGAGTACCCTTAATGTATCTGATAATACGCTTAAGATCAGCAAAGTGGGGTTCCCTCGGGGCATGCATAAACACACATCTGTTGAACGACATATGCAATGTCGGGCCTGGTAAATATGAGGTACTGAAGAGTGTCTGCAAGACTCCGATAGAGAGTAGGATCAGATACCGGATCACCATCAGAAGCACTAAGCTTGGATTTCGAATCAACCGAAGTCGGCATAGCTTTGCAATTCGACATCTTAGCCCTGAACATAATTTCTTCTGCATACTTACGCTGACTCATAAATATAGTATCTGCAGATCTAGTAACTGATATACCCAAGAAGTAACTCAGCTTGCCCAATTCAGTCATAGCAAATTCAGTTTTGAGAAGAGCAATAATGTCATTTTTCAATTTGTTAGAGGATACAATGAGAACAATGTCATCCACATATAATATTAAGTAAGCAATGTCACTACCATGATGAAAAATAAACAGAGATGTATCACACCTGCTACAAATAAACCCAATCTACATAATATACCTGGCAAAACTGTCATACCAAGCACGGGGTGCCTGTTTTAGGCCATAAAGTGATTTTCTGAGACGACAGACATACTGAGGGATTACAAGATGAACAAACTCTGGTGGCTGATGCATATACACAGTTTCTTTCAAATCCCCTTGAGAAAATATGTTCTTGACATTGTTAGTACGTTGTCCAATTGCTTACGCAAGTGTACGTATCGTTACAAGTAATATAGTCTGGTAAGACCGAATATCGTCCTCAGAGACTGGTTATCAAGTACCGATTATCTAAGCTTTAGTTTCTATTTGGTTAACGTTAATTTGTTTGTATTTTTATCTAATAACTAAAACTAAGTAATTGCAGAAAATAAACTAATTATGATAATACTTTGGCTTAAATCAGTTATGATGGAAATAGGGCTTCCAATATCCTCAACTATCCACTCTTTTCAATCCTTAATGCAACTATAATGACTTCTTCTTCTACGTTAAGATAGCGGTTAACTAGACTATCTTATATTCCAGTTAGGATATATAATCTCTCAACCCCAGTGCAGAACCCTTCTATATTTCTATGATAGGATTTACCACGTAGGAGGATTAAGAACAATAACCTATAATGCTACACAAGTATCAGGGTACTTTCGTCCGCGGTTTTAACCTATGTCTATTCAGTTACAGCATATCCAAATCTCTCATCTCGGTTCTTGATTCGAAATCATATAGATTATGATAATTAATGGTCAGTTAACTATCAAACATTAATACCAAATATTGAATAAATCTTAATCAAGTGAAGAAGAAATCAAACTAATGCATTAATTTATGAAATAGAGGTTCAAGCGATTCAATAGGAAAGCCCTAATAAAGTGTTTAGCTCCTAGTCATAGTCTCGCTAAAAACTAATACAAATACCAACATAAACTGAAATAAATAAAAGGAAAGAAAACGAAACTTGAACCAACGTTGTCTCCAATCTTGTGTTGTAGCCTCCTTTTCCTCTCCCCAAAGTAGAATAGAATTATGTACAAGATATCTCCCTTAGGTCAGGGTTTTAGGGATTATATACTGCAAAAATCATGTGCCTTGGACCTTTCTGCCCTTGACCAATTTCACCTCGGATCTGGAAAAATGTGCCTCGGCACCGCGGTCTTGCAGAATGGCATCGCGGTGCCGAAAGTACTGCAGGCTCTCTAAATATTAGGCACCGCGGTCCTGCATTACGGCACCGCGGTGCCGGTGGCTCCCATTCTGGATTTTCTGTCTTTTTGTTATTTTCTTATCCGGACTTCGTCTGATTTCTTCTATACTTTCCGGGACTTCTTAGGCTTCATTTCTTGGCCTTTTATTGTGCAATTCCATCTCAAATAAGTTCATTTCATTTTCTTTTTGACATTTCTCCATTTATGACCGTTGTGACTCAAAAGAAAGAAAAATGACCATAATACTATATTAAACACAAATAAAATGAGTAAAATATTAACTAAAAATGACTCAAAAGTGTATATAAAATATGCGTAACAAACCCCCAAACTTAACCTTTACTCGCCCTCGAGTAAAGCAAAAATAAAAACGAAAACAAAACAAAACGAAGACTCTATGAAATGGATCAAGTAGCTATAGCAATGCTTCTTCAAAATCATGGATGAAATATGGGATAATATGTTAGAACATATATAGCATGAATAATCAGCAATTTAGAATTTCAATTTAGAATTTCAATTTAGATATTTCACAAATTCACGTAGATCCTGGTCAATGGAAATACAAACACCTAACATATGCATGTCAATTTCATTTCATCTTTCCCAAAATGCTATAGACCTGTTTACTTGCTATTCTCCACTAATCATAGGCATACACATTAAAGATCATCAGGACTTTCAGGAATTGTAATGTAGGCTTAGGCAGGGGTAGGTAAAAATAGGCATTTAGGCTCAATTACGTATCATAAGTTTTTTTTTCATTCAACTCTTTTTCCTTCTTTTGGTTTTTTTTAGTTTCGTACCCACTTTCTCCCCTCTTTTCTTTTGAGAGAATGATATGCATTATAAATAACAGGCACCCCCAAACTTAGGCTTTTACATATTTTTCATTGGGGTGCATCAAATTTTCATTCTTTTTTTTATTGCTTTTTCAACACTTCTCATCCCAAGAGTTTTCAATTATCACTTATGGCACAATAAAGGAATCATGGGGTGTCAAAGAAAGATATTATTTTAGGCTCAAAGGGGCTGACTAGTGATACAATTTATGTCAGGGTAGGTAATGAATGGTTAGAAGGGCTATCAAAGAAATGCCTGAATCATCTCCCTAAACATGTACATCTTAACTATTTCGCCTCAGATAACAAGCAAACAAATTTTCTAGACATTTTTCAACCTTTCATTATATAACTGACACACATAGGCTAAGCACAAATATCTCAAATAATTAGATGTTATGAATTTTTGGCATATCTAACTTAAGCACACAGATTTTTGCTTTCAATTCCATTACATTATCCCACTTTATCCAGTCAATATCGTTAGCAACTACAACATACATGATCCATAAAAAAAATTATGATTCAAAAACACATAAAACAACACAAACAAAAGACAACAAAAAGACTCAAAACCAAATACAAAATAAAATAAGACACCCCCCAAACTTAATCGACACCTTGTCCCCAATGTGTGAAGACTAAAAGTAGGGACAACTTACTGACACAACGCAGCGGTCATAAAGGAGGTCTGGGACGAAAATTTTGGAAATTGCACAGCGTTGGGCTCTCTAAAGTTTCAGCGTTGTGGCCCTGCATTTTGGCGCCACGGCGCTGTGCTCGACTTTTGCACTTTTCCAGCATTTTTTATCTTTTCCATTCAGGGTCGGTCCCTAGTCCACCTGCCATCAAAACATAAGACAAAAACCCAAGACCGTAAGACTGTTCAAGAAAAAATAAAATGAACTAAAACAGAAAATCAAGCTAACATAATTAATAAATATTGGGTTGCCTCCCAACAAGCGATGTATTTAACGTCTTTTATCCGAACGCAGTTAATTCTTACTAGTGTCCAGTGGATCCTTCTGCGAACGGCTTGAAATCCGCACAGTTATTGTTGTGGGTCGCGACTCTGATGATGATGTTGAATCAGCTGGCGGCTCGAAAGGTAGCGCTGGCGCTCACGATGGCTGCGGTCTTGGCAACGATGATAACTGAAGAGGAGGAGACGAAAAAATGGACACGGGTGGAAGATGGGATGTTTTGGTGATGATATGACCGAGTTGACTGAGAATGATGGAAGAGATGACACGATCATCAAGAAAGGAGTAATCCAGTTTTCGGAATTTCTCAGAATTTGAAAACGGGAATATGGTCTCGTCGAACGTGACGTGACGGGAAATGTGGATCTGACGAGTGGACATGTCATAGCACAGATATCCCCTATGATTCGACGGAAAACCTATGAAGACACATGGGGTGGTCCGGGGTGCTAGTTTATGAGGGGCGGTGGAAGCAAAGTTAGGATAACAGAGACAACCGAAATTCCGTAAATGGCCGTAAGAGGGAAATCTGTGATAGAGGATTTCGGTCGGGGTCATATTGTGAAGGGTACTAATCGGGAGAATATTTAGGATGTATTCTGACATCTTTGCGGCATATACCCAAAAATACGGAGGGAAGAGACATGAATCAATAAAGTACGAATTATATTGTTAATGGTATGAATGATTCGTTGAGCTTTACTGTTTTGTGGGGAAGTGTGAGGGCAGGAAAAACAAAAAACTAAGTCATTATTTGTACAAAAGCGGTGAAACGTAGAGTTATTGAATTTCGCGACCATTATCGCACTGAAATGATTTTATACCTTTTTCAAATTGTGTTTGGATGAATGTTCGAAACTCAAGAAACTTGACAAACACTTCCGATTTAAATTTTAGTGTATATAACCAAATATAGTGAGAAAAATCATCTAGTAAGACAAGATAATTGTCACGACCCGACTCCGGGGTCGCGACTGGTGCCCTACCGGGGCACCCCGTCAGGTATACATCAGAGAATAGCAGCGGGACATACATAACTCATAACCTGTATAAAGTAAACATCACTGGCAAGCCGATCAGGCTGCCTTCCATAGATTAACTAAATCAAAAGTACAACTTGTTCCTACAGCACAAACCACAAACGTGACTACAGACCTCTAGGAATAACAACTGTGGCGGGACAGGGCCCCGCCATACCCCTGAATGTACATAATATCTACGACACTAGGGAGCACCGTACCAAAAGTCGAGCCTCCGGAGGAATGGAGCTTCTGACACCTGAGCAAAGATCCTAAGAATGAGGATCCACCACCTGCTTACCCCTACCTGCGGTATGAACGCAGCCCCCCGAGGAAGGGGGTCAGTACACAATATGTACCAAGTATGTAAAACTGAAAAATACAGTAATAATATCATAAGTCTAAAAAAATAAGCTGGAGTCATGAATGAAAATCAAATTACATTGTATTGTGTCTTACTAACAATGAGAGTAACAAGTATAAACTTTACTGCATAAAAATAGGTGGCTCATGATCAAAACCGGGTCCCTCGCCCGTGGTATCATTAAGTCATCCTACTCCTGGGACTATTTCACCCGCATGGGACTATTTCACCCGTATGGATCCTGTGGACCCGCATGAGGTATTCCTCGCATCATGGGTAGCAAATCCATGGAAAACACAGAAGGTGGTATAACGTCTTAGGGGTGTACCCCTCATTTATACTCTTACCCTAAAGAAGGTGGTATAACGTCTTGGGGACTTACCCCTCATTTATACTCTTATCCTGGAGAAGGTGGTATAACGTCTTGGGGATGTACCCCTCATTTATACTCTTACCCTGAAGAAGGTGGTATAACGTCTTGGGGATGTACCCCTCATTTATACTCTTACCCTGAAGAAGGTGGTATAACGTCTTGGGGATGTACCCCTCATTTATACTCTTACCCTGGCTCAACCGGCTATCATACATAACATAAGTAAGTTAAGAAATCCACTAACTTCTTATTAGTCTGGCTCATATACCCTCTCATTTTAGTCTACTTAAGGCACTAACATATCTTAATAAAAGAAATCCGGGAATTTATCCCAAGTATTACATACTTCCACTCTTTTAAAACTGACTCCTTTTCATATAAAACTTTTAGGCAATTGATGCCTTAAAATCAATTTGCCTTTCATAAATCAAGTCATTTGTCCTTACTTATCTTACTTAGTGTAAATCTCTTCTTTTAACATTCCATAAGGTTAATATAACCAACTCCTCATAAGGTCGTTATATTAACCTTATACCTTAGTCAATTTCCTTTCCCTATATCCAAGGGACTTATTCCTTGAAAACGAAACAAGTATCATAAACTTAAAACAAGTAAAGGGTATCAAATCTTGTACGTCCACCGTAATATATAAGTGCAACTACTAATGCTCAATAGATAGGAAAGTTCCACATACCTCTTCGGTCAATCCACTTGCTAAGTCCAAAATACCGCACGTAATACGTCAACCTATAATGACCATAATACGTTCATTAACCTCTAGTTTCAACGTAGAATATTCCAAGTGCAAAGTCACTAAATTCTATGGAAAATTGGGCAGCATTTCCTTTATTTCTACATACTTTGCCACCTTTTCCAAGGCCGAATTCAACATCCAAACGCCACTTTTAAGGCCCAACAATCCAATCAATTCAACGGGGATTACACACCTAAACTTGGATGTGTAAAATTCTGCCCTACAATGCATAACTAACAACTTAACAAGTTTAAGGTAGTATTTTGGCTACAACATGCTTACATAACCTTCTTATCTAATTCTTTCATATCCACACCATATTTCTTACATGCAATTAATCTAAGAGCAATATCTACCACTACAAGTTCTTTCTCCTTCACATGCAACACCATAAACTAACAAAGAGAGAAGGAATTGTTACCTTAGAACTTTAGCCAAATTAATCCCACAAATTTGCTAGCCTCCTTTCCAAAAACACCACCACAATCACTCCTACAAGCTTGCCAAAAAGTTTCCTTCTTGCCACACTTTTCAGATTTTCCTCAAGCTTTGATTTCCTCTTGATTTTCTAGAGAGAAGGGAGAGCTTTTATCTTTAGAGAGAGAGAAGAGTTTGAAGAATGACCAAGTCTTCAAGACTTGGTCAATTAATAGTGCATGCAAAATCAGATGGGGGGGGACACTTGTCACCCTACCATGGCCTTTTTTAAAACAAAACAGTTCAGATTTTTCCACTCAACTTCGCAGAACCCGCCTCGGCGCCGCGACCCTGCAGCCGGCGCCGCGGCGCTGAAACCTCTGCCGACTCCCAGAACTTTCCGGCGCCGCGGCCCTGCTTCCCGGCGCTGCAACTTCAGCGAACACTCAGATCATCTGGCGCCGCGGCCCTGCATCCGGCGCCGCGGCCCTGTGGCCCCTGACCGAAACACTTTTCTGTCCGACTGCGCACTGAACTTGTAACTCCTATAACTTCCTACTCCGATGTCCTATCGACGAGGGGTTGGTTGCGTTGGAAACTAGACTCAACGAAATACGTACTAGGCCTTTGAAACACCTAGGAACTCTCAATGTAACGGGTCATAACCCACCTCAAATTTGACCAAAAACCCGTCCGAAACAATCCGTCAAACTATCTTTCGAAAATTTTAAGTCTTAATCCCTTTCGTACGCTCTCATACGCATGACCTGAACTACAGGGTGTAACAATAATATTTATGACCAAGGGAAGAAATGGGGGATGTCCACACATTGGCATGTATAATATCAAAAGGCGCAAAAATGACACTAGTTGATGATTTAAACGAAAGACGGATATATTTGCCTAAAGAACATGAAACACAATGTTGGGCAAGTTTTCAATTATTACATTTAATGAAGTTATTGCCTCTAAGTAAATTAAAATTGGGTGACCAAACCGATTGTGCTAGACAGATAGAGAGATAACAGCTAGAGAGAAGGGAGAGCGAGATCCGACAGCGGAGGTGGATGGAAATGGATAGCGATCCCCGTTCTATTGCATCTTGTAAGAGGTGTCTCCGTACGAATATAATTCATAGTAAAACCAAAAGGGTCAAAGTCAACAGAGACAAAACTATTACGAGTAATTTGGCGGACATAAATTAGATTCTTAATTATGTGAGGGGCATATAGGACATTTTTAAGGGAAAATGGTGGATGAGGTGGTTGTGTGTTGGATGTTTCATAGCCCTGTATTGGAATTTTGTGTCCATTGCCAACAATAATATATTGAAGATGTTTTAAATGAAACAATTTAGGAATTTTACCTGTACACCGGGTGAGATGAAATGTGGTGCCCGAGTCCATGTACCAAAGTGTTGTCCGACTGCTGCAAATTTAAGTTGTTGAAAGCTTGGCCCAAATCAGTAGGGGCCATACTGGATGTGGGCTTTTGGAATAGGCCCTACATAAACTGGGCTTGCTACTGGTACTAGGCTGGCCGAGGGGCTGGTGCTGGGCCCAACAACCTTTGTTGAGCATATGTGAACAGTGGCTGCTACTGGTACTGGAATTATTGGGGCACCGTGGCGCTCTACTGGAACTGTTGAGGCGCAGCGGCCCAACCAAACTGGAATCGGGTGGTGGTTGCTGCTAGTTCTGCTAGTCGTGACACTTGCCATAGCCACAACCTTCTCTGCCGCTGCGGCCCTTGCCACCTCTGCCGCCACGGCCCTGTCGCTATTGGGAATTTTTCGGCAGGGGTAAGCTATCGGGAACATGATTTTGAAGAGGCGTTTTGATGGTTAACACCTTGTGATTATGCTCTTCCTGCTTAGCACGACGGGTTTCTTCAAGCAACAATTGCGAACGAGCTTTGTTGAAACTTAGTAAAGGATCCGCCTGTTGAATCATGGTGGTTAAAGTATCGTATTCACCTTTTGGAAGTCCTGCAATCATCTGTAGGACCATCTTAGTTTCAAAGACAGGCGTGCCGACGTTGGAAAGTTGATCCGCCACTAGTTTAAGTTGTTTGCAATACTCAGTCATATTGGAGAAATTTTTAAGACATGTTGCATTAAATTGTTCCTCCAAATACACAGCACATGTGTGTTTGTTGTCTTGAAATATTTTCTCCAAATGAATCCACAAGTCGCGGGTTGAGGCGCCGAATTTCATGATATTGAGGAGCAAATCTTGAGAAATACTGTCATATATCCATTGTTTGATGACAGCGTCAAGACAGAGCCATGTGGAATCATCAACCTCCTGGGGCGAGGGATAGAGTCATCGATATGATCAAACACATTATAGAAACATGCATGAATGCGAAGCAATTCCACCCATGGAGAGTACTGACCGTTTTCTTGATCAAGAACTATGGAAAAGCAATTCTTGATGTTGGTAGCGATTAGGGCTGGATGAAAGGATGGTTTTGGTATTTCGGTTGTGATGACAGTGGATAGGGAGGTTGTTATGGGAGTCATGATGGTGGATAAAATTTAGTAGGGAAGGAGAAGGAAGAACCCTGGGGGCCGCCGCGGCGGTTGTAGCCGAGAAGAGGGGGCGGATTTCTGGTTTAGAAGAATACTAGGGTTTTGGCTCTCACAATATATATATATATATATATATATATATATATATATATATATATATATGTGTGATTCCTAATATAGTAATAATCCTAAACTACCTTAAATGCATATCAATAATAAATACAATATATAATGTGAATATTTGAAGAATATTCGCTAATACCCAAAATACTCTCCACTAAATAACCTTATATTATAAAAAAAAATAACTCACGTCGACCTGACCGCTCAGGTCGATCAAATTTCCACACTATGCATAGGGTGTTCATAGTGTCGGCGATGAATTATGCTCCACAAATCAACAGCGAATTTTTCATGGAGATATAAACGCCAATAATATATCTTGAGGGAGTCGAAGCTAAAATTTCTGACTGTGGATTGGCCAAGATTTTCGAAGAAGACAAGAGTCACACAAGCAGTGTCATTGCTGGGAATTTGTTAGTGATTCTTTTCCTTCAGCATTTAAATTGTTAGCTCTAAATGTACGTTCACTAAATATTAACATCCAGAAGTTTAGTTAGTTATCTCTTAGTCACTGGTTTTTTTCATATTCCTTCGCAGAAGATATATGTTTGAGTGTGTTGGAAATTTACTAATGTGGAATTAAGTTTAACCCATTATTTATGGCTCGAACAATTGAGGTCTCGCACGTCGGAAACATCATTTCTACACACGTGCACTCGTAATGTCAAGTATCGTAAATTTCATTAGTGAACGAGATATTGGTACATGTGTAAATGTTTGAGACATCAAATGATGGACGGTCGTTGGTTAAATGACGCATGTTCCACGTTGGTAAATGAAGGAAGAAGTGTAAGATCGAAACGGGTCCGGAAAAGGGTCGTGGCATCACAGCGGAGCTGGGGCACTGCGGCGCCACCACTGTCAGGGTCGCGACGCTTCAAGTGTAGAGCCGCGGCGCTTCCCGGGAAGTGTATGTGCGATGGAAGTTCAAAAGTTTGATTGATTATGGGGACGGTTTGGAGCATTCAATTGTCAGTTTTCCTCCATAAATCAACCATTATTTGGCTTCATTACTTGGTGAATTAAGTGGTCATTACATGACACTTAAATGGCCATTACATGGGCACTTGAAGAGGCATTCTTACATTACTATAAATTGAGGTCTTTGGCTCAATTGTTCATCACTAATTCTCATATTTTCTGAACTTCTTCCTCTCTAAATATTCTTTCATACACTCAAAGGTTCTTCTTGAGAAACACTTGAGTTTTCTTTACTCATTTTTTTGATGTTGTTTTATCTTTGGAGACAATTGTCCATTAACGTAAAAGGATATATACAAGACAATCTTGTCTTAAGGACATAGTTCTAACACTCGACTCAGTACAATTAACAAGTAGGGATTTAGTATCTCTTGGTTTCAGGTCATCAAGATCAAGGAGCTTGTTGCAATTGAAACGAAGATTCAAGACGGACTCAAGAATTCAAAAGGCTTGTTGTAACCACAATACTTGTTTACTAAAAGTTTGCTGCTTTTGTAATTCTCAATAGTTTATCCTTTCGAAGCACTAATAATAGTTAGTTACTATTCCCGTACATCCATTGTTTTCCAACAAAATGTTGGTGTTCTTTTATTGGAGATTGTTGCTAAAAGGCAGAATAATAGAAGCAAAAACATTGAATACTCTGACAGTTTAATTTCCATTGTAAGTTGTGAACCAATTATTATATTTAGTTCCAATATATTTCTGGATCTATACAATCGTATACAAGAAAGTTTTTGCTCATTGGTTTAGTTGGTGTCATGGCTGAAATAGGAACCGCAACATTTTCAACATATGAGAGAGTAGAGGAACTGTTTTGTTAAAGCCCAAATCCAGTGGGCTCTCGTGCAGGCCATATCCAATGTCGTGTCCAACAGTGGACAGATTTGGTATCAATGTATATTTGGTATATATTAGACTTAGTCTTGTATCTTAATTAGGATTATATTATTAACAAAATTGTATAGTTAGTCTCCTTATAGAATAGGAATTTAGATGTAGAATAGGAAAAAGATTTTCCTATTGTAATTTGTATATATATATATATATATATATATATATATATATATATATATATGTCTTTCATCAATAAGAATAATCAAGAGATTAATTCTTTCATGGTATCAAGAGTCTAGGTTCTTGTCCTTGTTTCCGCTTCTCACTTTTGTTCTTGAAAAAACTGTGACTATCCCTCCCCCCCCTCGGAATTCCTCAAATCTGAGCCTCTCTTCTTCCAAAAACAAATTCCATTCTCTGAATCTTCGTGTTTTATTCACCATGACTGATAAAAACACGTTTCATCCTGCTCTCACAGTTTCTAACATCAAAAGTGTTCTTTCCATTGTTCTTGATCTAGAGAACGTCCAATATGGGTCGTGGGCAAAATTATTCAAGATTCATGTTATGGCACATCAAGTTCTTCACCTTATCATCCCTCCATATCCTCCTATGGAGGGTGATACGACGACTACAACAGTTGTGCCTACCAAAGCAGCCGATCCAAACTTATGGGTCATGTTTGATGCAAAGGTTCTCAAGTGGATTTATGCCACTATCTTCTTGGACCTTTTAAAGATGATTATGGAACCAAACTCCACAGATATGGCGGCGTGGAATCGATTGCGTGATATCTTTCAAGATAACAGTCATTCTCACATTGTTATCCTTGAGCATGAATTTTCTCAAGTTGTTATGAATTTTCCTAACGTTTTCTCTTATTGCAAATGTCTCAAGAACTTGGCACATTGATCGGTGTATTTTATATACACTTTTTGAGTCAGTTTTAGTTAGTTTTTTGTCTCGTTTTGCACATATAAGTGTCGTATTAGGATAGTTTTCCTTTCTTTTGAGTCAAAGTGGTTAAAATGGCCAAATGGCGGAAAAGGAGCTAAAAGAGGGCAAAAGAGGAGATCCCAGAGCTAAAAGCAGAAAGTGGCGAACGAGGCCGAACCTGCATCGGCCGCGGCGCCCCGCAATGGCGAGGCCGCGCGCCACTATCCGCAGAAGTCGCAGAAGACTGGCCGCGCGCTAAAAGCGAGGCCGCGCGCCTAAACACCCGAAAAGCTACAGAGTTGTAGTAGCGCGCGCCTCGCAGCCAGAACTGGCCGCGGCCAAATCACCCGACGGATTGCGAGTTCCGGCATGGCGCTCGCAGGCAGGCGCGCCGACGCGGAAAAATAAGGGTTTCCAGACGGATTTTGGGCCAGGCCTGCAGGGAAAAGTTGAGGCGGTTTTCAGCCTATAAAAGGAGAACTCTAGGCAGTTTTTAAGGGTCCCCTTTCTTGCACAACACAAGGCTTCTTGCTTAGAGATTGGAGACCATAGTCTAGTAATTTCTTTTCCTTTTCTTTACTTTATTTCAGTTTTTGTATGATGAACATGAGATTAGTTCTTGTCATATCAATGACTAGGAACTAATTCCTCTATAGGGCTTTCCATGTTGAATCTCTAGAAACTTATGTTATGATTTAATGCATGCTTATGGTTATTTTTCTTCTTGTTGAGATCAATCCAATATTAGAGTTTAATTCTTAGTAATTAATTGACAACTAGTTATCACTATATGATTTCTAATCGATTAGAAAGGGGGATTGTGAATATCCGTAAGTTGGTAGACATTCTTGGATTGGGGATGAAAATACCTCAATTATTTATGTAGCGTTAATGAGAGGCTTAAAAACCCTAATTTTGCGCATTGTGCGTGACGGTTAATTAGGTTCTTGTTCTTAATCCTCCTATAGAGTTATCCTTATCACCGAAAGGTAGGTAAGGTGCAATACTGGGGTTGAGTGTTTATATAACCCTAACGGGAGTATAAAACGATTTAGTGAACCTGCTTTCTCCAAAAGAAGAAGACCATAAGTTATTGCATTAATAAGTAGCATAAGCGGATAGTGAGGAAACGTGGACGCCCTATTCTCATCATCACTGAAGTAAATCTTTATAGTTAAAATAGCTTTTATAATTCTTAGTTATAAACAACAAATCCACATATCAATTTACCAAATAGATACCAAAAAATAGATAGTTGGTAATTGAACCCTAATCCTTGAGGACGATATTCGGTCTTATCAAGACTATACTACTTGTCACGATAACGTGCACTTGCGTTTAAAGTGTGTGCATCTTACCGCACATCAAGTTTTTGGCGCCGTTGCCGGGGATTAGACATAGTTCAATATCAAATTTGTCTATTTTTAATTTCTAATTTGGTTTTTAATTTTTATTTTAATTTTTAATTTTTACGTTTTTTTTTATTATTATTTTTGGAAAATTCGAGGTACCGTGAGTGGTTGTTTGTTTTTGATCTATTTCAGGAATTCAGTTTATGCGAAGCAGAAGAGGAGCAGACACTCTTGTTCCCTTCAATCCAGAGATTGAGAAAACTCGCAAGCGTAATGTAAAGAATCAGCGGATTGCAACTTGATAGAAATGGACGATGCTCAAAACAATAACATGATGAGAGAAGGGTTAGGTGAAAATCAACATAACCCAGGAATGCCTCGGCAAGTACCAATGGACGTGGAGGAGAGAGTCCAAATACAGCCAGAAAGAAGTTTGGGGGACTATGTGCTGCCAAGAGTGAATGGAGCACAGACATGCATTAGGCTCCCGCACAGAGCCAACAACTTCGAGATAAAACCGGCGATTCTGAGCATGGTACAGCACACAGTGCAATTTGGAGGACTGCCATCGGAGGATCCACATATGCACATAGCTAATTTCTTGGAGCTATGTGCAACTTTCAGATATAACGGCGTTACTGATGATGCCGTCAGATTGAGGCTCTTTCCCTTCTCACTCAGGGATAGAGCAAAAGTATGGTTGAATTCCCTGCCAGCCGATTCAATTTTTACATGGCAAGAGCTGGCACAGAAATTCCTAGCCAAGTTCTTTCCCCCGTGTAAAGCAGCAAAACTGAGAGGGGAGTTGAACAACTTCTACCAAGCAGATGGAGAGTCCTTATATGAAGCTTGGGAAAGGTTCAAAGATCTACAGAGAAAGTGCCCACACCATTGCATTGAGTTGTGGAACTTGGTCCACATCTTCTACAACGGGCTGAGCAGTACAACCAGATCAATTATAGATGCAGCAGCAGGTGGAGCATTCATGAGGAAAACAGCCCACGACGCTCATGAGCTATTAGAAGATATGGCCACCAACAACCATGTCACGTACAGAGGTCGACAAGTGGGAGAAGAACGTTGAGTCCACGAAATAGATGTTATTCTTGCATTGAACGCCTGTGGCCCTTTAGCGAAAGCATTGCAAAGAACATACAAAGGTCGAGAATACTGCAGATGCCTAAAAGTCGTGGAAATATGTGGTGGCCCACATACATTTGACAGGTGTCCTTCAGCTGATCCCAACAATATACCAATGGAGCAGGCAGAGTGTCAGGCCATAGGTAATTATCAGAGGCAACAGAACAACCCCTACTCCAACACTTATAATCCAGGGTGGAGGAACCACCCAAATTTCTCATGGAGAGGAGACCAGGGGCAGCAGAACCAGCACCAGAACCAGCAGAACCAATACCAGGGGCAGCAGAACCAATACAGGGGCCAGTACCAGAACCAGCAGAACCAGAATCAGCAGCCCTTCATTCAAGCCCCACAGCCTCAACAGTTCAATGCACCGGTTCAGCAAGAAAAGCCAGACGAGCTGAAGCAAATGTGACAAAGACTTGCCAACGCCTGCACCGGGCTCATGACAGAAGCTAGATCCTCATTCAGGAACTTGGAAACTCAAGTGGGTCAGCTAGCAAAGCAGGCAAACAGCAGGCCACATGGGACATTGCCAAGCAACACAGAGGTAAATCCAAGGGAGCAATGCCAGGCAGTGCAATTGAGAAGCGACAAACAGTTGGAGCAGCAGTCACCGCAGCCAGTAGTTGAGAAGAAGGCAGAGTTAGAAAAAGAGAAGGTGATTGAGCCCAGCCCTGTAGTAGAGAAAGATCCTAGAAGGAATATACAGAGAAGATCCCTTTCCCAGAGACTACAAATAAAGGCGGTTGATAAACAATTCTCCAAATTTTGAGACATTCGAAGTCAGATATCAACATACCTTTCATAGAGGCATTAGAGCAGATGCCTCCTATTTCAAGTTTATGAAGGAGATATTGGGAAGAAGAAAAGTCGGCAGAGTACGAAATAGTAGCACTAATGTAAGAGTGTAGTGCTATCTTGCGAAAAAGTTGCCACCAAAGCTAAAAGATCCAGGAGCTTTACACTACCTTGCATGGTGGCGGGTAACTTGCAATGAGCTCTATGTGATTTAGGGGCAAGTATAAATCTCATGCCCTTATCAGTATTTAAAAGATTGGAGTTGGGTGAGGCCAAACCAACCACAGTAAGCCTGCAACTGGCCGACAGGACAGTGGTTCATCCAAGAGGCAAAATCGAGGACGTGATTGTGAAAGTAGGAAAATTCTTCTTTCCTGCAGACTTCCTCATTCTTGATATGGAAGAAGACGCGGAAATCCCTATCATATTGGGGAGGCCATTCCTAGCAACGGGGAGAGCGTTGATTGATGTTGAAAGAGGAGAGTTAACATTAAGGGTGGAGAATGAAAAAATGGTGTTTAAAGTTTTTAAACACGTCATTGAGCCACCAACAATGAGTGGGTGCTTTGCAATCAGCACCATCAAACCCCCATGCGAGCCAATACAAGTCAACCAAAGAGCGATGAGCCCAAGAAAGCAGGCATGGTTTGCTGAAATGCCACTAAAGGAGGTAAGTATTCCTGAACTCCCCCTTACTGATAATGCTAAGAAGAAAAGAAGAAAAAGAAAATGCCAAATGTGGAGGAAATGGATTGGTTGGGGGCTTAATCCACCCCAGGGTTATTAAGGCTAAGGAACTTGCGTCCGGCTAAAAGGCGTTAAAGACAGCGCTACTTGGGAGGCAACCCAACGTTTTCAATTATGATATTTCAATTCTTATCCTTAGTTTATTTTATTTTGTCTTGAACAGTCTCACGGTCTTGGGCTCTTGTGTTTGTGTTGTGTTGACAGGTGAAAGCCAAGGATTTGGAAGGCGAAAACCGAAGAGAAGCAAAGGATCTCCAGAAAATCGCCAGAGCGCCGCGCTGAAGGGCCGCGCGCAAAAATCGAAGACGCCAGAACTGAGCGCCACGGCCCATTTTGTGGCCGGGCGGGAAGTTCGTAACCAAGACAGAGTTCAGCCGCGCGCCACAACGGCAAATATGAATTCTGGAAGACACCCTGATCCGAAGGCCCTATCGCCAAATCAAACACCAAGAGCTCTCCTCCCCTCACGGAATTCAAAGTATTAGCCACCGCCACCACCACCATTTTAGCCAAAGTTTGTAAGTGTCTTATTTCTTTTACTGTCTTTGAGTCTACACACATTGGGGACAATGTGTGATTTAAGTTTGGGGGTGTTTTATTTGTGTCATGTTATGTTTTATTTAAGTCTTTTATTGTTTTTCACAATTTTTTTTTTGAGTCATAATTGTCTGTCAAAAGATCATGTATGCTGTAGTTGCTAGAAACACCTAGTGAAGTAAGGTAGAATAATGTAACGGAATTAAAGCAACTATCTAAACACCTAAGTTAGATATGCCAAAACTCATGGAACTGGCTAGTTGGAGTTTCTTGCTTGAGTTATGCATGCTAAATGATAAATACTTATGTGTTTTGATTGCTTGCTATTTGAGGCGAAATAGTTAGGATATGCATGTTAGGGAGATGACTCAGACATTTCTCTGATAGCCAATTCTTACCATTCTTTTCTATCCCGAATTTTAAAAGTATCCCTAGTTAGCCCCATTGAGCCTAAAAATTGAAACTTCTTCTTTGACACCCCATATTCCCACAGATTGTGCCATAAGTAAAAATGTGAAGTAGTGGAATCAATTGTGTTAAAAAAGAGACAAAAAGAGTGAATGAGTTTGTTGCACCCCAATAAAAAAGTAATAAGAAACAGGCAAAAGCCTAAGTTTGGGGGTGCTTGTCATCATTATATACTTCACTCTCCCAAAACAAAAGAGGGAAAAGATAGAATCGAAGTGAAGGAAAGAACAAAAAAAAAGGGAAATACTGAAAAGCTGAAGAGTTTATGGTACACGAAATGAGCCTAAATTGCCTATTTTTACCTACCTATACCTAAGCCTACATTGCAACCCTTAAAGTCCTGAAGATCTCTTTTATGCATATCCAGGATTAGTGGAGAATAGCAAGTAAGCATGCCATAGGATTTTTGAATTTAAATGCATGATTTAGTATATTGACTTCCAGTAAAGCATGATAATATGAGTTTGCGAAATATCTAGCTTAATGTGCTGAAATGTCATGCTATATGTTCCTGCATATTATTTTGCTAACCTTCATGTTTTTTAGTTAACACTAATGCAGCAAAAGTGATCAATGTCAGTGAGTCTTTTATTTTTCGTTTCTTTGAGTCTTTTATTTCTTTCTTTCTATCTTTGCTCGAGGGCGAGCAAAGGTTAAGTTTGGGGGTATTTGATCGGTGTATTTTATATACACCTTTTGAGTCCCATTTAGTTAGTCTTTTGTCCCGTTTTGCACATATAAGTGTCGTATTAGGATAGTTTTCCTTTCTTTTGAGTCAAAGTGGTTAAAATGGCCAAATGGCGGAAAAGGAGCTAAAAGAGGGCAAAAGAGGAGATCCCAGAGCTAAAAACAGAGAAAGTGGCGAACGAGGCTGAAACCCAGAGAGGCGCCGCGCGCTCCCGCAGCTGAAGCCGCGCGCCCACTATCCGCAGAAGCTGCAGAAGACTTCGGCATGCGGCTAAAAGCAGGGCCGCGCGTCTAAACACCAAAAGCTACGAGTTGCAGTGGCCGCGCGCTCATCTACAGAATCGGGCGCGCGCCAAATCACCCGACGGATTGCAGGTTCCGGCGCGCGCTGTCGCAGGCGCGGCGCCGACGCGGAAAAATAAGGGTTTCCAGACGGATTTTGGGCCAGGCCTGCAGGGAAAAGTTGAGGCGGTTTTCAGCCTATAAAAGGAGAACTCTAGGCAGTTTTTAAGGGTCCCCTTTCTTGCACAACACAAGGCTTCTTGCTTAGAGATTGGAGACCATAGTCTAGTAATTTATTTTCCTTTTCTTTACTTTATTTCAGTTTTTGTATGATGAACATGGGATTAGTTCTTGTCATATCAATGGCTAGGAACTAATTCCTCTATAGGGCTTTCCATGTTGAATCTCTAGAAACTTATGTTATGATTTAATGCATGCTTATGGTTATTCTTCTTCTTGTTGAGATCTATCCAATATTTGAGTTGAATTCTTGGTAATTAATTGACAACTAGTTATCACTATATGATTTCTAATCAGATTCCGAAAGGGGGGGATTGTGAATATGCTGTAAGTTGGGTAGACATTCTTGGATTGGGGATGAAAATACCTCAATTATTTATGTAGCGTTAATGAGAGGCTTAAAAACCCTAATTTTGCGCATTGTGCATGACGGTTAACTAGGTTCTTGTTCTTAATTCTCCTATAGAGTTATCCTTATCACCGAAAGGTAGGTAAGGTGCAATACTGGGGTTGAGTGTTTATATAACCCTAACGGGAGTATAAAACGATTTAGTGAACCTGCTTTCTCCAAAAGAAGAAGACCATAAGTTATTGCATTAATAAGTAGCATAAGCGGATAGTGAGGAAACGTGGAAGCCCTATTCTCATCATCACTGAAGTAAACCTTTATAGTTAAAATAGCTTTTATAATTCTTAGTTATAAACAACAAATCCACATATCAATTTACCAAATAGATACCAAAAAATAGATAGCTGGTAATTGAACCCTAATCCTTGAGGACGATATTCGGTCTTATCAAGACTATACTACTTGTCACGATAACGTGCACTTGCGTTTAAAGTGTGTGCATCTTACCGCGCATCACACATCAACTTAGCAACGTGGGTGCTCCTATTACTAATAGTCGTCTCGTTCTTCAGATGGTTGTCGGTCTGTCCGAGGCCTATACAAGGGTTGTTTCGGTTATTCGTCAAAGTAACTCCCTGCCGGAGTTCTATCAAGCCCGCTCCATGCTCACTTTGGAAGAAGTGGGTTTGGCTAAAAAAGTGTCTATCGAATCTAGCCCCGTCGTCATGATGCCTGCTTCAAATTTTCCCCCTTCCAATAACGCCAACGGGATCCAAAATCACAACAACTGTGGTGGTAAGAAGGGTCAAAATCGGAAAAATAATAGCAAAAATCACGATGGCAACAACAGAGGCAACCGGAACAGTGGAGGTGGCGGGTCACCAGTCGGCCAGTGCAGGGGGCGGTGGACACTGGATGATGGCGATTGGTGCGGCGAGGCGCCAAGACAGCAGCGGCCTCACTTATGGGCCAAGGCAGCAGTCCGGAATACTCGGGCCTCACCCACTTCAGGCTCATCACGCAACAGGACCCACACAGACCGATATTGAAGTCGCGATGCACACGCTTGGCTTGACTCAACCGGACCCTAATTGGTATATGGACACAGGTGCCACTACCCACATGACATCCGACCAAGGTACTCTCTCATCTTATTCAAATTTGAGCAGTAATCATGGTATAACGGGGAGTCCTCTCATGAGGTGTGACAGTATGGGGGATCTTTATACAATCAAATCAAGTCTCAGCATCTCACGTCAAGTCGTGTCATCCACTTTTGCAGCTTTTGCTCCTTCTTTGTGGCATGCTCGTCTAGGTCATTCGGGGTCGTTATCTTCTTTAGATAGACATAAGTTTATTTCATGTAGGGTACGCGTAGTACTCCACTTTGTCAATCCCGTGCTTTAGGAAAAAATTATTAAGTTACTGTTTATAGCTTCGAATTCTCATACTTCAATGCCATTTGATATTATTCATAGCGATTTATGGACATCTCCAGTTCTCAGTTCAATGGGTCATCGATATTATGTTTTATTCTTGGATGATTATTCTAAATTTTTATGGACGTTTCCAATTGCGAAAAAATCACAATTTTTTCCATCTTCGTAAAATTTAGATATTTCATAAGAACTTAATTCGAACGGGAAATATAAAACATTCAATGTGATAATGACAAATAGTATGACAATGGAGATTTTAGGGAGTTTTGTGCTTAAAGTGGGATAAATTTTCATTTTTCTTGTCCGCATACCTCTTCACAAAATGGAAAAGCTGAACGAAAAATTTATACCATTAATAACATTATCCGCACCTTATTGGTTCATTCTTCTGTCCCTCCGTTATTTTGGCATCATGCACTAAATATCTATAGATCTACTTAATATTATTTCCTCTAATAATTTGACATATTCATCCCCTCTTCAGGTATTATAAAATAAGACTCCTCCGTATTTTCATCTTAGGGTCTTTGGATGCTTATGTTATCCACTGTTTCCATCCACCACAATCAATAAACTTCAGGCACGTTCTACCTTTTGTGTGTTTTTGGGTTATCCGTCAAATCATCGTGGTTTTAAATGCTTTTATTTGTCATCTAAATGAATCATCATTAGTCATCATGTTATCTTTGATGAGTCCCAATTTCCTTTTTCTAAAATAGAAAAACTTGTGTCCAGTTCGTATGATTTTTTGAATGATGATAACTCTCTCTATATTCTCCGCCATTTTCCGGATCTGGCCCAAAATACATCCTCAACGCCGCGGTCCTTAGGGGAGGCGCCACGGCGCCAGTCGTCCAGTAATAAGGGTGATTTAATCCCGTCGTCAGCGCCGTGGCCCTTAGGGGAGGCGCCGCGACGCCTAAGTTCCAGTAGCCACTGGAATGAAGGCACCGCGACCCTGGATCACGGCGTCGCGGCGCCTCCGATGGGAATTTCATAAATTGGGCCAGCAGGCCCACTACCCTGCTGACCAGTCCCTACCGTCCCCTGAAAATTCCCAAAATTCACCCAATCCAGCCCCGAGTGTTGGTCTAATCACTCGCAGTCAAAGGGGTATTTTTAAACCAAAACAACATTTTAATTTAACTTCTAATGTTCTTAGGTCACCTTTATCCCGAAATCATGTGTCTGCCTTAAATGACTCTAATTGGAAAATTGTCATGACTGATGAATATAATTCTCTTATTGATAATAAGACGTGGGAGTTAGTTTCTCATCCATCTGGTGTTAATATTATTCGGTTTATGTGGATTTCTGCTCATAAGAAAACTTTGACGGTTCGTTTGCAAGGCATAAGACTCGTCTTGTAGTTGATGGTAAGACTCAGCAGGTTGGTGTGGATTTTGGTGAGACGTTTAGCCCGGTGATCAAGCCATCTACCATTCGTATTGTGCTCAGTTTGACTCTTTCGAAATCATGACTCATTCATACCCTAGATATGAAGAATGCTTTTCTACATGGTGATCTCAAGGAGACAGTGTATATGCATCAGCCCTTGGGGTTTAGGGATACTAGATATCCTAATCATGTCTGTCTATTGAAGAAGTCCTTGTATGAGCTTAAGAAGACTCCACGGGCTTGGTATAAGAGGTTTGCTGACTATGTTTCGACTATGGGTTTCTCTCACAGCAGGTCTGATAATTCATTATTCATATATCGACGCGGTTCTTCCATGACTTATATATTATTATATGTGGATGATATTATCTTGACTGCCTCTTCTGATGTTTTGCGAAAGTCTATTATGACAATGCTTAGTTCTGAGTTTGCCATGAAGGACTTGGGCCTGTTGAGTTACTTTTTGGGGTTTGCTGTTACTCGTCATGCAGGTGGATTGTTCTTATCATAGAGGAAGTATGCAGCAGAGATCATTGAGAGGGCTGAGATGTCATCCTGTAAGTCCACTTCTACTCCAGTTGTACTAAACCCAAGTTGGGAGGATCCGACCCACTATCGTAGTCTTGCAAGCGCCCTTCAGTATCTTACCTTCACACGAACATACATTACATATGTCGTCCAGCAGGTGTGTTTGTTTATGCATGATCCCAGAGTTGAACATATAAATGCGCTCAAACGCATTCTTAGGTACATTCAGGGAACACTTGATTATGGCTTGCATTTGTATATTGCAGGCCGGCGTCGCGGCGCCGTCGACGTGATTTTCGACGGTGCTTGCCTCGGGTTAATAAATAATAATTAATTAAGGACAATTTGATCTAAAATGATTATCAATCAATCAGATCATTTGACCGAAGCTGAAGCCGAGCCGAGCGACGACGACGACGGCGCGAGGGGAGACCCTCTTCTTAACCCTTAAGCAACAAGAAGGAGTACTTCTACTTATAAGTAGAAGAACTTTTCTTTCCAGTACCGATGAGGGACAAATGCTTATTTTAATAAGCTAAAGGGACAACTCACTTTTTTCCCTCCCTCCATTTGCCATTTAACCTGTCATTGAAATCCAACAATCCCCCACATTAATGGGGAATGACTATAAGATAAAGGAATGTATGGACAAGTGTGTAATTTACAAGCAATGATTAATTGCATCTGGATAAGTAGGTTTTCCTTTGAACTTTCCGTAGTGAACTTATATCGGATATACTCGATCAAACGGTAGATTTGATATCTTTGAACCGTCGAACTTTGTTGTATACCTAGACAACATAAGACACACAATCAACCCTCAACCGTTTATGGTTATCACGGTTGTGTTCGTTTCAGCTATGAACACCGCCTGGTTTCATGAGTGCATAGAGAATGGGCTTTCACTGTCATTCCCCTTTAAAGCGGCTTACACTTAACACTCACATAGGTGATTTCTAAACATGTGGTCCTATAGCCACATTATCTGGTCATACATTGCCAAATTTAGATAATCATTAAAAAACCTTAATGCTTTATTAACTCATTAACAAGCCATAAAGTTTTATCCTTATTTCTGAACATTTTCTTCATCCTCGAATGGGTTGAGTTATTTGACAATGTTGAACCGTCAGTCACAACTTTGTTTGATCTCCTTAAACCTAGTTCTTGTGATCTTCAGTCTGCTAGGTAGAGTTACCGCCATGATGACTTGTCCTCGGCCTTAACCCCATTCTTATTGATGATCTATTAACTCTCTCTCTAGATAAGCTTTTTGTAAGAGGATCCGCCACGTTATCTCTTGACTTTACATAGTCAATCGTGATAACTCCACTAGAGAGGAGTTGTCTAACCGTATTGTATCTCCGTCGTATGTGACAAGATTTTCCGTTATACATTACGCTCTCTGCCCTACCTATTGCTGCTTGACTGTCACAATGTATACATATAGAAGCCAAAGGTTTGGGCTAGAATGGAATATCTTCTAAGAATTTCGGAGCCATTCAGCTTCTTCACCGGCCTTGTCTAAAGATATAAATTCAGATTTCATTGTAGAGCGGGCGATACATGTCTGTTTTGATGATTTTCAAGACACTGCTCCTTCACCAACGGTGAAAACATATCCACTCGTGGATTTAAATTCAAATGATCCGGTGATCCATTTTGCATCACTGTATCCCTCAAGTACTATGGAATATTTATTATAATGTAAAGCATAGTTTTGGGTGTGTTTTAAATATCCCAAGACTCGTTTCATTGCCATCCAATGAGTTTGATTGGGATTACTTATGAATCAACTCAGCTTGCTTATAACACATGCTATATCTGGTCGTATACAATTCATAGTATACATCAAACTTCCCAAAACTCGTGCATAGTCCAATTGTGAGTCACTTTCACCTTCATTCTTTTGAAGTGCAAAACTTACATCAATTGGAGTCTTTGCAACATTGAAATTTAAATACTTGAACTTGTCAAGTACCTTTTAAATATAATGTGACAGTGATAATGCTAGACCTTGTGGAATTTTATGGATCCTAATGCCTAAGATCAAATCAGTAACTCCTAAGTCTTCATATCAAATTTGCTAGCCAGCATACGCTTCGTAGCATTTACATCGACAATATCTCTACTCATTATCAACATATCATCAACGTATAGACAAACAATGACTTCATGATTTGGAGTATTTTTAATGTAAACACATTTTTCACACTCATTAATCTTAAATCCATTTACCAACATTGTTTGGTCAAATTTCGCATGTCATTGTTTGGGTGCTTGTTTAATTTCATAAAGTGACTTAACAAGTTTGCACACTTTCCTTTCTTTACCGGGAACCACAAAACCCTCAAGTTGTTCCATGTAAATTTCTTCCTCTAATTCTTTATTTAAGAAAGTTGTCTTGACATCCATTTGATGGATTTCAAGACCATATACGGCCGCTAGTGCCACTAGCACCCGAATAGATGTTATTCTTGTAACCGGCGAATATGCATCAAAGTAATCAAAACCTTCTTTTTGTCTATAACATTTGACCACAAGTCTTGCCTTATATTTGTCAATAGTGTCATCAACTTTCATTTTCCTTTTAAAAATCCACTTTGATCCTAAAGGTTTATTTCCAGGAGGAAGATCAATCAATTCACATGTATGGTTGTTCAAAATTGATTCAATCTCACTATTGACAGCTTCTTTCCAAAATGTTGAATTAGAAGATGACATTGCTGCTTTAAATGTTTGAGGCTCATTTTCAAGCAAGAATGTCACAAAATCTGATCCAAAAGAAGTAGATGTATTTTGACGTTTTCTACGCCTTGGGTGCTCTTTGCTTGGTGGACTTTCCTTTGGTTCTTCCCGCAGTCGTTTAGATCTTTCACTTGACGACTCACATTCAGTTTTATACGGATAGATATTTTCAAAGAATTCTGCATTATCTTATTCAATTATCATATTAACATGAATTTCGGGATTGTCCGATTTGTGAACGAAAAACCGAAAAGTTTTGTTGTCTGTAGCATAGCCAATAAAAACACAATCCACAGTTTTTTATCCGACTTTTACCCTTTTGGACAAAGGAACTTGGACCTTTGCTAAACACCCTCACACTTTGAAATATTTCAAGTTGAGTTTTCTTCCTTTCCATAGTTCATATGGAATAGATTGTGTTTTGCTGTGTGGCACTCTGTTGAGTATTCGGTTAGCTATAAGAATAGCTTCCCCCCACAAGCTCTGCGGTAAACCGGAACTTATTAATAAAGCATTCATCATGTCCTTTAATATTCGATTTTTCCTTTCCGCAATTTCATTTGATTTTGGTGTGTAAGGGGCAGTAGTTTGATGAATAATTTTATATTCTAAACATATCTCTGCAAAAGGAGATTCGTACTCTCCACCCCTATCACTTCTAATCATTTTTATCTTTTTGTTCAATTGATTTTCCACTTCGTTCTTGTATTGCTTAAATGCATCAATTGCTTTATACTTACTATTAAGCAAATACACGTAACAATATCGAGTGCAATCGTCAATAAAAGTTATAAAATATGTTTTCCCACCACGAGATGTATTGACTTCATATCACATATATCTGTGTGGATTAAGTCTAAAGGATTTGAATTCCTATCAATAGACTTATATGGATGTTTAATAAACTTAGATTCAACACAGACTACACATTTTGATTTATTACACTCGAATTTAGGCAATACTTCTAAATTAATCAATTTTCGCAAGGTTTTGTAATTGACATGTCCTAAACGAACATGCCATAAATCATTTACTCCAATAAGTAAGACGAAGCTGAATTCTTATTAATACTTTCAACAACCATTACATTGACTTTGAAAAGGCCCTCGGTGAGGTAGCCCTTTCCTATGAACTTATCATTCTTACTTATTATAATTTTCTCACTAACCAACACGCACTTAAACCCGTTTTTGATGAGTAGTCCGACTGAAACTAAATTCTTCCGAATTGTTGGAACGTGCAGAACATTGTTGAGAGTCAGGACCTTGCCGGAAGTCATCTTCAGAAGTATCTTCCCATATCCTTCAACATTGGCTGTTGCAGTATTTCCCATAAACAGTACCTCTTCGGGTCCAGCGGGAGCATAGGTTTCAAATGCTTCTTTTGCAGCGCAAACATGTCGAGTGGCACCAGAATCAAGCCACCACTCATTTGGGTTCCCAACCAAATTGCACTCTGATAGAATTAAACACAGATCATTCATATCATCATTCATTTCCACCATATTGGCTTGTTCTTTTCCCTTGTCCTATTTCGGGAGACGACAATCTGGGCTTTTGTGGCCAGCTTTCCCACAATTATAGCAGTTGCCCTTGAACTTTTTCTTGTTAGAGTCCTTCTCCTTTCCAGAAGACTTCTTTCTTTTCTTGTTCTTTTTCGGAGCAACATCTTCAACGATATTTGCCCCTTCAATTGGTGAACTCTTATGGTACCTCTTCTCAGCGGTTTTGTTATCTTCCTCGATCTTGAGACGAATCACAAGATCCTCCAATTTTATTTCCTTTCTTTTGTGCTTAAGATAATTCTTGAAATCTTTCCATGAGGGCGGCAACTTCTCAATCATTGCAGCCACTAGGAACGCTTCATTCACTACCATACCTTCAGCAATAAGGTCATGGAAGATAAGTTGAAGCTCTTGAACTTGGGCTCCAACGGTTTTTCCATCCACAATTTTGTAGTCTATGAATTTGGCAACCACAAACTTCTTCAAGCAAGCATCTTCTGTCTTGTACTTCTTTTCAAGCGCACTCCATAGTTCTTTGGAAGTCTCTACTGCACTGTAGACGTTGTACAAGTCATCTTCTAAGGCACTTAAAATGTAGCCTTTGCACACAAAATTAGCCTATTTCCAAGCCTCAGTAACCATGAACTGTTTGTTGTCAGGCATGACGTCGGCAGGCAGGGAGGGTCCTCACTGGTGAACTTTTGCAAAGCAAGAGTGGTAAGCCAAAAGAACATTCTTTGTTGTCATCCTTTAAAGTTGGCACCGATGAACTTCGCAGGTTTCTCAGTCGGTGGTACAGCGGTACGGGTTGTGTCACGACCCGACCTCGGATCCGTGACTGGTGCCTTACCCCGGGCACCCTTGTGATACAACATCAGAGAAAACCAGCGGAAATAAACTCACAAACAAGAACCATATAAGAATATAAAACAGGCTAACCCAAAGTGGCTACCTCTAAATATAATAAAACGAACAGTTACATCCTTACACCTCAATTCATGACAGGACTACAAGCCTCTAAGAAGGTATAGACACTATGACGGGACAGAGCCCCGCCATACCCCCTGAATGTACAAAAATCTACAACCTCAGGGAACCGTACCAAAAGACGAGGCCTCCGGAGAAATGGAGCATTCCGAGAACCGAATAGTGATCCTAAGAGTGCGGATCAGCAAGCTATGAACCTCAACCTGCGGCATGAACGCAGCCCCCCGAAGGAGGTCAGTACAACATGTACCAAATATGTGAAACTGGAAAATACTGTAATAATATCATAAGTCAAAATATAAGCTGGAGTTATAGATGAAAATCAGTTTACTTTGCACTGTGCCTTACTAACAATGAGAGTAACAAATGTATATATATATACTGCATAAAAATAGGAAGCTCATGATCAAACAGGTACCTCGCCTGTAGTATCATTAAGCAATCCTACTCACGGGACTATTTCACCCGCATAGGTCCCGTGGACCCGCATGAGGTCATCCTCGCCGTCGAGGACTATTTCACCCGCACGGGACTATTTCACCGCATGGATCCTGCGACCGCATGAGTACCATCGCCGTACTCGCGTGGGACTATTTCACCCGCGTGGATCCCGTGGACCTGGATCGCATGAGTACAAACGCCGCACTCGCATCATGGGTAGCAAATCCATGGCATAAGTAGTAAACCATCCTATTGGAGCATACCCGTGGGCCACCCATCGTGTCAGTATGTCCAAAGGAAATAACAAGAATAACCCGGGGTTTACCCGTAATAATATATATATAACACAGCTCATCCGGCTATCATACATAACATAGCTCATCCGGCTATCATACATAACATAAGCACTACCGGCCTATCATATCATAACATAAGCACTACCGGCCTATCATATCATAACATAAGCACTACCGGCCTATCATATCATAACATAAGCACTACCGGCCTATCATATCATAACATAAGCACTACCGGCTTATCATATCATAACATAAGCAAGTTAAGAAATCCCCTAACTTCTTATTAACATTATTAATATATCCTCTCATTTTAGTATACCTAAGGCACTAACATGTCTTTTAATAGAAAATCCGGGAATTTAACCCAAGTACCATGTACTTCTAACCTATTAAGAAATAACTCCTTTTTATACAAAAATTCCAAGATACTAATCACCATAGTATCAAGTTACAATTTCTTTTCAAAACAAGTCACATTTCCTTTTAGAAATATAATAAGCTTCTAAATCAAGTGACTTCATTTCATTTAAAACCTTAGGCAACCAATGCCTAAAAATCAATTCACCTTTCTTAGTTTCAAATCCTTTACCCGTACTTGTTTTAATTAGAGTAAACCTTTCTTTGTGAACCTCTCAAAAACTAATATAACCAACTTCCCATAAAGTCATTATATTAGCGTTATTCCTTTGTCAAATACATTTTCCCTAAATCCAAGGGACTTATACTTTTAAAATGAAACAAGTATCATATACTTTAAAACAAGTGAAAGATATCAAATCTTGTACGTATACCATACTACATAGGTACAACTATTCATGCTCAAGAGATAGGAAAGCTCTACATACCTCTTCGGTCAATCCACTTGCTAAGTCCAACTACCGCAAGTAATATGTCAACCTATAATAACCATAGTGCGTTATAACCTCTAATTTCAATGTAGAAATAATCTAAGTTCAAAGCCCCTAATTCTATGGAAAATTGGGCAGCATTTCCTTTGTTTCTACATACTTTGCCACCTTTCTCAAGGCCGAATTCAACATCCAAATGCCACATTTAAGGCTCAACAATCCAAACATATCAAAGGAGATTACACACCTAAACTTGGGTGTGTAAAATTCTACCCCAAAAGGTACAACAATTCACTTAACAATTCTAAAGTAGTTTTTAGGCTACAACATGCTCATAATATCTCTTTAGCCAAATCCTTCATACCCAAACCACATTTCTTGCATGCAATGACTCTAATAGCATTATTTACTACCACAAGTACTTTCTTCTTAACATGCAACACTAAAAACTAATAATAGAGGAAGAATCATTACCTTAGAGCTTTAGCTAAATTTATCCAACAACTTGCTAGCTTCTATTCCAAGAACACCACCACAACAACCTTCACAGGCTAGCCACAAGCTTCCTTCTTGCCTTTTACTTTTCAGATTTTTCCTAAGGCTAGAATATCTCTTGGAGTTTTAGAGAGAATGAGGAGCTTGAAATAATTAAGAGAGAAGGAGGAGCTTTGTCTAAGAGAGAGATGAAAGATGACCAAGTCTTAAAGACTTGGTCAATATAATGCATGCAAAAATCAGATGGGGGGGGGACACTTGTCACCCTCCCATGCCCTTTTTAAAAGAAAAGATCAGATTTTCCTAAGTTTTTCGCGATTTCGCTCGGCCTGCTGATCGGCCATGGCGCAATCCCTGCGGACTCTCGGAACTTTAGGCGCCGCAATTTCACTTCCGCGCGCCATGAATTCCGCCTTGGCGCCATGCTCGCCCGCGGCACACGAGGCCCCGACCAAGTTTTTCGATTTCGAGTCCTAACTCTTTCCGCATGGCCCCATACGCACAGCCTGAACCACGGGGTATAACATTCTCCCCCCTTAGAAACATTCGTCCCGAATGTTCCTTCTAGGCTTACTCAAATCACAATATCGACATAGACTCAAATAAAGATGCTCCACACGGCCACACCAAAACTCAAGCATAATTACTAAATTTAAAGACCAACAATTTAGAACGTGGGTTACCTGGAGGTATAGGGAATAAGTGAGGATATTTCTTCATCATGTCATCCTCTGCTTCCCACGTCATCTCCTCTCTGTTCTCGTTCCGACATAAGACCTTGACGGAAGCCACATCCTTTGTCCGTAATCGCCTAACCTGACGATCGAGTATCGCTATGGGGCTCTCCTCTGTTACCTGAACCTCATGAATCGGATGTACTCTAGATGGGTCTCCAATACATTTCCACAACATAGACACATGAAACACTGGGTGTACTGCCTCTAGATCGGACGGCAGATCCAACTCATAGGCAACCTTGCCTACCCTCCGGACAATCTGGTAAGGCCCAATGTACCTTGGGCTAAGTTTTCCCTTCTTCCCAAATCTCATCACGCCCTTCATGGGTGACACCTTCAGGAAAACCCAATCATGTACCTCAAACTCCAAGTGCCGACGCCACGACCGCATACGACTGGCCGACTCGAGCCGACACACCGCCTCTGGATAAGCTTCACCTTATCCATCGCCGTACCAAGTCTGGCCCGACTAACTGAACTTCTCCCACCTCAAACCAACCTATCGGTGACCTACACCTCCTCCCATATAAGGCCTCATAAGGCGCCATCTGGATACTAGAATGGTAGCTGTTGTTATAAGCAAACTCCACAAGAGGTAAATGATCCTCCCAGCTACCCCTGAAATCAAAAACACAAGCCCGCAACATATCCTCAAGTGTCTGGATAGTGCGCTCGGCTGTCCGCTCGGCCCGAGGATGAAAAGTCGTCTCGAGACTAACTCGTGTCCCTAATCCTTTTGAAAAGACCTCGAAGTTAGCCGAGAACTGGCCTCTATCTCGATATAATCGACACCGACTCGTGCGCCTCACAATCTCTAATATATAATCTGGCATAGTCTTCAGCTGAGAACGTCGTTCTGACCGGAAGAAAATGGGCTGATTTCGTCAGCCTGTCGACAATCACCCAAATGGAATCATGCTTCCTCTGAGTGGTAGGTAGCCCTGTAATAAAATCCATATTTACCACCTCCCACTTCCAAGTCGGAATATCAATAGCCTGCAATAGCCCACCGGGCTTTTGGTGCTCAACCTTGACCTGCTGACAATTAGGACATTGTGCAACAAAACCTTCCACGTCCCTCTTCAGGCCGTCCCACCAATACACACATATGAGGTCATGGTACATCTTAGTCGACCCCGGATGGATAGAATAACGAGCACTGTGTGCCTCTCCCAGAATCTGCTGACGAAGTCCTGTCACATCGGGAACACACAACCTGCCCTCAAATCTTAGCACCCTATCAGGTGCTACCTCAAATAGACTCTTCTCCTCCCGAAGAGCCGTATCTCGATACCGTACCATAATCGGATCCTCATACTGTCGCCTCTTCACCTCCTCGACGATGGAAGACTCGGCAACCTCTCGAACCCGAACCCCACTGCTATCAGAATCAACCAAACGAACCCCAAGGTTTGCTAGTTGATGTAACTCGCGGACCATGCCCCTCTTCTTCTGTCGCACACCGGCGGACTACCCATCGATCTGCGACTAAGGGCATCTGCAACTACATTGGCCTTCCCTGGGTGGTATAGGATATCAATATCCCAATCCTTGAGTAACCCTAACCACCGTCTCTGTCGCAAATTCAGCTGCCTCAGTTTGAAGACATACCGGAGTCTTTCTCATACCTGCGAAATATTCGGGTATTCATAATCTCAATTATGGTTCCTGTTTCCCTTTCTCTATTGCAACCAAACTTGGTTACTATACTTGGATCTGATTCCTTTGCTTGCCGCATGGCTAAGACTTCCTGCCAATCACAATTTAGGGGGAAGACTTCCTTGATCTTGTCAAGTAGTAATCCTATTATTCTCTCCCAGCTCGTAGAGCTTATAGTCAGGTGTTCAACCTCAATTCCCGGTATTACATAATCCAACGACTTGTCAAGATTTCTTATCGTTCGAGTGTCTACTCGTCTTTCCTTTATAAGTTATTTCAAGTCGCCCCGGGTCCCTTACCTCTCCGTATTCTCTTAGTATATTTCGCCAAGACAGGATGCTACTACCTTTCCTCGAGGTGTTCCTACTGCCCATTACTTACTAATGGTCTTACACTAGTCCGGGGTAATTGTATCTCGTGCAACTTATATAACCATAGTCGTATTCTCTTTTATCATTCTGGTCATGACCTTATCTTATGCTTATTATTAACAAAAGTATTTCTATCTTGAGCCATGATCATACAGTTTCATACATGCGCACTATCTGCATCTTTATCCTTATAACACTTCCTCGACCATTTCGTAACGTCGTTCTTAATTTCCCCAACACAATACCTTTCCCACGGTTATCTAAAACTGTAACTTATGGCATGACGATACCGAAGACCTTACCAGTCTCCCATCCTTCGTCTAACGGCATGGGTACCCATAACCCCATAATACGCAAGACTATCCTTTTATGTAGGGGAGAGAACTTATCTCCCTTCAATAAACTTTCCTTGGAGTCACAACCCTAATCACCAGGTCCTCTCGTGGTCCTGTAAACATCTAATCAATACGCACCGCCTTAAAATCGTGTAGATTTTCAAAACCTACCCAAGATGCCCTCAACTTTCGCCAGTCAGACTTATTTTATACTAGCCTTGAACATTTCCTCGAAATTATCCGGAAGGTCTTGGCCCTGACATCCACACAAAACCAACTCCAACTACCTCCAAGGGCAATTAAAATAAATTACTTCAAATTCAAGTATTACTTACTTTACTGCAATTTTCCTCAATGAACAAGTCACGGACTTATTAAAAGCGATGATGCCAAAGAAGGAAGGATAATTCATCGTTACTACCACTTCCTTCCTCTCCACCGATAACCGCCACGAACCGTACCGAGTCAATCTCTCTTCTGTAGTCCATGTTGGCATAACAAGAGGCCAACTAGACCGTACTCCTAATGACCTCAACGTTTGTCATAACAGCTCTGCTAGGGTCCGACGACTGTATCATTATCGACAATTATTATTTGCCCACTCAGCTACCACCCAACACTCACGGGTGTGGTTATCTCATAAAGGTTCCCATGGGTTCTGGCTCCATTTCTTTCACACTTGGTTGCTCACTTCACCTGGCCGTACTGCTTCAGACTTCCAAACTTATTCTAGCTTACGACATAACTTCCATAATAAAGCCGCCTTCGATCTTGGAGTTACTAAGTTAAACAATATAAGGCCATTTCCGCGCCACAACCCGGTTCTCGTGGAATACGTCTGCGAACTCGTAAAATGATTAATTAGACTCTGCTTGTACTGCGTGACCGCCGTGGCGGGACTACTATTAATCGATCCCACCCCATAAACGTATACTAACTTCTCATAATACCATAGTCGTGTCGCCTTGATCACAACAACCATTACTTACTCCACACGGATCTCATCCGTACTATCCTCTTAAGCATACCACGAGCTTAATTTACAAACATAGTCTCCCATTGGGCCCCTTAATTAAGCTTCTTAAGGTTCCATTACTTTTCCGACAACTCATCGCCTCCTAATTATCTCAAACTAGCACGTAAACCTCTATGAGAGTTCCTTAACTGCTCATACCTTCCTGATCTATTTAGTCCTTATCAAATCACGTAATCTAAAAATCATTCTAGGCAACACATATGTGACTCATACGTAAATCAGATAGTTGTATGTCACAATACCAACTATACTACAAGTATTACCAACCCGATACGCAATCCACATAATCTTTCTGGTCATCACTTTGCTTTCAGAATGCAAACACCATAACTTTGTTAGGGAGAGACGACTAACCACACACTCTATCGCACGATCTTAGAGTGAGAAGAAATGGAAACCAATCCTAAATATCCTGCAGCCTCACGATTATAGATGGTGCACAACACACCGATAATCAAGACTCTACTAAATACGGCTCAGACCGCTTTCCGAGGATTAATCGCTTCGATACCACTTTTGTCACGACCCTGATCCGCGGATCGTGCCTTACCGGGCACCCTTGTGATACAACATCGAGAAAACCAATGAAATAAACTCACAAACAAGAACCATATAAGAATATAAAACAAAGCAACCCAAAGCTACTCTAAATATAATAAAACGCAGCTACATCCTTACACCTCAATTCATGACAGGACTACAAGCCTCTAAGAAGGTATAAACACTATGACGGGACAGGGCCCCGCCATACCCCCTGAATGTACAAAAATCTACAAACTCAGGGAACCGTACCAAAAGACGAGGCCTCCGGAGAAATGGAGCCTTCTGAGAACCGAATAGTGATCCTAAGAGTGCGGATCAGCAAGCTATGAACCTCAACCTGCGGCATGAACGCAGCCCCCCGAAGGAGGTCAGTACAACATGTACCAAATATGCGAAACTGGAAAATACTGTAATAATATCATAAGTCAAAATATAAGCTGGAGTTATAGACGAAAATCAGTTTACTTTGCACTGTGCCTTACTAACAATGAGAGTAACAAATGTATATATATATACTGCATAAAAATAGGAAGCTCATGATCAAAACAGGGTACCTCGCCCGTAGTATCATTAAGCAATCCTACTCCTGGGACTATTTCACCCGCATAGGTCCTGTGGACCCGCATGAGGTCATCCGCCTCGTCATGGGACTATTTCACCCGCATGAGACTATTTCACCCGCATGGATCATGTGGACCCGCATGAGTACCATCGCCGTACTCGCATGGGACTATTTCACCCGCATGGATCCTGTGGACCGGATCCGCATGAGTACAAACGCCGCACTCGCATCATGGGTAGCAAATACATGGTATAAGTAGTAAACCATCCTATTAGAGCATACCCGTGGGCCACCCATCGTGTCAGTATGTCCAAAGGAAATAACAAGAATAACCAGGGTTTACCCGTAATAATATATATATAACATAGCTCATCCGGCTATCATACATAACATAAGCACTACCGGCCTATCATATCATAACATAAGCACTACCGGCCTATCATATCATAACATAAGCACTACCGGCCTATCATATCATAACATAAGCACTACCGGCCTATCATATCATAACATAAGCACTACCGGCTTATCATATCATAACATAAGCACTACCGGCCTATCATATCATAACATAAGCACTACCGGCCTATCATATCATAACATAAGCACTACCGGCTTATCATATCATAACATAAGCAAGTTAAGAAATCCCCTAACTTCTTATTAACATTATTAATATATCCTCTCATTTTAGTATACCTAAGGCACTAACATTTCTTTTAATAGAAAATCCGGGAATTTAACCCAAGTACCATGTACTTCTAACCTTTTAAGAAATAACTCCTTTTTATACAAAAATTCCAAGATACTAATCACCATAGTATCAAGTTACAATTTCTTTTCAAAACAAGTCACATTTCCTTTTAGAAATATAATAATCTTCTAAATCAAGTGACTTCATTTCCTTTAAAACCTTAGGCAACCAATGCCTAAAAATCAATTCACCTTTCTTAGTTTCAAATCCTTTACCCGTACTTGTTTTAATTAGAGTAAACATTTCTTTGTGAACCTCTCAAAAACTAATATAACCAACTTCCCATAAAGTCATTATATTAGCGTTATTCCTTTGTCAAATACATTTTCCCTAAATCCAAGGGACTTATACTTTTAAAATGAAACAAGTATCATATACTTTAAAACAAGTGAAAGATATCAAATCTTGTACGTATACCATACTACATAGGTACAACTACTCATGCTCAAGAGATAGGAAAGCTCTACATACCTCTTCGGTCAATCCACTTGCTAAGTCCAACTACCGCAAGTAATATGTCAACCTATAATAACAATAGTGCGTTTATTAACCTCTAATTTCAATGTAGAAATAATCTAAGTTCAAAGCCCCTAATTCTATGGAAAATTGGGCAGCATTTCCTTTGTTTCTACATACTTTGCCACCTTTCTCAAGGCCGAATTCAATATCCAAATGCCACATTTAAGGCTCAACAATCCAAACATATCAAAGGGGATTACACACCTAAACTTAGGTGTGTAAAATTCTGCCCCAAAAGGTACAACAATTCACTTAACAATTCTAAAGTAGTTTTTAGGCTACAACATGCTCATAATATCTATTTAGCCAAATCCTTCATACCCAAACCACATTTCTTGCATGCAATAACTCTAATAGCATTATTTACCACCACAAGTACTTTCTTCTTAACATGCAACACTAAAAACTAATAATAGAGGAAGAATCATTACCTTAGAGCTTTAGCCAAATTTATCCAACAACTTGCTAGCTTCTATTCCAAGAACACCACCACAACAACCTTCACAGGCTAGCCACAAGCTTCCTTCTTGCCTTTTACTTTTCAGATTTTTCCTAAGGCTAGAATATCTCTTGGAGTTTTAGAGAGAATGAGGAACTTGAAATAATTAAGAGAGAAGGAGGAGCTTTGTCTAAGAGAGAGATGAAAGATGACCAAGTCTTTAAGACTTGGTCAATATAATGCATGCAAAAATCAGATGGGGGGGGGGGGGGGGACACTTGTCACCCTCCCATGCCCTTTTTTGCCATTGTTTGTCACTGTCAAATCGACAAACTGTTTTAGTTAATAAAACCAACCAGAATAGCAATTAATTCGCAGACTTCAACGATGAAGATTTTATTTCTTCAAATTGCAGTTGAATTATGAAACTATAGTATTCCAACGAAGTTTTTATATCTTCGAGTCAGAATACTAATATTCATATGGAGTAGAAAACTACACAAGTTTTAATCTCCTTAAACAGAACGATGAAGTTTTTATGTTCTTCAAATCGTTGTACAAGTATGAATTTTAATATTCCAACGAAGTTTTTATGTCTTCAAGTCATAATATGAAATTTGTACGGAGTCGAAAACCATACAGGTTTTAGTCTCCAAACCAGAATACATATTAAAATTAAAAAAATTAATTTCCTTAATATTGTTGGATATAATAATCTGTATATGTTTAAATAACTTTTCAACACAATCTGTTAAACACTTAGTAAAAACAGATTACACAGTATAAAATAAACTATTTAAAACCAGTAGACGAAACAGAATATGTTTTAGAAAAATAATTAAAATATTTTTTCAGAATATAATCGAGCTCACTTAGTTCAAAGTGTGTCTTAAGGAAATTATTCTTATCACAGTACTCGAGGTTATTGGAATATCCCCTCCCAGGATAGAACAATTATCTTACCAGAATAGTAGTACTCCAAATTCAGGTAGTGGCGAACCACTCAACGGCAGTAAATTACACTGGAATTTGTTTGTGCAAAAGAAGAAGAAGTTTCAGAAAGTTAGTGAATAAAATTATGAGGAATCAAACGAATTTATAGCCTTGGAAGTAATGTTTCTGAAGGTTTGCAACCCTTATGAACAGTCACTTTAAAACTGGTGGAAAAATAAATTTCTGGGAAAGAATTCCGCGTCGTGTAGCGTGACGTGATGGCCTTGGCGCCAAATGTCTTTGCGACTTTCAGGACTTAGGCCTGCGGCGCTTGCCGTCGACGTGATTTTCAACGGTGCTTGCCTCGGGTCAATAAATAATAATTAATTAAGTAATTAACGACAATTTGATCCAAAAAGATTATCAATCAATCAGATCATTTGACCGAAGCCGGAGCCGAAGCCGAGCGTCGACGACGGCGCGAGGGGAGACCCTCTTCTTAACCCTTTAGCAACAAGAATGAGTACTTCTACTTTTAAGTGGAAGAACTTTTCTTTCCACTACCGATGAGGGACAAATGCTTATTTTAATAAGCTAAAGGGACAACTCACTTTTTTCCCTCCCTCCATTTGCCATTTAACCTGTCATTGAAATCCAACAATCCCCCACATTAATGGGGAATGACTATAAGATAAAGGAATGTATGGACAAGTGTGTAATTTACAAGCAATGATTAATTGCATCTGGATAAGTAGGTTTTCCTTTGAACTTTCCGTAGTGAACTTATATCGGATATACTCGATCAAACGGTAGATTTGATATCTTTGAACCGTCGAACTTTTTTGTATACCTAGACAACATAAGACACACAATCAACCCTCAACCGTTTATGGTTCTCACGGTTGTGTTCGTTTCAGCCATGAACACCGCCTGGTTTCATGAGTGCATAGAGAATGGGCTTTCACTGTCATTCCCCTTTAAAGCGGCTTACACTTAACACTCACATAGGTGATTTCTAAACATGTGGTCCTATAGCCACATTATCTGGTCATACATTGCCAAATTTAGATAATCATTAAAAACCCTTAATGCTTTATTAACTCATTAACAAGCCATAAAGTTTTATCCTTATTTCTGAACATTATCTTCATCCGAGAATGGGTTGAGTTATTTGATAATGTTGAACCGTCAGTCACAACTTTGTTTGATCTCCTTGATGACTTGTCCTCGGCCTTAACCCCATTCCTATTGATGATCTATTACCTCCCTCTCTAGATAAGCCTTTTGTAAGCGGATCCGCCACGTTATCTCTTGACTTTACATAGTCAATCGTGATAACGCCACTAGAGAGGAGTTGTCTAACGATATTGTGTCTCCTTCGTATGTGACGAGATTTTTTGTTATACATTACGCTCCCTTCCCTACCTATTGCTGCTTGACTGTCACAATGTATACATATATGAGCCAAAGGTTTGGGCCAGAATGGAATATCTTCTCAGAAATTCCGGAGCCATTCAGCTTCTTCACCGACCTTGTATAAAGCTATAAATTCAGATTCCACTATAGAGCGGGCGATGCATGTCTGTTTTGATGATTTTCAAGACACTGCTCCTCCACCAACGGTAAAAACATATTCACTCGTGGATTTAACTTCAAATGATCCAGTGATCCAGTTTGCATCACTGTATCCCATAAGTACTGCGGGATATTTATTATAATGCAAAGCATAGTTTTGGGTGTGTTTAAATATCCCAAGACTCGTTTCATTGTCATCCAATGAGTTTGATTGGGATTACTTATGAATCAACTCAGCTTGCTTATAACACATGCTATATCTGGTCGTGTACAATTCATAGTATACATCAAACTTCCAAAAACTCGTGCATAGTCCAATTGTGAGTCACTTTCACCTTCATTCTTTTGAAGTGCAAAACTTACATCAATTGGAGTCTTTGCAACATTGAAATTTAAATACTTGAACTTGTCAAGTACCTTTTAAATATAATGTGACAGTGATAATGCTAAGATCAAATCAGTAACTCCTAAGTCTTCATATCAAATTTGCTAGCCAGCATACGCTTCGTAGCATTTACATCGGCAATATCTCTACTCATTATCAACATGTCATCAACGTATAAACAAACAATGACTTCATGATTTGGAGTATTTTTAATGTAAACACATTTTTCACACTCATTAATCTTAAATCCATTTACCAACATTGTTTGGTCAAATTTCGCATGTCATTGTTTGGGTGCTTGTTTAATTTCATAAAGTGACTTAACAAGTTTGCACACTTTCCTTTCTTTACCGGGAACCACAAAACCCTCAAGTTGTTCCATGTAAATTTCTTCCTCTAATTCTCTATTTAAGAAAGCTGTCTTGACATCCATTTGATGGATTTCAAGACCATATACGGCCGCTAGTGCCACTAACACCCGAATAGATGTTATTCTTGTAACCGGCGAATATGCATCAAAGTAATCAAGACCTTCCTTTTGTCTATAACATTTGACCACAAGTCTTGCCTTATATTTGTCAATAGTGCCATCAACTTTCATTTTCCTTTTAAAAATCCACTTTGATCCTAAAGGTTTATTTCCATGAGGAAGATCAACCAATTCACATGTATGGTTGTTCAAGATTGATTCAATCTCACTATTGACAGCTTCTTTCCAAAATGCTGAATTAGAAGATGACATTGCTGCTTTAAATGTTTGAGGCTCATTTTCAAGCAAGAATGTCACAAAATCTGATCCAAAGGAAGTAGATGTCTTTTGACGTTTGCTACGCCTTGGATCCTCTTTGCTTGGTGTACTTTCCTTTGGTTCTTCCCGCAGTCGTTTAGATCTTTCACTTGACGACTCACATTCAATTTTATACGGATAGATATTTTCAAAGAATTCTGCATTATCTGATTCAATTATCGTATTAACATGAATTTCGGGATTGTCCGATTTGTGAACCAAAAACCGACAAGCTTTGTTGTTTGTAGCATAGCCAATAAAAACACAATCCACAGTTTTTTATCCGATTTTTACCCTTTTGGACAAAGGAACTTGGACCTTTGATAAACACCCCCACACTTTGAAATATTTCAAGTTGGGTTTTCTTCCTTTCCATAGTTCATATGGAATAGATTGTGTTTTGCTGTGTGGCACTCTGTTGAGTATTCGGTTAGTTGTAAGAATAGTTTCCCCCCACAAGCTCTGCGGTAAACCGGAACTTATTAATAAAGCATTCATCATGTCCTTTAATATTCAGTTTTTCCTTTCCGCAATTTCATTTGATTTTGGTGTGTAAGGAGCAGTAGTTTGATGAATAATTTTATATTCTAAACATATCTCTGCAAAAGGAGATTCGTACTCTCCACCCCTATCACTTCTAATCATTTTTATCTTTTTGTTCAATTGATTTTCCACTTCGTTCTTGTATTGCTTAAATGCATCAATTTCTTTATACTTACTATTAAGCAAATACACGTAACAATATCGAGTGCAATCGTCAATAAAAGTTATAAAATATGTTTTCCCACCGCGAGATGTATTGACTTCATATCACATATATCTGTGTGGATTAAGTCTAAAGGATTTGAATTCCTATCAATAGACTTATATGGATGTTTAATAAACTTAGATTCAACACAGACTACACATTTTGATTTATTACACTCGAATTTAGGCAATACTTCTAAATTAATCAATTTTCGCAAGGTTTTGTAATTGACATGTCCTAAACGAACATGCCATAAATCATTTACTCCAATAAGTAAGACGAAGCTGAATTCTTATTAATACTTTCAACAACCATTACATTGACTTTGAAAAGGCCCTCGGTGAGGTAGCCCTTTCCTATGAACTTATCATTCTTACTTATTATAATTTTCACACTAACCAACACGCACTTAAACCCGTTTTTAACGAGTAGTCCGACTGAAACTAAATTCTTCCGAATTGTTGGAACGTGCAGAACATTGTTGAGAGTCAGGACCTTGTCGGAAGTCATCTTCAGAAATATCTTCTCATATCCTTCAACATTGGCTGTTGCAGTATTTCCCATAAACAGTACCTCTTTGGGTCCAGCGGGAGCATAGGTTGCAAATGCTTCTTTTGCAGCGCAAACATGTCGAGTGGCACCAGAATCAAGCCACCACTCCTTTGGGTTCCCAACCAAATTGCACTCTGATAGCATTGCACACAGATCATTCATATCATCATTCATTTCCACCATATTGGCTTATCCTTTTCCCTTGTCCTATTTCGGGTGACGACAATCTGGGCTTTTGTGGCCAGCTTTCCACAATTATAGCAGTTGCCCTTGAACTTTTTCTTGTTAGAGTCCTTCTCCTTTCCAGAAGACTTCTTTCTTTTCTTGTTCTTTTTCGGAGCAACATCTTCAACGATATTTGGCCCTTCAATTGGTGAACTCTTATGGTACCTCTTCTCAGCGGTTTTGTTATCTTCCTCGATCTTGAGACGAATCACAAGATCCTCCAATTTCATTTCCTTTCTTTTGTGCTTAAGATAATTCTTGAAATCTTTCCATGAGGGCGGCAACTTCTCAATCATTGCAGCCACTAGGAACGCTTCATTCACTACCATACCTTCAGCAATAAGGTCATGGAAGATAAGTTGAAGCTCTTGAACTTGGGTTCCAATGGTTTTTCCATCCACAATTTTGTAGTCTAGGAATTTGGCAACCACAAACTTCTTCAAGCAAGCATCTTCTGTCTTGTACTTCTTTTCAAGCGCACTCTATAGTTCTTTGGAAGTCTCTACTGCACTGTAGACGTTGTACAAGTCATCTTCTAAGGCACTTAAAATGTAGCCTTTGCACACAAAATTAGCCTGTTTCCAAGCCTCAGTAACCATGAACTGTTTGTTGTCAGGCATGACGTCGGCAGGCAGGGAGGGTCCTCACTGGTGAACTTTTGCAAAGCAAGAGTGGTAAGCCAAAAGAACATTCTTTGATGTCATCCTTTAAAGTTGGCACCGGTGAACTTCGCAGGTTTCTCAGCCGGTGGTACAGCGGTACGGGTTGTAGGAGTAACCGCTGGTGCAGTATTTGCAGAGGTAGTTCCAGTCTCAATTGCCATTGTTTGTCACTGTCAAATCGACAAACTGTTTTAGTTAATAAAACCAACCAGAATAGCAATTAATTCGCAGACTTCAACGATGAAGATTTTATTTCTTCAAATTGCAGTTGAATTATGAAACTATAGTATTCCAACGAAGTTTTTATTTCTTCGAGTCAGAATACTAATATTCATATGGAGTAGAAAACTACACAAGTTTTAATCTCCTTAAACAGAACGATGAAGTTTTTATGTTCTTCAAATCGTTGTACAAGTATGAATTTTAATATTCCAACGAAGTTTTTATGTCTTCAAGTCAGAATATGAAATTTCATACGGAGTCGAAAACCATACAGGTTTTAGTCTCCAAACCAGAATACATATTAAAATTAAAAAAATTAATTTCCTTAATATTGTTGGATATAATAATCTATATACGTTTAAATAACTTTTCAACACAATCTGTTAAACACTTAGTAAAAACAGATTACACAGTATAAAATAAATTATTTAAAACCAGTAGACGAAACAGAATATGTTTTAGAAAAATAATTAAAATATTTTTTCAGAATATAATCGAGTTCACTTAGTTCAAAGTTTGTCCTTAAGGAAATTATTCTTATCACAGTACTCGAGGATATTGGAATATCCCCTTCCAGGATAGAACAATTATCTTACCAGAATAGTAGTACTCCAAATTCAGGTAGTGGCGAACCACTCAACGACAGTAAATTACACTGGAATTTGTTTGTGCAAAAGAAGAAGAAGTTTCAGAAAGTTAGTGAATAAAATTCTGAGGAATCAAACGAATTTATAGTCTTGGAAGTACTGTTTCTGAAGGTTTGCAACCCTTCTGAACAGTCACTTTAAAACTGGTGGAAAAATAAATTTACGAAAGAATTCGCGTCGCCGTGCATGATGGGCCGCGGCGCCAAATGTCTTCGCAGACTTCCGGGACTTCGCCATGCAGCCGGCCGTCGACGTGATTTTCGACGGTGCTTGCCTCGGGTTAATAAATAATAATTAATTAAGTAATTAAGGACAATTTGATCCAAAAAGATTATCAATCAATCAGATCATTTGACCGAAGCCGAAGCCGAGCCGAGCGACGACGACAGCGCGAGGGGAGACCCTCTTCTTAACCCTTTAGCAACAAGAATGAGTACTTCTACTTTTAAGTGGAAAAACTTTTCTTTCCACTACCGATGAGGGACAAATGCTTATTTTAATAAGCTAAAGGGACAACTCACTTTTTTCCCTCCATCCATTTGCCATTTAACCTGTCATTGAAATCCAACAATCCCCCACATTAATGGGGAATGACTATAAGATAAAGGAATGTATGGACAAGTGTGTAATTTACAAGCAATGATTAATTGCATCTGGATAAGTAGGTTTTCCTTTGAACTTTCCGTAGTGAACTTATATCGGATATACTCGATCAAACGGTAGATTTGATATCTTTGAACCGTCGAACTTTTTTGTATACCTAGACAACATAAGACACACAATCAACTCTCAACCGTTTATGGTTCTCACGGTTGTGTTCGTTTCAGCCATGAACACCGCCTGGTTTCATGAGTGCATAGAGAATGGGCTTTCACTGTCATTTCCCTTTAAAGCGGCTTACACTTAACACTCACATAGGTGATTTCTAAACATGTGGTCCTATAGCCACATTATCTGGTCATACATTGTCAAATTTAGATAATCATTAAAAAACCTTAATGCTTTATTAACTCATTAACAAGCCATAAAGTTTTATCCTTATTTCTGAACATTATCTTCATCCGAGAATGGGTTGAGTTATTTGACAATGTTGAACCGTCAGTTACAACTTTGTTTGATCTCCTTGAACCTAGCTCTTAGGATCTCCAGTCTGCTAGGTAGAGTTACCGCCATGGTGACTTGTCCTCGACCTTAACCCCATTTCTATTGAAGATCTATTAACTCCCTCTCTAGATAAGTCTTTTATAAGCGGATCCGCCACGTTATCTCTTGACTTTACATAGTCAATCGTGATAACGCCACTAGAGAGGAGTTGTCTAACGGTATTGTGTCTCCGTCGTATGTGACTAGATTTTTCATTATACATTACGCTCCCTGCCCTACCTATTGCTGCTTGACTGTCACAATGTATACATATATAAGCCAAAATTTTGGGCCAGAATGGAATATCTTCTCAGAAATTCCGGAGTCATTCAACTTCTTCACCGACCTTGTATAAAGCTATAAATTCAGATTCCACTATAGAGTGGGCGATGCATGTATGTTTTGATGATTTCCAAGAAACTGCTCCTCCACCAATGGTGAAAACATATTCACTCGTGGATTTAACTTCAAATGATCCGGTGATCCATTTTGCATCACTGTATCCCTCAAGTACTGCGAGATATTTATTATAATGTAAAACAAAGTTTTGGGTGTGTTTTAAATATCCCAAGACTCGTTTCATTGCCATCCAATGAGTTTGATTGAGATTACTTATGAATCAACTCAGCTTGCTTATAGCACATGCTATATCTGGTCGTGTACAATTCATAATATACATCAAACTTCCCAAAACTCGTGCATAGTCCAATTGTGAGTCACTTTCACCTCAATTCTTTTGAATTGCAAAACTTACATCAATTGGAGTCTTTGCAACATTGAAATTTAAATACTTGAACTTGTCAAGTACCTTTTCAATATAATGTGACTGTGATAATGCTAGACCTTGTGGAGCTTTATGGATCTTAATTCCTAAGATCAAATCAGTAACTCTTAAGTCCTTCATATCAAATTTGCTACCCAGCATACGATTCGTAGCATTTACATCGTCAATATCTCTACTCAATATCAATATGTCATTAACATATAAACAAACTGTTACACCCCGTAAGTCCAGGACATGTATAAGAGAATGTACGTAAGGAATCAAGACTTGAAAATTGGTACGAAAGAAAGAATTGTTTTTCCGACGGAAAATCTTCTGAACGTCGGAAAGGAAAAATGTTTGTTGATGAGAATTGGATTTTCAAAATGCATTATTTGAAGAGTATGGAACTTATTAACATTATGGAAATTTATTTTTACGGATTTGGTCACGTGGGGCCCACCCGAGGAATTTTACGTTTTGTGGGGCCCATGAGGGTTATGAAATTTTATGGACGAATGGGAGGGCGACACGTGGCACCCCCACATGGTCTTGGACGAAATTGGGCAAGGGTAAAATGGTCATTGACTATTGTAGATGATCAAGTCTTCAAGCTTGAGAAAATTGACTTAGTCAACTTGTCCACTTGGATAAATATTTAAGCCCTCCATTGTTTTATATATACTACACTAGTGCAAGACCAAGTCTTCAACACTTAGAAAAAATTAGAGAACACTTGTGCTAGCTTAGAGGCTCTCGGCTTTGTGACTTTCTCCACACAAATTTTTTTAGTTTGTGGTTCTTTATTCATAAGACTTTAACCCAAGGTCCCTAAGGGTATTTTAAGGACATCTCAATAGAAAGATCTCGGAAAAACGACATTTTCACGTTAGTCGCAAGGCGAAAACCTAAGTCGTTTTCATAGTTTTGGATTGGAAATGGAAGAGAAATTGGTTGTGAACTTCTAAAGGCTTCAAATAGCGGATTGGAGCGTAAAGGAAAGGAGCTAAGAATTGCTAAGGAATGACTTTGAATCTTGGAATTTATAAGGGCTTATAAAGGTAACAATCTTGTCGTTTTAGCAATTAAGATTACTTATTGTTGTAGCTATGGATATTAGCAAGCATGAGGTATATAGTATGAAGTTTGATAAGTGTATTGACTATTGGAACCCTAATCCGAAACTAGTATGTTTAGCCCTTAAGATTAAAATTCAATTTGATTATTAGTTTAAGTCGTCACATGTTATATAAAGAAGGAATTGTAGTTGTTAAAGTTGTTTATGACTATATAACATGTTAGACCTAAGAACTTGGATTGAAAAAGAATTGGAAAGGACTTTTTTTGTTGTACAAGTTAGCCGAGAATGGCTTTGAATATGGAACTAGTTGGTATTAATTGTGGGGCCGAATTTTACACGTATTGTAAGACGTGTAATCCCCTTTGATTGGTTGATGTATTGAGCCTTAAATGTGGCATGTTGGTTATTGATTATCGGGCCTTGAAAAAGGTGGAAAAGTATGTAGAAACAAAGGAGGTGCTGCCCAATTTTCCGTAGATTAAGAGACCGTATACTTAGTATTATTCTACGTTAGAAACTAGAAGTTGATAGTCGTGTTGTGGCCATTATAGGTTGACACTTCTACGTGCGGCGTATTCGACTTAGCTTGTGGATTAAGCCGAAAAGGTATGTGAACCATCTCCTCTTCTTCTAGCATGATTCCTTATGATAAAGAAAGTAAGTCCTACTCCTTAAATGATCCATTCCTTGATTGTACTTGGATTGCCTAATATAGAAGTTGTTATATATACTTTCTTGATTGTACTTTGGATGTTTAAATTGGAAGTTGTTATAATCCATTCCCTTAATGAAGTTTGAATTTTCAAAAGTGAAAGTATTTTACTTGAAGTACATAGAGTCTTGAAAATGAAGTGGTTTCCAAATCTTTTGGCTAGTGCCTTAGTTCCAAAACCTAAAGGTTGTTATAATGACTTTAGGGGAGTCAAAGGAGTGATTTACTTAATTGATTTAAAAGAGGAGAAATGACATGATTTAAAGAGAAGTTACTTGTTCTAAAGGTGCGAGTTACTTGCGATTTAATAGTATAAGCTACTTGATTTCTAAAGTTAAGAAACTTGATTTCTAAAGTTAAGAGACTTGAAGTATTTTGAAAGTTAAGAAAATTGATTTAGAAGTATATGATACTTGGTTTTAAAAGTATAATTCTCTTGGTTATAAAAAGAATGAATTTGTCAAAAACCATAAAGGGTTATAACGGCTTTATGGGAAGTTGGTTATAACGGCTTTATGGAAGGTTAAGAGAGTTGTCTATTTTGATGGATAGGTATGAGTTGCCTAGGTTGTGTAATTAAGAGTTACTTAGTTCAAAACCTTGAAATGAATTTCTAAAGGTGTAGTAACTTATTTGAAAAATAGACATGCCTTGATACTACGGGTGTTAGTATCTTGGAGTTTTATATAAAAATGAGTCTTTTGAAAAGAATGGACGTACGCAGTACTTTGGCTTGTTTAAATGAGAATTATTCTATTTTGTGCCTTGATAGTACTTTGGCTTGTTTAAATGAGAATTATTCTATTTGTGCCTTGATAGTACTTTGGCTTGCTTGAATAAGGATTTCTCTTGGTATATGTAAAAATAAGGCATGGTAATTGTCTTAGTTTATGTAAAAAAGAAAGACATGATAATTGTCTTGGTTTATGTAAAAAGGAAAGACATGGTAATTGTCTTGGTTTGTGTAAGGGCATGTTATTGTCTTGGTTTATGTAAAAAGGAAAGGCATGGTAATTGTCTTGGTTTGCTAAAATGATGGTTATTCATTTTATAAATAAAGGTCAAGAATAGTTTGCTTGCATATGGGTTGCTCATATAGACATTCGTGCAAGTGTCATATTTCCACATCTCCGCGTCCCTCCATAAAGGGCCGACAACTTGTTTCAAGGATATCATGGGGTAGCTCCCCATGGGGGTGAGTGGTACACACTCACGGCGGGTCGGTATTTGACTCGGGCGGGTTAAATTCCTGGAATATATATAAGCCATGGATTAGCTATCCGTGATGCGAGTATCGTGTACCGATGACTCATCGGTCCACATGACCTATGCGGTGAAATAGTCCATCATGGGTGAAATAGTCCTATGATAGGTTGCATTATAACACAGGTGGTTGACCGGCTGTCACACGACCACCGATCGCGATCGTGCCCTACCCGCACCCTTACAGTAAACATCGAGAAAATCAATGAACATACACGAAACTTAAAAATAAAACATCGTAAGTAAAACAACAAAGTTAGCCGACAGGCTACCTTTCCCGAACATATATAAAAACAACCGGCAGCTTCCTTTCTTTTTACAAATCGACCCACACATGTGACTACTGCACTCTAAGAGTTTTAACAACCATCGTGGCGACAGGCCCCGCCATACCTCGAATGAACATAAACGTGACAACTCCGAACACTAGAGCCATCTCAACTCACAACCGGATCCTAAGCTCATGGATCCACAATCGTACCTAAACTCGCGGCATGTAACGCAGCTTCGGGCGGGTCGCATAACAGTACCGAATGTGGAATAGAATATAACGCATAAGAAACAAATCATAATCGTAAAAAGAATGACAAGGACAAGTATAAAAATACATACGGATCCTCGCCGTGTCATTACCACTTATGAACTTAATCGTACCTTATTATCCTTTCCATTCCCAATAAAAGTTATAGTCACATTCTTACGCACATTATTAGAAAAGAATCATTAAGTTCATTACCATATAACTTACTTATCTTTCATAACATAGTCCGCCCACTACGGAGGGACACATATACTACTCGCCCAACTGGGACGCGATCAAGTCACACTAATATCAAAGCATGCCCGTGGAATCCCCATCATCGGCGTGTGATATTAGTGTAAAATATAACCACGTGACGCGCCCGTGGCATCCCACCTCACCGCTTCGGCGACACATACACAATACATATATATATATCCCGCCTGGAATCCCACATCACCGCCGACACCAGTATAATAATACACCAATAGTATACATGAACACCAAGTCCCACGGTGGTATAGCGTCTGGGGTCTACCTCACTTATACTCTTACCCCGGAGAAGGTGGTAAAGGTGGTATAGCATCTTGGGGTCTACCCTCACTTATACTCTTACCCCGGAGAAGGTGGTATAACGTCTGGGCTTGCCCCTCATTTATACTATTACCCTATCTCGACCGGTCGTCAAACAACACATAAAGCAGGTGGTACAGCGTCTTGGGGGTTTACCCCTCACTTATACTCTTACCCTGGAGGAGGTGGTATAACGTCTTGGGGCTTGCCCCTCATTTATACTCTTACCCTATCTCGACCGACCATCAAACAAGACATAAGCACTACCATGTCTTTTATAAAATCCGGGAATTTAACCCAAGTGCTACAAATAACGGAAGCATACCCGTGGAATCCCACATCACTGTCGGTACGTCCAAGTAACTTATAACAAAACAGCCGGCCCTCCAACCGAGAGTCGCGGCATCGTAATAAAACATAATACTTGCACTCAAAGGCTATCACCAGCACAAATAGAATAATTCTCATTTAACAAGCCAAAGTACTTATCGGGGCACAAATAGAATAATTCTCATTTAACAAGCCAAAGTACTTATCGGGGCACAAATAGAATAATTCTCATTTAAAATGCAAAATTACTTATCGGCTCTCAAATAGAATATTTCTCATTTAACAAGCCAAAGTAATTATCTGGGCTCAAATAGAATAATTCTCATTTAACAAGCCAAAGTACTTATCGGGGCACAAATAGAATAATTCTCATTTAACAAGCCAAAGTACTTATCGGGGCACAAATAGAATAATTCTCATTTAACAAGCCAAAGTACTAATCAAGGCATCACATAGAATTATTCTCAATTAAACAGCAAAGTACTACGACGACATTCTTTTCAAAAGACCTTTCCAAATAAAACTTCCCGATACTAACAACCGTAGTATCAAGTCCTATTCACCTTCAAGACACGTCACAATACCTTTTTAGAAAATACAATTACCGCTTCTAAATCAAGTGACTTCCTTATTTAAAACCTTAAGCAATTGGTACCTTTAAAACAATTTGCCCTTCCTTAACACAAGTTATTTCTTTGCTTACTCTATTAGAGAAAACCATTCTCTTAACCTTCCATAAAGCCGTTATAACCGACTTCCCATAAATCCGTTATAACCCTTTATGGTTTAGACCAACACGTTCATTTTATAACCAAGAGACTTCTACTTTTTGAAACCAAGTATTAAATACTTTCAAATAAATTCTCATAACTTTCAAAAATACAAATAGTCTCTTAACCCTTAGAAAACAAGTGACTCCTTTTATTATAAAACCTTAGGCAATTAATGCCTTAAAACAAGTGGCCTTTTCACTAAAATCAAATCACTTATCTTTCCATAAAGCAAATATAACTAACTTCCCATAAAGCCGTTATATTCACTTTATACCTTAGCCCAAAAACAATTTCCTATCCAAGGGACTTATACGTTTAAAACGGAACAAGTATCACATACTTTAAAACTATTCAAGTCCCTTAACTTTAATAACACTTAAGACATCCTTTATACTTTCAAAGAAGTGAGTTAATCTCCCAACTCACCCGACTTGGCTATTCACAAACTAGTAAAGGATATCAAGGTGTCAGACGCTCACCGACTACATACGTGCAACTAGTCATGCTCAAAGATAGGAAAAGTTCTACATAGAGTAGATCACACAACTACCTCTTAACTTCTAAGAGTAACAGAAACATGAAATGATACCACGGTATATTCCATACATAGAATCATGCCAAAGGAAGGAAGAGGTTCACATACCTGACGATTGTCGACAACTAGCAAAATGCTCCAAAGTACTCCAACCTTGATAGCTATTCCACTCTCCAAGTAGGATACGCTATACTTAGTACTTCAACCTATAATGGTCACAATATGTCCATTAACCTTTCACTTCTAACGTAGAATATTTTAGGTGCTAAGTCGCTAAATTCTACGGAAAATCGGACAGCACCTCCTTTGTTTCTACTCACTTTGCCACCTTTTTCAAGGCCGAATACAATAACCAAACAGCCCCAATTGGCTCACAACAATATAGAAGGTATTCCAATACAATGAATAACTAAAAAGCCCCAATTGGCTCACAATTTAGAAAGTAGTCCAATACAAATGAATAACAAACTAAAAGTCCAAATTCGCCACCTGAGTTCAACCATACCAATTCTTATCAAATTTCCATTTCAACCCAAATTGGTAGCATAACATGATATCAAGTCGCATTTGATTATAACAATCCATAATCTCTAAGTAGGTAACATGCGACGATTTCTAATAAACGACCAATTAGTAATCCAATTTTCAAGTGGCTTATATAACATTTCGAATTTAGCTACAAGCACTCCATAATACTTATAAACTTCTACATATCAACTTCATGCTATCAACATGTAAAGCTAACAACACAAAATAAATATATAACCTTGTAACATCTTAAAGGACAAGATTATACCTTAACGATTCTCAATCCAATCTTCAACCAAGTCGTTCCTTAGCAACTTAGAGACTCTCCAAGATACTTCAATCCGCTACTTGAGACCCTTAGAACCACACCAACAACTTTCCTTCAACTTACAATCCAAAACCTAGAAAGCCACTAGGTTTTCACTTTGCGACTAATACGAAAACTCTCTTTTTCCGGGATGAGATACACTTACATAACACTCATGAACCTTGGTTTAAAATGGGGATCTAAAAGAACAAGGAACAAAGATTTTTCTTATTTCTTGTTGGTGAAGCCGAGAGCTCACTAGTTTGCTCATCCAATTTCTTGCAAATTTTGGCTAAGTGTGGACTAGTTTCACTACTAGTATACATATATAACATAATGAGGGTTAAGATAGGAACAATTGGGTGGTTTGGATGATCTCTCATTAAATATCAAGCCTTGTGGCCCTCGACCAAGTCAACATTCTCATGCTACACAAGTTGCAAGACTTGTCTTGCAACAAAGGTCCAATGACTCCTTGCCTTGCACATTTCGACCAAGGCATCACATAAGGGGGTGACACGTGTCGCCTCCCGCTCACATAGCAATACGCTTTCCGACAATTTCATAATTAGATAAAATTTTACAAGTCTCATATCTTGATACCTCCGAGTTCTTACGCACGTTCTTAAAACATGTCCCCGTAATTACGGTGTAACATTCTTCCCCCCTTAGAAACATTCGTCCTCGAATGTTCTTTCGGAGTCAAACTTATAATTAGCGACATAGTTCCCTTTCACAACCCCGACATACCAACAATGCCACACATGGTCCTAATACCTTGTACACGCATACCCGTCCATCACAAGCCCAAAAGAGGTTACCTTTTCGTACTTCCAACTCCTTCTAACATACATACATAACTTCCATACCTATTCTGGCCTCTAATCTTTGGAGTCACTCTATGAAACAATATAAGGTCATTTCCGCCATGACTGGTTCGTGGAACGCGCCCACGAACCCGTAAAACATTTAACTAAACTTGGGCCTTGCGCTGCGTGACTCGTCACGAGCGGAACTACTACCAACTGATCCCACTCCATTCCAGGCCATGGGAGACCCGAACAGTCCTCAACCACTCGTGCCGCACTTAACTCTTATCCTCGTCCGACTTAAAATCTTATTGCAGAGAAAACCTTATATACCAAGGTCTCAAGAATCAATATTCTTAGGCTCGCACTTTCCATGCTCCACGCCTACCTTACCATCCCCAAGAATCGTACAAAAACATCTCATAAAACCCTAACCATGTTGTCTCGATCACACCAACCATTACTTACTCTATCCAGACCTCATCCGTATAATTCTCTTGCTTACTACGCAGCTTAATCTATTAACATGACATTAGTTAGGTTCCTTAACATGGCTTCTGGGGTTCACTACCCTATCGCATACCTCATCCTTTCCCAATTACCTTAAATAAAACATAAGACCTTGGCGAAAATTCATTAACTATTCCATACCTTCCCAGATCTAGTTAGTCTTTACCATTCTCGTAATCTAAAGTCATTCTAGGCAACACGCGTCGACACTCAGACATAACTCCGTATAGATGTATATCACCATACCAACTATACTACAATCATTACCAACCCGGATACGCAATCCACATAGTCCTTCTTGGGTCACCGCTTTCTCAGAACGCAATCAACATAACTCGTTGGGAGGAACGACCCTAACAACACAACTTCATCGCACGATCTCAGAGTGAGAAGAATGGAAACCAATCCTAAATGTCCCGCAACCTCCGATTATAGATGTGCACAACACACCGATAATCAAGACTCTACTAGACACGGTGCAGACACTTTCGAGGACTAATCGCTCGATACCACTTTTGTCACGACCACCCGGGATCGCGATTGTGCCCTACCCGGGCACCCTTACAGTAAACATCGAGAAAATCAGCGAACATACACGAAACTTAAAAATAAAACATCGTAAGTAAAACAAAGTTAGCCGATGGCTACCTTCCGAACATATATAAAAACAACCGGCAGCTTTCCTTTCTTTTTACAAATCGACCCACAATATGTGACTACTGCACTTAAGAGTTTTAACACCATCGTATGGACAGGCCCCGCCATACCACGAATGAACATAAACGTGACAACTCCGAACACCGAGCCATCTCAACTCACAACCGGATCCTAAGCTCGCGATCCACAATCGTACCTAAACTGCGGGCATTTAACGCAGCTTCCGGCGGGCCGTGAGAACAGTACCGAATGTGGAACAGAATATAACGTACAGTAAACAAATCATAACTGTACAAAAGAATGACAAGGACAAGTATAAAATACATACCAGATCCTGCCGTGTCATTACCACTTATGAACTTAATCGTACTTATTATCCTTTCCATTCCCAATAAAAGTTATAGTCACATTCTTACGCATTATTAGAAAAAGAATCATTAAGTTCATTACCATATAACTTACTTATCTTTCATAACATAGTCCGCCCACTACGAGGGACACATATACTACCCTACCAACTGGGACGCGATCAAGTCACACTAATATCAAAGCATGCCCGTGGAATCCCCATCACCGTCGATACCTATTAGTGTAAAATATAACCATGTGACGCGCCGTGGCATCCCACCTCACCGTCGGGCATACATACACAATACATATATATATATCCCGCCTGTGGAATCCCACATCACCGCCGACACCCAGGTATAATAATACACCAATAGCATACATGAACACCAAGTCCCACCGGTGGTATAGCGTCTTGGGGTCTACCCTCACTTATACTCTTACCCGGAGAAGGTGGTAAAGCGGTGGTATAGCATCTTGGGTCTACCTCTCACTTATACTCTTACCTCGGGAGAAGGTGGTATAACGCCTGGGCTTGCCTCATTTATACTCTTACCCTATCTCGACCTTGGCCACAAACAACACATAAAGCAGTGGTACAACGCTCGGGGTTTACCTCACTTATACTCTTACCCCGATGAGGTGGTATAACGTCTGGGCTTGCCTCATTTATACTCTTACCCTATCTCGACCGACCATCAAACAAGACATAAGCACTACCATGTCTTTTATAAAATCCGAATTTAACCCAAGTGCTACAAATAACTAAGATACCCGTGGAATCCCACATCACCGCTTGCAGACGCCCAAGTAACTTATAACAAAACAATGGCCCTCCAACCGAGAGAGTCGCGGATCGTAATAAAACATAATACTTGCACTCAAAGGCTATCACCAAGACACATAGGCTAATTCTCAATTAACAAGCCAAAGTACTTATCAGGGCACAAATAGAATAATTCTCATTTAACAAGCCAAAGTACTTATCGGCACAAATAGAATAATTCTCATTTAACAAGCCAAAGTACTTATCGGGCACAAATAGAATAATTCTCATTTAACAAGCCAAAGTACTTATCGGGCACAAATAGAATAATTCTCATTTAACAAGCCAAAGTACTTATCGGCACAAATAGAATAATTCTCATTTAACAAGCCAAAGTACTTATCGGGGCACAAATAGAATAATTCTCATTTAACAAGCCAAAGTACTTATCGGGGCACAAATAGAATAATTCTCATTTAACAAGCCAAAGTACTAATCAAGGCATCACATAGAATTATTCTCAATTAAACAGGCCAAAGTACTACGTACGTACATTCTTTTCAAAAGACTCTTTCCAAATAAAACTTCCCGATACTAACAACCGTAGTATCAAGTCCTATTCACCTTCAAGACACGCCACAATACCTTTTAGAAAATACAATTACCGGCTTCTAAATCAAGTGACTTCCTTATTTAAAACCTTAAGCAATTGGTACCTTTAAAACAATTTGCCCTTCCTTAACACAAGTTATTTCTTTGCTTACTCTATTAGAGAAAACCATTCTCTTAACCTTCCATAAAGCCGTTATAACCGACTTCCCATAAAGCCGTTATAACCCTTTATGGTTTAGACCAACACGCTCATTTTATAACCAAGAGACTTCTACTTTTGAAACCAAGTATTAAATACTTTCAAATAAATTCTCATAACTTTCAAAAATACAAATAGTCTCTAACCCTTAGAAAACAAGTGACTTTTATTATAAAACCTTTGGCAATTAATGCCTTAAAACAAGTGGCCTTTTCACTAAAATCAAATCACTTATCTTTCCATAAAGCAAATATAACTAACTTCCCATAAAGCCGTTATATTCACTTTATACCTTAGCCCAAAACAATTTCCTATCCAAGGGACTTATACGCTTAAAACGGAACAAGTATCACATACTTTAAAACTCTTCAAGTCCCTTAACTTTAATAACACTTAAGACATCCTTTATACTTTCAAAGAAGTGAGTTAATCTCCCAACTCACCCGACTTGGCTATTCACAAACTAGTAAAGGATATCAAGGTGTCAGACGCTCACCGCACTACATACGTGCAACTAGTCATGCTCAAAGATAGGAAAAGTTCTACATAGAGTAGATCACACAACTACCTCTTAACTTCTAAGAGTAACAGGAAACATGAAATGATACCACCGGTATATTCCATACATAGAATCATGCCAAAGGAAGGAAGAGGTTCACATACCTCGCGACGATTGTCGACAAATAGCAAAATGCTCCAAAGTACTCCAACCTTGATAGCTATTCCACTCTCCAAGTAGGATACGCTATACTTAGTACTTCAACCTATAATGGTCACAATATATCCATTAACCTTTCACTTCTAACGTAGAATATTTTAGGTGCTAAGTCGCTAAATTCTACGGAAAATCTGACAAAGACCTCCTTTGTTTCTACTCACTTTGCCACCTTTTTCAAGGCCGAATACAATAACCAAACAGCCCCAATTGGCTCAAAACAATATAGAAGGTATTCCAATACAATGAATAACTAAACAACCCCAATTGGCTCACAATTTAGAAAGTAGTCCAATACAAATGAATAACAAACTAAAAGTCCAAATTCGGCCACCTTGAGTTCAACCATACCAATTCTTATCAAATTTCCATTTCAACCCAAATTGGTAGCATAACATGATATCAAGTCGCATTTGATTATAACAATCCATAATCTCTAAGTAGGTAACATGCGACGATTTCTAATAAACGACCAATTAGTAATCCAATTTTCAAGTGGCTTATATAACATTTCGAATTTAGCTACAAGCACTCCATAATACTTATAAACTTCTACATATCAACTTCATGCTATCAACATGTAAAGCTAACAACACAAAATAAATATATAACCTTGTAACATCTTAAAGGACAAGATTATACCTTAACGATTCTCAATCCAATCTTCAACCAAGTCGTTCCTTAGCAACTTAGAGACTCTCCAAGATACTTCAATCCGCTACTGAGACCCTTAGAACCACACCAACAACTTTCCTTCAACTTACAATCCAAAACCTAGAAAGCCACTAGGTTTTCACTTTGCGACTAATACGAAAACTCTCTTTTCCGGATTTTTCTATTGAGATACACTTACATAACACTCATGAACCTTGGTTTAAAATGGGATCTAAAAGAACAAGGAACAAAGATTTTTCTTATTTCTTGTTGTGAAGCCGAGAGCTCACTAGTTTGCTCATCCAATTTCTTGCAAATTTTGGCTAAGTGTGGGACTAGTTTCACTACTAGTATACATATATAACATAATGGAGGTTAAGATAGGAACAATTGGGTGGTTTGGATGATCTCTCATTAAATATCAAGCCTTGTGGGCCCTTGACCAAGTCAACATTCTCATGCATACAAGTTGCAAGACTTGTCTTGCAACAAAGGTCCAATGACTCTCGCTTGCACATTTCGACCAAGGCATCACATAAGGGGGTGACACGTGTCGCCTCCCGCTCACATAGCAATACGCTTTCCGACAATTTCATAATTCGATAAAATTTTACAAGTCTCATATCTTGATACCTCCGAGTTCTTACGCACGCTCTTAAAACATGCTCAGAATTACGGTGTAACATTGCACCGGAACGACCTTCATGTTTTGAAAGCGAGTGATTTCATTAATGAAAGTGGTGCGCTGGTTTATGACTTAAAGTGGAACAGTTGGTCTCATTGTTAAAAGCATAACTTAAAAGATAAAAATGATTGCATTACTCTCATGATTGCAAGGTTCAGTGTACTTATTGATGTTATATTATATCATGGACTGCCGGCAGTGAGGAAGGATTCCACGGGCATGATTGATATTATGGGCGTGAGACCCATAGTTATATTTGAGTAATGACTTTGAGGCACGCGTCCCCGACTTGATATGATCGCTTATGTATTGGTATCGTAGTTTGGCTATCATACATGTCTCCTGTTTTGTATAGACTGTTATGATTACACTGCAGTATTTATTGTTTCACATACTTGGTACATTCTTCGTACTGACCTCCTTCGGGGGGATGCGTTCATGCCGCAGGTTTAGGTACGCAATTTGGTGATCTGCAGGTGTAGGACCCTGCTCCGAGTATTGGATAGCTCCATCTGTTAAAGAGTTTATCATTTTGTATAGATCCTTCAAGATGTGCTTTTGTACAGCATGAGTACTGGCTCATTCCGTCATATTTCAAGAAACTCTTAGAGGTTTGTATTCATATGTGGGATTGGACTCGTGTACAGTGTAGTGTCTTTTGATTATGTATGTTATATGGCAGCCTTGTCGGCTTTGCCCTTGCATGTACGTTGGTTTTAAAAATAAAAAATAAAAAAATGAGGTGTTATGTAGTTCCGCGATTTACTTGTGTCAGTCAGGTAGAAGGGTGCCCAGGTAGGGCACGACCACGCCCGGTTCGGGCGTGACAGTGGTATCGAGCAAATCCTGAATGTCTACAGACCGTGTCTAGTAGAGTCTTGATTATCGGTGTGTTGCGCGCCACACCCATAAACAGGAGACTACAGGACATTTAGGAGTTGGTTTCTATTCTTCTCACTCTGAGATCGTGCCATAGAGCTGTGTTATTAAGATAATTCCTCTCTGACATATTTTTGTGTTACAGCTATGCCTCCAAAGAGGGCAACAGTCGCCCAGAAGGGCAAAACAGTAGCAGGAGCTACCAGTCAGACTCAGAGAGTTGATAGGGCTCATGCCTGGTATACTGATATTGGCCGCAATCGGCGAAGTTCTTCTGGCCAGTTTTGAGGCCCCAGCACTGAGTCTCCAGTTCTCGCTAGGAAGACTATAGGGTCATAAGGGAAGCAGTTATGTTATTGATCAATATAGCGGTGCTACAGTTTCATCAGCAGGAGGTTATTCGGCCAGTACAGACAGTTGTACAGAGGGTAGAGGGCCAACGCGGAAATAAGCGTAAGAGGGCTAGACCGGTTGGTTATCCCGGTGAGTTTTTGGACGAGTAGCCTCAGCAGCGAGTGAGATATTCGTCCCAGCCTATCCAGTACATACCCCCGCAGATCACAGGTGGGAGATTGGACCCCACAAGGTATTTAGGAGCCGGTCCAAGCTCCAGGGGTCGAGGTTCTCAGAGGAGCAGAGGATTTTCTCAGTCGAGGCCACCTATTCCTCAGTGTTTCCGATGTAGTAAGTGTCATATGGGGAAATGCCGTTATGGCACAGGTGTTTGTTTTTATTGTCGCCGTCCGGGCCATATACTGAGGGTATGTCCTTTTAGAAGGAGCACCGATGAGGTGGCTCAGCCTATGAGGCCGGTGGTTGGTTCCCTTTCCTCCACAGATGTGCGCCTGTAAGGTGTTCGATGTCACCAACCATGGTAGAGGTCGTGGGAGTTTATAGTTCTGGCGGTCCTTCGAACCGCATAGATGACGTGGCTACTGGGCAGGATCAGGAGGCAACATCGCATGGGGTTACAGGTATATTTCGATTCTTTTGAATCATACGTGCATTGATAGATTCAGATTTTGCCCTAGCGTATATGTTTTCCCTTTGTTGCTAGTATTTTTAAAGTGATAGTACCACCAGAGGTAGAGATACTCTGATTTGTAAAGTGAAAAGTGAAGAATGTTGACAAGAATGATAAAGTAAAATGAGACTATAGTTGTGTAGGGTTCACAAGTTGTAATTACACCGTAACAGTGTAAAGACCGATAGGGAAGGATGTATAGTAGAAATACTTTGGCCTGTGTAATGAACCTCTAGTGAATAGGGGGATAGGGTGAGAAGTACCTTGAGATAAGAGGGAAATGTATTTCAGACTAAGAATGAGAAGTTAAGTGTGACGATGGGTCGGGTTATGGACTCATTTCGGGTCAACCGATATATGGAATAGGGTGATGTCAGTTGGATATGGTCCCGCTAGGTGATAGGGTCACGAGGATGCAAGGCCCAAGTCTAGTTAATCGGTGTACTAGTTTTTGGACGCGTTCCACCGGAATCAGGCCGTGAGGGCCGAGAAGAGCCTTAACGGGAATGCAAGTAGCAAAATGGCCAAGTTTGGATAGTAACTCCAAGGATTTGAGAACAGAAACAATATTTGAAATTTTGTACGTATACTAAAATAAGTTTAGAAGTACGAGAAAGTATGACAAGTAAGAAAAGGAAGGAACAATGGTTAAAAGAACTATAGTGATTATAGTTATGAGTAATAAAGGTGCGTAGAGAAAATCATTTTTAGGCAATGAGTGGAGGTTAATTGTTATGATACACACGCCTTAGGTTCAGTGACACTGTTCATAGGTGCTCGTGATTGAGGTGCTACTAGTATTAGAGTTTACACCGGTTGGTAAACTAAGCTAGGCAGATTATAGGTTCATGTCCCAACTAGTTTGGTGACTAAGTGAGACAGAGAAGGGAAGAAACACGGGGGAACACATCAGTTAGCTTGGTGGGAGTCCGACTGCAGGATTCAGATAGTGTTAGTCCCATGACTTAGAATACGACAGGGCCATCCCTTTATGCGGGGAAAAAAGAAAGGAACCTCTAAAGATCTGGTTTTTTATAAGATTGTAACCTTCGAGTTTTGTGAGAAGGGACCGCGTACGGAAGGTCCATTGATATGTTTACGTATGTTATGTGTTGGACATGTGTGGCATCGTTGGTCTTGTGGAGTATTGATTGTTAGGCATAGTAAAGAGACTGTGCCGGAGTTTATATAGCTTGAAAATCGACTAAGAACATTCGGGGACGAATGTTTCTAAGGGGGGAAGAATGTTACACCCCGTAAGTCCAGGACATGTATAAGAGAATGTACGTAAGGAATCAAAACTTGAAAATTGGTACGAAAGAAAGAATTGTTTTTCCGACAGAAAATCTTCCGAACGTCGAAAGGAAAAATGTTCGTTGATGAGAATTGGATTCTCAAAATGCATTATTTGAAGAGTATGGAACTTATTAACATTATGAAAATTTATTTTTACGGATTTGGTCACGTGGGGCCCACCCGAGGAATTTTACGTTTTGTGGGATCCACGAGGGTTACGAAATTTTATGGACGAATGGGAGGGCGACATGTGGCACCCCCCCACATGGTCTTGGATGAAATTGGGAAAGGGTAAAATGGTCATTGACCATTGTAGATGATCAAGTCTTCAAGCTTGAGAAAATTGACTTAGTCAACTTGTCCACTTGGCTAAATATTTAATCTCCTCCATCCAAGCCACACAAGTGTTGTGATCTAAGCCCTCCATTGTTTTATATATACTACACTAGTGCAAGACCAAGTCTTCAACACTTAGAAAAAATTAGAGAACATTTTTGCTAGCTTAGAGGCTCTCGGGTTTGTGACTTTCTCCACACAAATTTTTTTAGTTTGTGGTTCTTTATTCACAAGACTTTAACCCAAGGTCCCTAAGGGTATTGTAAGGATATCTCAATAGAAAGATCTCGGAAAAACGACGTTTTCACGTTAGTCGCAAGGCGAAAACCTAAGTCATTTTCATAGTTTTGGATTGGAAATGGAAGACAAGCTGGATGTGAACTTCTAAAGGCTTCAAATAGCGGATTGGAGTGTAAAGGAAAGGAGCTAAGAATTGCTAAGGAGCGACTTTGAATCTTGGAATTTATAAGGGCTTATAAAGGTAACAATCTTGTCGTTTTAGCAATTAAGATTACTTATTGTTGTAGCTATGGATATTAGCAAGCATGAGGTATATAGTATGAAGTTTGATAAGTGTATTGGCTATTTAAACCATAATCCGAAACTAGTATGTTTAGCCCTTAAGATTAAAATTCAATTTGATTATTAGTTTAAGTCGTCACATGTTATATAAAGAAGGAATTGTAGTTGTTAAAGTTGTTTATGACTATATAACATGTTAGACCTAAGAACTTGGATTGAAAAAGAATTGGAAAGGACTTTTGTTGTTGTACAAGTTAGTCGAGAATGACTTTAAATATGGAACTAGTTGGTATTAATTGTGGGGCAGAATTTTACACGTATTGTAAGACGTGTAATCACCTTTGATTGGTTGATGTATTGAGCCTTAAATGTGGCATGTTGGTTATTCATTATCGGGCCTTGAAAAAGGTGAAAAAGTATGTAGAAACAAAGGAGGTGCTGCCTAATTTTCCGTAGAATAAGAGACCGTATACTTAGTATTATTCTACGTTAGAAACTAGAAGTTGATAGTCGTGTTGTGGCCATTATAGGTTGACACTTCTACGTGCGGCGTATTCGACTTAGCTTGTGGATTAAGCCGAAAAGGTATGTGAATCATCTCCTTTTCTTCTAGCATGATTCCTTATGATAAAGAAAGTAAGTCCTACTCCTTAAATGATTCATTCCTTGATTGTACTTGGATTGCCTAATATAGAAGTTGTTATATATACTTCCTTGATTGTACTCTGGATGTTTAAATTGGAAGTTGTTATAATCCATTCCCTTAATGAAGTTTGGATTTTCAAAAGTGAAAGTATTTTACTTGAAGTACATAGAGTCTTGAAAATGAAGTGGTTTCCAAATCTTTTGGCTAGTGTCTTAGTTCTAAAACCTAAAGGTTGTTATAATGACTTTAGGGGAGTCAAAGGAGTGATTTACTTAATTGATTTAAAAGAGGATAAATGACATGATTTAAAGAGAAGTAACTTGTTCTAAATGTGTGAGTTACTTGGGATTTAAAAGTATAAGCTACTTGATTTCTAAAGTTAAGAAACTTGATTTCTAAAGTTAAGAGACTTGAAGTATTTTGAAAGTTAAGAAAATTGATTTAGAAGTATATGATACTTGGTTTTAAAAGTATAAGTCTCTTGGTTATAAAAAGAATGAATTTGTCTAAAACCATAAAGGGTTATAACGGCTTTATGAGAAGTTGGTTATAACGGCTTTATGGAAGGTTAAGAGAGTTGTCTATTTTGATGGATAGGTATGAGTTGCCTAGGTTGTGTAATTAAGAGTTACTTAGTTCAAAACCTTGAAATGAATTTCTAAAGGTGTAGTAACTTATTTGAAAAATAGACATGCCTTGATACTACGGGTGTTAGTATCTTGAGATTTTATATAAAAAGGAGTCTTTTGAAAAGAATGGACGTACGTAGTACTTTGGCTTGTTTAAATGAGAATTATTCTATTTTGTGCCTTGATAGTACTTTGGCTTGTTTAAATGATAATTATTCTATTTGTGCCTTGATAGTACTTTGACTTGCTTGAATAAGGATTTATCTTAGTATATGTAAAAAGAAGGCATGATAATTGTCTTGGTTTATGTAAAAAAGAAAGACATGATAATTGTCTTGGTTTGTGTAAAGACATGGTATTGTCTTGGTTTATGTAAAAAGGAAAGACATGGTAATTGTCTTGGTTTGTGTAAGGGCATGGTATTGTCTTGGTTTATGTAAAAAGGAAAGGCATGGTAATTGTCTTGGTTTGCTAAAATGATGGTTATTCATTTTATAAATAAAGGTCAAGAATGGTTTGCTTGCATATGGGTTGCTCATATAGACATTCGTGCAAGTGTCATATTTCCACATATCCGCGTCCCTCCATAAAGGGCCGGCAACTTGTTTCAAGGATATCATGGGATAGCTCCCCATGGGGGTGAGTGGTACACACTCACGGCGGGTCGGTATTTGACTCGGGCGGGTTAAATTCCTGGTATATATATAAGTCATGGATTAGCTATCCGTGATGCGAGTATCGTGTACCGATGACTCATTGCGGGTCCACATGATCTATGCGGGTGAAATAGTCCCTTGCGGGTGAAATAGTCCTATGATAGGTTGCATTATAACACAGAGGGTGGTTGACCCTGACACTGGCACGACCTTCATGCCGCAGGTTTAGGTACGCAGTTTGGTGATCTGCAGGTGTAGGACCCTGCTCCAAGTATTGGATAGCTCCATCTGTTCAGGAGTTTATCATTTTGGTATAGATCCTTCAGTACAGGCTTTTGTACAGTTATGGGTACGGTGGGACCTTGTCCCGTCATATTTCAGTAAAACTCTTAGAGGTCTGTATTCATATGTGGGATTGGACTCGTGTACAGTGTAGTGTCTTTTGATTATGTATGTTATATGACAGCCTTGTCGGCTTTGCCTTTGCATGTACGTTGGTTTTAAAATTAAAAAATAAAAAAATGAGGTGTTATGTAGTTCCGCGATTTACTTGTGTCAGTCGGGTAGAAGGGTGCCCAGGTAGGGCACCAGTCACGGGCCCGGGGTTCGGGGCGTGACACAAACAATGACTTCATGATTTGGAGTATTTTTAATGTAAACACATTTGTCACACTCATTAATCTTAAATCCATTTGCCAACATTGTTTGGTCAAATTTCGCATGCCATTGTTTGGGTGCTTGTTTAAGTCCATAAAGTGACTTAACAAGTTTGCACACTTTCCTTTCTTTACCGGGAACCACAAAACCCTCAGGTTGTTCCATGTAAATTTTTTCCTCCAATTCTCCATTTAAGAAATTTGTCTTGACATCTATTTGATGGATTTCAAGACCATATACGGCCGCCAGTGCCACTAACATCCGAATAGATGTTATTCTTGTTACCGGCGAATATGCGTCAAAGTAATCATGACCTTCTTTTTGTCTATAACCTTTGACCAGAAGTTTTGCCTTATATTTGTCAATAGTGTCATCAACTTTCATTTTCTTTTTAAAAAATCACTTTGATCCTAAAGGTTTATTTTCAGGAGGAAGATCAACCAATTCAATATTGATTCAATCTAACTATTGACAACTTCTTTCCAAAATGTTGAATCAGAAGATGACATTGCTGCTTTAAATGTTTGAGGCTCATTTTCAAGTAAGAATGTCACAAAATCTGGTCCAAAGGAAGTAGATGTCTTTTGACGTTTGCTACGCCTTGGATCCTCTTTGCTTGGTGGACTTTTCTTTGGTTCTTCCTGCGGTCGTTTAGATCTTTCACTTGACGACTCACATTCAGTTTTATACGGATAGATATTTTCAAAGAATTCAACATTAGCTGATTCAATTACCATATTAACATGAATTTCGAGATTGTCCGATTAGTGAACCAAAAACCGGCAAGCTTTGTTGTTTGTAGCATAGCCAATAAAAACACAATCCACAGTTTTTATCCGATTTTTACCCTTTTGGACAAAGGAACTTGGACCTTTGCTAAACACCCCCACACTTTGAAATATTTCAAGTTGGGTTTTCTTCCTTTCCATAGTTCATATCGAATAGATTGTGTTTTAATGTGGGGCACTCTGTTGAGTATTCAGTTAGCTGTAAGGATAGCTTTCCCCCACAAGCTCTGCGGTAAACCAGAACTTATTAATAAAGCATTCATCATGTCATTTAATGTTCGATTTTTCCTTTCCGCAATTCCATTTGATTGTGGTGTGTAAGGGTCAGTAATTTGATGAATAATTCCATATTCTAAACATATCTCTGCAAAAGGAGATTCGTACTCTCCACCCCTATCACTTCTAATCATTTTTATCTTTTTGTTCAATTAATTTTCCACTTCGTTCTTGTATTGCTTAAATGCATCAATTGCTTCATCCTTACTATTAAGCAAATACATGTAACAATATCGAGTGCAATCGTCAATAAAAGATAAAAAATAATTTTTCCCACCGCGCGAGATGGCATTGACTTCATATCACATATATCTGTGTGGATTAAGTCTAAAGAATTTGAATTCCTATCAATAGACTTATATGGATGTATAACAAATTTAGATTCAACACAGACTACACATTTTGATTTATTACACTCGAATTTAGGCAATACTTCTAAATTAATCAATTTTCGCAAGGTTTTGTAATTGACATGTCCTAAACGAACATGCCATAAATCATTTGACTCCAATAAGTAAGACGAAGCTGAATTCTTATTAATACTTTCAACAACCATTACATTGAGTTTGAAAAGGCCCTCGGTGAGGTAGCACTTTCATATGAACATATCATTCTTACTTATTACAATTTTCTCACTAACCAACACGCACTTAAACCCGTTTTTGACGAGTAGTCCGGCTGAAACTAAATTCTTCCGAATTGTTGGAACGTGCAGAACATTGTTGAGAGTCAGGACCTTGCCGAAAGTCATCTTCAGAAGTATCTTCCCATATCCTTCAACCTTGGCTGTTGCAGTATTTTCCATAAATGCACTCTTCTGTCCAATGAGCATATGTTGCAAATGCTTCTTTTGAAGCGCAAATATGTCGAGTGGCACCAGAATCAAGCCACTACTCCTTTGGGTTCCCAACTAAATTGCACTCTGATAGCATTGCACACAGATCATTCATATCATCATTCATTTCCACCATATTGACTTGTCTTTTTCCCTTGTCCTATTTCAGGAGACGACAATCTGGGCTTTTGTGGTCAGCTTTCCCATAATTATAGCAGTTGCCTTTGAACTTTTTCTTGTTAGAGTCCTTCTCATTTCCAGAAGGCCTCTTTCTTTTCTTGTTCTTTTTCGGAGCAGCATCTTCAATGATGTTTGCCCCTTCAATTGGTGAACTCTTATGGTACATCTTCTCAGCGGTTTTGTTATCTTCCTCGATCTTGAGACGAATCACAAGATCCTCCAACTTCATTTCCTTTCTTTTGTGCTTAAGATAATTCTTGAAATCTTTCCATGAGGGCGACAACTTCTCAATCATTGCAACCACTTGGAACGCTTCATTCACTACCATACCTTCAGCAATAAGGTCATGGAAGATAAGTTGAAGCTCTTGAACTTGGGTTCCAACGGTTTTTCCATCCATCATTTTGTAGTCTAGAAATTTGGCAACCACAAACTTCTTCAAGAAAGCATCTTCTGTCTTGTACTTCTTTTCAAGTGCACTCCATAGTTCTTTGGAAGTCTCTACTGCATTGTAGACGTTGTACAAGTCAACTTCTAAGGCACTTAAAATGTAGCCTTTGCACAAAAAATCAGCCTGTTTCCAAGCCTCAGTAACCATGAACTGTTGATTGTCAGGCATGTCGGCCAGCAGTACGAGGTCTCATCGTGAACTTTTGCAAACCAAGAGTGGTAAACCAAAAGAACATTCTTTGCTGCCATCCTTTAAAGTTGGCACCGGTGAACTTCGCAGGTTTCTCAGTCGGTGGTATAGCGGTACGGGTTGTAGGAGTAATCGCTGGTGCAGTATTTGCAGAGGTAATTCCTGTCTCAATTGCCATTGTTTGTCACTCTCAAATCGACAAACTGTTTTAGTTAATAAAACCAACCAGAATAGAAATTAATTCACAGACTTCAACGATGAAGATTTTATTTCTTCAAATCGCAGTTGAATTATGAAACTATAGTATTCCAACGAAGTTTTTATATCTCGAGTCAGAATACTAATATTCGTATGGAGTAGAAAACTACACAAGTTTTAATCTCCTTAAACAGAACGATGAAATTTTTATGTTCTTCAAATCGTTGTACAAGTATTAATTTTAATATTCCAACGAATTTTTTATGTCTTCAAGTCAGAATATGAAATTTCATACGGAGTCGAAAACCATACAGATTTTAGTCTCCAAACCAGAATACATATTAAAATAAAAAAATTAATTTTCTTAAGATTGTTGGATATAATAATCTGTACACGTTTAAATAACGTTTCAACATAATTTGTTAAATAACGTTTAAAGCACGTGATTTTCGACGGTGCTTGCCTCGGGTTAATAAACAATAATTAATTAAGTAATTAAGGACAATTTGATCCAAAAAGATTATCAATAAATCAGATCATTTGACCGAAGCCGAGCGACGACGACTGCGCGAGGAGAGGCCCTCTTCTTAACCCTTTAGCAACAAGAATGAGTACTTCTACGTTTAAGTAGAAGAACTTTTCTTTCCACTACCAATGAGGGACAAATGTTTATTTTAATAAGCAAAAAAGACAACTCACTTTTTTCCCTCCCTCCATTTCCCATTTAACCTGTCATTGAAATCCAACAATAGAGATATCTGAGTACCCTTGCTTTTAATGAGAATTGGAAAATGTACAGATTGCTATTCCGTATTTCCAAGAATGGAGGTGTTCATTCTTACACGTTCTAAATCATTTTAGTATGATATTCTTCTGTAATTGTTGATTCTGGAGACTGAAGAGAGGCTGCTAGCTGATAATTGATTTGATCTTAAAAAGGTTGCCTCAATGGTGAAGTGGAAACTCATTATAGAATGCCTAAAAAACAAAAAAAAAATAAAACATCCTGGAATGCCTTAATAACCTTGTAGATTTTAAATAGATTTTGTAAAGTCATGATATTATAGATTTTACTATTTTAGTTAGAAATATGAGTAAGGTAATGACCTTCAAAGTTCAAACTGAACCGATAATTTAGTGGTTATTTAATCATGAAAAAGCCTAAGTTTAATAATTACGGATTTGATGTTTTTTGATTGATTTTTTTATTTTATTTATCCTTTATAACCTCAACCCACCCCTTCACCACCTACCCTACTCCTACACCACCCTCCGTCACCCACCACATCACTATCCACTACCCACAACCTATCAAAATATTATATTCAATAATAAAGTAAAGTACAATACAATACAATAACATACTATATAATATCATATGGTACCTTACGAAACCATGAGTAAAGATCATCCAAACAGAGCGTAAGGAGAAATGACATATAGGAAATCTTTGAGTTTATTTTCTGCTTTTATGGTTAAGCTTGGTCCCGTACTAAGCCAGGGGCGCAAATAAGAGAAAAGTGGGTTTTTTTGTTGACGAAGGAACCCGCAATCGCTATTCTTTCGAAATACAAGACAGCAGAAACTCCTGACCGACGCAAAGACCGCAAACCACGCCGCCATGTAAACCACACTTCGGCAGTTCATACGCGATGCCAACCAAGCATGCGCGATGCAGGATCGAACTCGCGACCATGGCCCCCGCTTCATCATACACCAACTTGGCTATATTTTTTGGTTATATAGAACAGTTGAATTCTTTTAGTGATAAAGTGGATTCAGAAATTATGTTCAGGTCACAAATTCAAATCCAAACTAATTTTTTTTTTTGAATTTTCTTATATAAATATTTTATTCCACCACTATGCTAGGCGGCGCGGGCCAACTCCAAGTAGTAGGATCAGGACAAGAAAGACCCATTAGACAGTCAACGTTTTGCATCTCTATTATCTTTCATATATAGCTTGTAGAAAACCAAGAGCAAATTGAAACTACTTATTTTGCCTCTTTTTGTTATGTTGTTTTTTTTTTTTTTTACGAAGCCGCACTGCTTCTTTTCTTTTGTGCAGAAACCCCGAATCGACGCAATACCGCAAACCACGCCACCGATTAACCATACTTGTGGCCACGCGATGACTAACCAAGAAAGTTTATGCAGGATCGAACTCGCGACCATGGCCCCGCTTTCATCACATCAACTTGGCTATATTTTTTGGTTATATAGAACAGTTGAATTCTTTTAGTGATAAAGTGGATTCAGAAATTATGTTCAGGTCACAAATTAAAATCCAAACTAATTTTTTTTTTTGAATTTTCTTATATAAATATTTTATTCCACCACTATGCTAGGCGGCGCGGGCCAACTCCAAGTAGTAGGATCAGGACAAGAAAGACCCATTAGACAGTCAACGTTTTGCATCTCTATTATCTTTCATATATAGCTTGTAGAAAACCAAGAGCAAATTGAAACTACTTATTTTGCCTCTTTTTGTTATGTTTTTTTTTTTTTACGAAGAATCTTTTTCACGCTACTACAGTGCAGAAACCCCCGGATCGACGCAATACCGCAAACCACGTCAGCCGATTAACCATACTTGACAAGCCATGTGTGACAGACTCAACCAAGAAGGTTTATGCAGGGGATCGAACTCGTGACCTTTCGGTCCCGCGCTCTACTGCTACACCAACTTGGCTACCCTTGTGGGTCTCTTTTTGTTATGTTAGTTGCAGGACTAGCTGGTTTCTTGGACTTTAATCACTGTATAAAGGTGTTTGCCTTTGAGGTTTCCAAGTTAAATTTCAACCAATACCAAAGTAAGTTTTACTTCCTGTCTTTCTTTCTCTATATTCCATTCTTCTTATTGTTTTTTTTATTTATAGTAATGTCAAAGTTTTATAGTAATAGCCATGTAACTCATGGGTTCAAGCCGTAGAAATAATCTGCTATTGTAGAAATATGATGCAAGACTGTGTACAATAAACTTTTGTGATCCGACCTTTCTCCAAACCCCGCGCATAGCGGGAGCTTAGTGCATTGGGCTACCTTATTTTAGTAATGTCAAAGTTTAAACTTAACACCTTAAGTGATGATATAATTCAATTGATCTTACTATTAAATTCTTGAAAAACTTTCTTATACAAACTGGACTAGAGAAGGTTGATCACTTGCTAATTAAGAGTTTGTCTAAGCTTCATCTACCCGAAATTGAGCCCTTTGCCTTTGTAGAAGAAAGGGCTAAAAAGCTTCTAAGCTTTACTTGCAGTAGGTCAGTGTTTTCTTCCAACTTCTAAACACTTGTTTATGTATTTATTAGGTTATGGCTCAAGCGGGTTTTTTGGGTTGATTTCGGGATTTTCGTCAAATGAGGGGTATTTGTACGAACTTTACTAACGGGAGGTTAATTTTTTATCCCAACTTGTAATGGAGGGTAAAACTAGGGGTGGCCAACGGGAGGGTGTGTGGCTCAAGGTGGCTGGGGTCGTGGTTGGCGGGTAGGGGTAGCGGCCTGGTTCATGGGCTAGAGGGCCTGGTCAAGTGGGTTTGCTGCTGATCCCCGATCCCGGTGGCCTGGGGTCGGGTGGGTCAGGAGGTTGGGTCATTTTTTATTTGCCCTTAAATTAAATAAATAACACACACACAACAAGATAGTTTAATAAAAACATCTCAAGATTAGAGTAATACAATTTTAAAATTGCAACTTCGTGACATTGAAAGTTGCCAATAAATAACATAGTAAAATTACAATTAAAAAAATTACATTTTAAGAAACATGTTTTCTAGTTTCTTTATAATTTCTTGTGGTTCTTCGGTTGGAATTGGTATTTGTTGGTCAAATTGGTCGACGTCGCTTGCACATCCGTCGGATAAGATTTCGTTGTAATTGTAGTCTTCTTCTTCGTTGATCTCCGGTTGGCCGCACCCCCTACGCTCCGCACGAATCCAGACTCTAAATAGAACTGCAATATCTAATAAGTCTCCTGCCAATAAATGTATGTGCTCCCCTATTTGAAATCCTCCCTCAGAAAACGCGCGTTTTTATGACGCTTGAATGTTCAACACATCTCGGGCCATCTTAGATAGTGTTGGAAAATTCTTCTCATTCTCCCTCCAGTATTTTAGCAAGTCTTCACGTCCCTCTTCATTTTTAATTGTTTCGTACGGTACAACACCCTGCAAAACAAAAACATCAAACTCGCTAATTTGGTTAGAAATGTTACCACTAAACATTCTATGTCTGAGGCTTTCAATTCTAATCGCAGAAACAACATGTTGTTTTTGAGGTTGTATTGAAGAAGAAGAAGATGACATGAAAGCCGATTGGTTGCTGCACTTTCTTGTTGGTAATGCGTATATACTTTTTTACATTCAGCTGGTATGCTAGACAACACTTCTTCTCTACTTTTTTCAATAGGTGGTGAGTCATTTGGATTTTTAGGAGATGGAGGTGGAAGTTTTCTATTCAATCATAAATAGTTTCAATAAGTGTTTTACAACCGTCTATTTTAATAGACGGATTTAATACAACACTAATAATATAAATTGGGGGAATATGAATATATATTTTTTTTAGAAACATTTTTTTAATAGGTGTCTTATAAGCTGGTTTATCCATATATTCACTAAGTAATATAAATATTAAAGCTATATAAAACAACATTGATGAAATAGTAGGATAATAAATATCAGAAATTTCTTTAGTAGCTACATAAAATTTCTCTAAAAATGTAATAAGTTCAAAAATTGTATCATAATCGGAATCTATAATCATATCAGTAGGATTTCGATTACGGGTGATAAAAAATTGAGTTATAGGTCTTCTATACTCATAAGCAACATGTAGTTGGTTGTATACATAATTTCATCTAGTGCATATTTTTTCGGGAATTTTTCTGTAAGGTAGTTGACAATTGTGACAAGTTATTTTATATTCTTTTATTCGTTGTATTCTATTATTTTAAAAAATATAGTTTATAGCAAATTGTATTTTTTCAATAATGTCTTCAAAAAGTGATATACCATCCTTTACAACTAAGTTATAAATATGACATGCACATTTTATATGAAAATGATCTGGAAAAGATGCAGTTAAGACATTTTTTAATAATCTAACAACAAAATATTAGAAGAAGCGTTATCTAATGTAATAGTCATGATTTTATCAGTTATGTCATAATAATCGCAAACTAAAAAAAATATTATTTGAAATAAAAAGATCAGTGTGCCTACTATCAATATATATATATGCTAAAATACGTTTTTGCATAGAAAATTTATAGTCTATCCAATGACATGTTACAATTAAATAATCATGACCGTTAATACTATGGCCTATATCAGACGTAACAGATACTTTGTCAGGAAAATGAAATAATGAATAACGTAAATATTGTTGATATTCGTGTGCAAATTTAAAAACGTCTCTCCTAACAGTTGATCTAGGAAAACCGTTATAAACAGAATTGTACATTTATCTTATATAATGAATACAACCAGGAGATTCAGGAAATGAAAAAGACGGTTCCACTGCAATTAATTTTGATAATGCTTCCCTATTTTTTTTATATCGTATTTAGGGCCTACAATTGCCTCCGTCCTCCGTCATAGGGTCAATTTGACCCTGTACTTGATCTGGGACAATATGTGAATCTTGTCTCGAATGAGAGGGCATTGACCCACCCGCCTTTTTAGCCTTATATTCCTCCCACCTAGCTGTGTGAAATCTGTTCAAATGCGTAGTTAAACCTTCCGTCCCGCTCCGACCTTTTCCATTTTAAATTTATAAATATTTTTACAAATTGTGCATCTAACAACTTCATTTTCTATGTCCCTATAAAAAAAAGCCCATACATCTAATTTTAATTTTTGTTGTGCTGGACTTCGTCTCATACTAGGGGGAATATGAAGCAGTTCAGTTAGAGGTGCACTAGTGGGCGTGTCATATAAATTATCTTCTAAATTAAAATCTTGTTGAGTTCCAAAAAATAGGCCCTCGTCTAAATCTAATGGTACTTCAGAAAATAATTCAGTATCAATAAAATCGTCCTGTCTAAGAGGAATAGAATGACTAGAAGAAGTACCCCTGCCCTTGTTACCCTTACTAGAAGGAGCCTTACCCTTACCTTTACCCTTACCCTTACTCTTAAACATACCTCTTAATCCTTCCATTTTAATTATGCAAATAAATAATTAAAGATAATGAAATTAAGTGCGCTAAATAAATTGAAAAAAACAATAATAATTTAATGAAGGAACGAATGTACTCAACGCCGACGTACATCAACGTGTAATCGAGAGGTTGAAAACCGAAACTTTGCTCGGTGGATGATCCTCAAGCTAGTTGCAAACTTCACTCCTAAATAAATAAATAAAATTGAATATTTAGTAATTAGTAGACAATGTAGAGAGAATGAGAGATTATTAGAGAGATTGTAGTAAGATTTGTGAGAAAGAATGAAGAAAATGGGGGTATTTATAGTTGTAAAAATTGGGTTAAAGTGTAAATATAATAACTTAGGGGTTAAAAATAAATATTAAAGGGGTAGGGGGGATTGGGGTGGGGGAGGGGGAATTTGGTCGTTGCACAACGGCTAATTGCCCAATTTGGTCGTTGTGCAACAGGTGCAAGGGTTCGGGGATGGGAAGGGTCAGGGTGGGGTCGGGGCTGGGTCGAGGTCGGTGTTGGGGAAAATTTCTTACCCCGTACCGAAATCGATACCGAATATCGGTATTCGATCCCGGTACCGAGTCAGGCGGAGTCGGGTCGCCCCGCCCCGTTGGACAACCCTAAGTAAAACTAGCTAATTTATAAAGTTTTACCCTTTTCCCATTTAAAAATGTAAAACTTGACTCATATATTTATATTTTGCATAAAAGACGCATCATTTTTAATTTTATAAGGAAATGATTCATGCTTGACGTGAAGAGTCTGTCTGTGATTATATTAAAGAATAGCTAGTTACTACTATTGTTGATTTTTTTTACTAATGAATCTTTGTAAAATTGTGTGTATTTTAAAGTTTGTAATAGCATATAATCACAAGCCGTTAGTTATAAAAGGAACATGAAGATATGTAATTTATTAATTCGATTAAGAGATTGGACGCCCTTAAACTTGCATAGTGGTCCATCTCTGATAATGTTTTTCCTATGCTTGAACATTTGGTTTTAAGTTTTAACAAGACGTAAGAGGCTTGAGAATACCATTAATGATTTGAACTATGAATAGAGAACAAAACACCATTAGTGAATAGAGAACAAAACACCATTAATGATTTAAAGCCTTCCAGCATAAGTAGGGTATCAATGGGCGGGTTGGGCTGAAATTTGACAAGTCAAAATGGCCTGAGTTAATAAATGGGTTGCGCTAAGATTGGTCCAAAATTATTTAGGCTGAAATGAACTAAAAATGGGTTGGGTCATGACCCGTCCAACTTGACCCATGTTTTTTAGAAATACATTATTCGTGGAGAATATTTTTGTGGAAAACGTTTTTCGCAAATATTTTCGCGGAAAACATTTTTTCGAAACACACACCCCCAAACTTAGAAGATACATGATACAAGAAAATTAATACATTAAAAAGAAAATTAAAGTAAATCAAACAATAAATCAAATTAAAGTAAAACGTCTTAGAAAGAGTTGCAACCTAAAGGGCTATTCCTGAGCTGAAGCAGTTCCTCTATGGGAAATTGGAAACGTCGAAGTAGGTTGTGGCTTATAAATAGGAAGATAAGGCGTTAGCGGACCGACTTGACAGGACCCTCCTTTGCTCTATCTAACTCGGCGTGCGCTCCTTCCGGCCCTGCGAGAACATATTCGGACACGCGCACTACTCATATCGGTACTAGAAGCCCCCAGAGCAGGCCTGGAAGACTATGAGCCCCACCTTCTGCGCCCGCTTATTCGGCATGACCGATCGGACAGGAGATGCCGGAGAGGCTGCATCTTAAAAATTGGTTAAAATTGGAGATCACTTTAAAATAAGTTATGTTGGGTTGGGCTAAAACCAATCCAATGTCAAATTATCTTGAGCCAACCCATAAAATTTTGGGTGGGTTGGGTGGGCCATCAACCTTTGGGTCATATTTGACACCCTAAGTATAAGACAACTGAGTGGCATAGGCTGATTTGATCCTGCTTGTGATCTTGAGAACTAGTTGATGGCTTGTTCGATTTTCTGGATAAAAGGGGAAGTCTCAAATACCTAATTGGAAAAGTATCAACAACAAAGCCAGTTTTAGCAAGAAAGGTCTCCTTAGTTTGCTAATCCATTCCTGGAAACGCAGACTCCGTTGGTGCACGATCGGAGTAAAGACGGTCTCTATGAGTGGCCACCCACACCCTCCAACCCTTATCCTAAAGCGCATTTGGCCACCACCAACACATCCAGTTTCACCTGGCATCAGCGCTTGGGTCATCCACACACAAGAGTTTTAAATTATGTTTTGAATAAATTCTCGCTACCTTGCTCGCGAGAAAAATTCCTAATTTGTAATTCCTGTTCATCAAATAAGGCTCATCGCCATCCTTTTCAATTACTTTATCGAGTACGAAACCTTTTCAAACAATATTTAGTGATTTATGGGGCCCTTCTCCGGTTCTATCGATTGACAAAAAATTATACTACTGCATTTTTGTTGATCAGTACACTAAATATACTTGGCTCTACACATTAAAGAATAAAAGTGAAGTTAAAGAGCTGTTTAAAAATTTTCAAGCATTAGTGGAACGTCGTTTTAATACGAAAATTCTTTCTCTCTACACAGATGGTGGTGGCGAATATAAAAGTCTTGATCCATACCTAAGTTCTCAAGGTATTGAACATATTTTATCTCCGCCATACACCCCCCAAAGAGTCGCCCTTGCCGAAAGAAGGCACAAACATATTATTGAAACTGCAAGAACTTTACTTCACGAACCATCGCTACCACCGACTCTTTGGTCTTTTGCTTGTCAACATGCAGTTTATCTTATCAATCGCCTACCAACCTCACATTTACAGAATAAATCACCTTTTGTTTGTTCAAAATCCGGATTACAGTTCTTTAAAAATTCTCGGGTGTCTCTGTCAATGTTGTTTTTTCTGATATCAATGCTAACATCTCTTGTTTGGTGATCTGTACTGAGGTGTTCACAAGGAGCTATGCCCAAGGGGGAGGGTGTCGAGAGCGAGGATCCATTTTCTGCATCAAAAGAGAATGCTTTCTTAGGTAGGCTCCAGGTGAGTTACTCCTTCAATAGCAAAGAAAAGAAGCAAGACCCGCTACCACGAAGACTAATCAGACTCTCTCCCCAATCAATCGCAGTAACTGGCTGTAAAAGAGCGTCAATTACTGAATTCTTATGTTCTTGGTCACTTTTCTCTCATACTTATTTTACTTCGCCTGGCTCAAACCATATTCAACGAATAAATTAGAGCCACGGTCCACACCCTGTGTTTATTTAGGTTTTTCTTTAAAATATTATTGTCATCAATGTCTTGATCCGAAGTCCTCAAAAATGTATTTATCTAGAGATGTAAATTTTTTTGAAAATAATTTTCCTTTTCAACATCTATTTTCCAACATTTCTTCAACTGTTAAAACTCTCACGTGGGAAAACCCCACTGAAACTAACTCTACACAATCTCCTATTTTTTCTCCTCCTATAATAAGTGAATTACCCAACCCTATACTTCTCCCAACTGCAGATAACAACAACGCTCACACATATACCGTCTCCTCCGCCTGCGCTCCAACAGAATCTGCTCCAAGTACGTCTCCCTCTTCTTCCCCAACAGAATCTGCTCCTCCTTCTCTCAATGACCCCCAATCTTATCCCCTGTTGCCAACTCGAACAGTTATCCAAAGGAATTCAAACGTCTCCTCTCCAGCACAATCACTACCTGCATTATCACCAATCCCTGCCGCAACAACTATATATTCTCGCCAACAATCTTGTTCAGACCCACAACCACAATCATCATCTTTTCCAATTGTGTACAGTAGGAAAAACACAAAAATGGCATCTGCAAGACTCAACCCTGCTCCCCTAACCTCTGCCTCAGTAACACCGCCCCCACAACCTCCCCCCGCACCTGTTCCAGTAACCGAACCTCAACAACCTTCCCTTCCCCCAGCAATCGAGTTGTCACTCGTTCCCAACACAACATTCACAAACCAAAAACCATTCTTGACTTCATGGCTCACCTCTCCCCCACTATTACCCCTACCAATTTTAAACAAGCTAACAAACACCCAGAGTGGAAAAGTGCAACGAAAACTGAATTTGATGAATTGTTAAATAACCAGACGTGGGAATTGGTACCGCATGACCCCACGAAAAACATTGTCTCTTGCAAGTGGTTATACAGGTTAAAAAGGAAGGCTGATGGAACAGTTGATCGCTACAAGGCTCGACTTGTTGCAAAAGGGTTCACGCAACGACCTGGAGTTGACTATCACGCGACATTTAGTCCGGTTGTCAAACTGACTACTGTGCGTATAGTGCTTTCAATTGCTGTCCAACATAATTGGCCTCTGCGACAACTTGATGTCAACAACGCCTTTTTGCAAGGACATATGGAAGAAGAAGTGTACATGGTTTAGCCACCGGGTTTTGAGGACGACCAGTTCCCCTCTCACATTTGTCGCCTCAAGAAGGCAATATATGGACTGAAACAAGCTCCTCGGGATTGGGATAATGCAGAAATGCAAGACTCTCATACACAACCAATGAAATATGACACAATGGTTGTGCATCATCCTATTCAAAATGATATTCCTGAAAGATATCAAAGGTGCTGGATTGTCCAATACACAAACACCTTCTCAAAATTAAAATACAACAAACTCTGAAACGCATAATATTCAACTCTGTAGGACCACTAGGACTCATCGTGCATCTGAAAGACTTAACCTCCTTGTTGAAACACACAATGAGATAGATATTTCTGATGATGATGATGAGCCTACTACCTACAGCGAAGCAATATTATACATTGATTCACAGAGATGACAAGAAGCCATGAAATATGAAATGGAATCTATGTACATAAATCAAGTATGGAACTTGGTTGATTTTCCAACAGGGGTTAGACCCATAGGATGTAAGTGGGTCTTCAAGAAGAAGATTGATGGATATGGCAGAGTACAGACTTATAAAGCAAGATTGGTGGCTAAAGGTTATAATCAACGACATGAGGTCGATTATGACGAAATCTTTTCACCTGTTGCAAAGATTAAGTCCATTCAGATTTTGCATACAATAGCTGCATACTATGATTATGATATTTGGAAAATGGATGTTAAAACTATCTTCCTCAATGATAATATAATTGAGGAGGTGTATATGATACAGCCAGAGGGTTTTACATCCAAGACTCAATCCAAAGCAGTATGCAAACTACAGAAGTCCATTTATGGACTTAAGTAAGCCTCAATGAGTTGAAATATTTGCTTTGACAAAGCAATCAAATCGTTTGACTTTGTTAGAAGCAAAGAAGACCCATGCGTTTATAGTAAACGCACAGATGAGAGTATTGTCTTCATTGTCATATATGTAGATGACATATTTATAATGAGAGATAATAAGACTCTAATGCAAATAGTCAAGGAATGATTATCCAGCACCTTCATGATGAAGGACTTGGGTGAAGCCTGCTACATTCTTGGAATTAGGATCTACAGAGATAGACCTAATAGATTGTTAGGGACGTCACAGTCTGTATACATAGACAAAGTGCTAAAACGTTTCTCTATGGAGAATTCCAAGAAAGGAAATCTTTCTATAGGTCAAGGCATCAAGTTATCAAAGAAAGATAGTCCTTCTACTGTTGCAGAACTTGAACGCATGAAGAGGATCCCATATGCTTCAGCTATAGGATCAATCATGTATGTCATGACCTGTACAAGTCCAGATGTGGCCTATGCACTTAGCATGACTTGAAAATTCCAGCAGAATCCTGGGGAAGAACACTGGAAAGCAGTCAAGAGTATTCTTAAGTATCTTAGATGAACTATAGAATATTTCATAGTCTATGGCGGGCAAGAAAAACTAGTAGCTACTGGGTACAGTGATGCTAGCTTCTAGACAGATCTTGATGACTTCAAATCTCAATTTGGATATGCCTTCATTTTAATTGGTGGATAGTGAGTTGGAAAAGTTCCAAGCAAGCTACAACTGTTGATTCGACAACTGAAGTCGAGTACATTGCTGGATCGGAAGCTGGTAAGGAAGTTGTCGCGATATCTGAGTTCTTAATAGAACTAAGGGTTGTTCCAAGTGCCACTTGTCCAATAATGATTTATTGTGACAACACTGGCGCGATTGCGCAAGCTAAGGAACGAAGATCAATGAACAGAAATAAACATGTACCAAGGAAATACCACATACTTAGAGAGATGGTGGAAACTGAAGAAATAAAGTTAGACTACGTTCCCATAGATGAATATCTAGCAGACCCATTTACTAAACCATTAAGCATAGTCAAGCATAATGATCATTTCGAAAACATGGGCAGTAGATACATTGGAGATTGGCTCTAGGCTAAGTGGGAGATTAAAAGTATATATTTCCTAGAGACAATCATTTTAGGGACACATGTACTTGAACACATTCGTATTATTAATGAGATTAATATATTTATGGCATTTGCAATTACTGAATTATTATTTGATTGTTTGTATTATTTATTAATGTGCATCCCTTGAGCTAACGTTGTCATTGATGTGTGAGATATTAATGATAAAGTGTAGTTCTTAAAGTAGTCTCGACTGATGATCATTGAGAATGAGATATTGTTAGGTGTATTTTGTATACGCTTTTTGAGTCATTTTTAGTTATTATTTTACTCATTTTGTTGATGTTTAGTATAGTATTAGAGTCGTTTTTCTTTCTTTTGTGTCACAGCGGTCAGAATGGAGAAATGGCGAAAAGGAGAGGAAATGAGCTTATTTGAGATGGAATTGCACACAAAGGGCCAATAACTGAAGTCTCGGAAAGTATAGAAGAGATCAGACGAAGTTCGGACGAAAAAAGGGACAAGAAACGAAAAATCGAAAAAAACCCGTCACCGGCGCCGACCCCTGAAATTTCCGGAAACTTGCAGATTTTTCGGCGCTGTGGCGCCCAATCTCAGGGCCACGGCGCCGACGCGGGATTTTTGACATTTTGAGCCGAATTTGACACGTTTTCAGAGTCCGAAAGGGATAACCTTTTCTACGTACAAAACCTATATAATCCCTAAAACCCTGCTCATTAATCTATCATCCTTCATACCTCCTCATACCACCAATCTACACTCATCCACCTTGTAAATATTCCACAACACAACTCTGGGATGCTAGAAGGCTTGGAGACTTGTTCTTAAGTATTTTCTTTCTCTTTTGCTTTGTTTATTTCAGTTCATGTATGGAGATTGTATTAGTTCTTAACGTGACTATGGCTAGGAGTTAATTACTTATTAGGGATTTCCTTGTGATTCGCTTGAAACTCTTATTCATGAATTAATGCATTAGTTTGTTTTCTTCTTTATATAGTTGAGATTTATTCAATAATTGCTTTGATTGCTTGGTAATTAATTGATCACTAATTATCATCACATTTATGATTTCTAATCGAGATCCGAAAGGGGGGATTGTGAATATGCTATAGTTGAATAAACATAGGTTAAAATCGTGGACAAAAGTACCCTGATACTTGTGTAGTTTAATAGGTTATTTTTCTTAATCCTCCTTTGTGGTAAATCCTATCATCGAAAGATAGAAGGGTTCTGCATCGGGGTTGAGTGTTTATATATCCTAACCGGAATATAAAACGGTTTAGTTAACCTGCTATCTTAACATAGAAGAAGAACTTTTATTGTTGCATTAAGGATTGAATTGAGTGGATAGTTGATGATCTTGGAAGCCCTAATTCTCCATCATAACTGATTTAAATCAAAGTCTTTTTATAATTAGTTATTTCCTGCATTATTAGTCTAAAATTCTAAACCAATTAACGTTAACCAAATAGATACTATAGAATAGATAACCGGTACTTGAAAACCAGTCCCTGAGGACGATATTCGGTCTTATCTAGACCATATTACTTGTAACGATACGTGCACTTGCGTTTTAAGCGTGTAGATGAATCGTTAACAAGTTTTTGGCGCCGTTGCCGGAGATTGACGTATTTCAATATCGATTTATCTATTCTTATTTCTAATTTGGTTGCTCCAAGAACGAGTTTCTAACTTGTTCTGCGAGCATCTTTTTATCAGTTTTTTTTTTGTTTTTCTTATTTTGCAGGTAAAATTCGTGCGTTCTACAAAAAAAAGGGCATATGGAATACTACTACTATCAGGGGCAGCAGTACTACAACTACTATCCATAGCAACAATATCATCAATAACAAGTTAACCCACATGTTCCACAAGAAGATCGAAACGAGTTGCAGGAAGCCTTACTCAGGCTCACCCAGTGCCAGAATCCTCAAGGGCAATTTCAACAGCCACAGATTCAGGACCCATCCGAGGAGCCGCATTTAATCGAGAGAGCAAGATTGTTGGCACTCACAACCGTCCAAACTCAATTCATGGTGGAAGTAAGACCCCCTCTTCAGAACTTGGAAACTCCAATGGAATAGATTCTGAATTGGGAACCACAAATCGGGCAACTGATGGACATGGTAACCATTACACCTCAAGAAAGTCCACCAAGTGACCCAGCTTATGGCGAATGCGAGCGATTGTGGAACTGAACCACAACAAGTTGTTGAAGAATTTGGAGAGATAGTTGGTGTAGATAAAGAAGAGGTCACCGAGACCACCCTATGCGGAAAAGACTATACCAAAGGTCACCACGACCTCAACCGTAAAGTCCATACCTCGCGGCACCCCCAAAAGCTGATAGATGTAGGGAGATTCACTGATCCCTACATTATAGAGAGCCTAAAAGACAAGCATGTCTTGTGCAATTGGGGGATAATCTTAGATCTGAGGCCCTTGTTCAATAAAGGTGTTGTAGGAAAAGTGAGACCTGCAACAATAACTGTGCGGATTGCAAGCAGTTCGCAGAAGGAGCCGCCGGGCACTAGTAAAGGTTAATTGCGTCCGGCTAAAAGACATTAAAGACATCGCTTGTTGGGAGGAAACCCAATGTGTATTAATTATGTTATTTTAATTTTTGTTTTAGTTTGTTTTTATTTTGTCTTGAACAGTCTCACGGTCTTGGGTTCTTGTCTTGTGTTGTTGGATGACAGGTGGACTGAAAGCTAACTCTGAGGAAAAATGAGCAAAAACGCTGAAACAAGAAAAAGTCGTCATCAGCGCCACGGCGCCCAGAATCAGGGCCGTGGCGCCAAGAGTTCAGAGAGCCCGCAGAATTTTGGGCGCCACGGCGCCGAATCTCAGGGTCGTGGCGCCGAAAGTTCCGAGAGCCAGATTCCGTGCAAATTTCAGAATTTTTCCTCCCATACCTCCGTTATGACCGATGTGTTGTGTCAGTAAGTTGTCCCTATTTTTAGTCTCCACACATTGGGGACAATGTGTCGATTAAGTTTGGGGGGTGTCTTATTATTTTTTAGTCTTTTTTATTTGTTTTGGGTGTTTTTGAGTATTTTTGAGTCATAATTTTTTTTAATGATCATGCATGCTATAGTTACTTGAAACACCTAGTGAAGTAATGTGGGATAATGTAATGGAATTAGAAGCAGAAAATCTGAACGCTTAAGTTAGATATGCCAAGAATTCATGAAATCAAATTATTTGGGGTAATTGTGCTTGATTTATACATTGTTAAAAAAAGTCTATGTGTCTGCTTGCTTGTTATTTGAGGCGAAATAGTTAGGATATACATGTTAGAGAGAAGACTTAGACATTTCTTTGTTAGCCCTTTCTTACCATTTATTGTCTATCCCTGACATTAAAATTGTATCCCTAGTTAGCCCCTTTGAGCCAAAAACAAGATCTTTCTTTGACACCCTATAATTCCATATTTTGTGCCATAAGTGAAAATTTGAGATGTTTGGAATGAAAAGTGTTGAAAAAAAAGACAAAAAGAGAGTGAACAAATTTATGCACCCCAATGAAAATAAAATAAATAGGCAAAAGCCTAAGTTTGGGGGTGCTTGTTATTCATCATACACCACATTCACAAAAGAAGGGAAAAGATAGGTACGAGATTAAAAAGAGAATCAAAATAAAAGGAAAGAGTTGAAAGAAAAAGAGCTTATGGTACGTAAGTTGAGCCTAAATGCCTATTTTTACCTACCCCTGCCTAAGCCTACATTACAACCCTGAAAAGTCTTAAAGATCTCTAGTATGTGTATCCATGATTAGTGGAGAATAGCAAGTAAACATTCCATATAATTTTGATATTAGCATGCATAGGTTAAGTGTTCTTACTTCCATTGAGCATGATTGAATTGAATTTGTGAAATATCTGACTTAAGATTTTTAGAATGCTAAAACAATCCATGCTATACGTTCTTGCATATTATCCTACTAACCTTCATGCTTTTCTAGTGGTAATTGTGCAGCAGATTGATCAGTGTCTTTGAGTCCTTTTATTTTCTTTTCTTTCGTGTCTTTGTTTCTATTTTTGATCTTTACTCGAGGGCGAGCAAAGGTTAAGTTTGGGGGTGTTTGTTAGGCGTATTTTGTATACGCTTTTTGAGTCATTTTTAGTTAGTATTTTACTCATTTTGTTGATGTTTAGTATAGTATTAGGGTCATTTTTCTTTATTTTGTGTCACAGTGGTCAGAAATGGAGAAATGTCGAAAAGGGGAGGAAATGAGCTTATTTGAGATGGAATTGCACATAAAAGGGCTAATAACTGAAGTCTAAGAAGTCCCGGGAAGTATAGAAGAGTGATCGGTGTATTTTATATACACTTTTTGAGTCATTTTTAGTGAGTCTTTTGTCCATTTTTGTACAAATACGTGTCGTCTTAGGATAGATTTTCTTTCTTTTGAGTCATATTGGTTTAAAGTGGCTCATTGGCGAAAAGGAGCAAAAATAGGGTAAAAACGGAGGTTCCAGAGCTCGAAAAGCGAGAAAGTGGCGAACCGGGCACAAACAAAGCCGGCCATGACGCTCCAAACAGAGCCAGTGCCATGGCGCTAATCTTGAGGGTTTGCAGAGTTCGGCGCCAGCTTAGCTGGCGGCCAAGCCGGGAAAAATCGATTTCAGACAATGGGTCGCTCAAGGAAAACTCGCATCACGTTTTAGAGGCTATAAAAAGAGAACCCTAGGTCAGAATTAAAGGTTCCTCTCTTGGCCAATTCACAACACTTTGGAGATCAAGATTGGAGACCTTCTTTTAGTAATTTTATTGTTCTTGTTTTACTTTATTTTCAGTTTATGTTGGATGTTAAATTAGTTCTTGTCATGTCTATGGCTAGGAACTAACTTTAATATAGGGCTTTCCATGTCAATTCACTTGAACCTTTTCTTTATGAATTAATGCATGTTCTTGGTTCTTCTTCTTATTGTTGAGATTTATTCAATATATGTTTTCATTGCTTGGTAATTACCTAATCATTAATTATCATAATTCTTATGATTTCTAACCGAAATCCGAAAGGAGGTTGTGAATACGTCAGTTGAATAGACATAGGTTGAATCGTGGATGAAAATACCCGATTACTTATGTAGCATTAATAAGGTTTTTGTTCTTAATCGCCCTTCAGAGTCAACCTTATCAGAAAGGTAGAAAGGTGTCAGATCAGGTTGAGTGTTTATATAACCTTAACAGGAGTATAAAACGGCTTAGTAAACCTGCTATCTCAAATAGAAGAAGAACCATAGTCAATTGCATTAATAAGTAAGTTAAGAAGATAGTTGAGGAGATTTGGAAGCCCTATTTCCACATTACTGAAGTAAAACAACATAGTTTAATTAGTTTTCATAATTAGAATTATAAACAACATATCAATTTTCGGTCACCAAATAGATAACATAGAATAAAATTTGGTACTCGAACACTAATCCATGAGGACGATAACTCGGTCTTCTAAGACTATATTACTTGACTCGACACGTGCACTTGCGTTTAAGTGTGTGCATAAATCGCGCATCAAGTTTTTGGCGCCGTTGTCGGGGATTGGCGTAGTTCAATATCATTTTATCTATTCTTAATTTCTAATTTGGTTTTTATTTTTGTTTTTAGTTATTATTTTTTTTTTGTGAAAACCAGTGTGCCGAGATCCGTTTGTTTATTTTGATCTGTTTTAGGAACCCAGTTTATGCGAAGGAGAAGAGGAGCAGACACTCTTGTTCCCTTCAACCCAGAAATTGAGAAAACTTGTAAACAGAACAGAAGGAACCAACGAATTTCAGCCTTAATTGAGATTGGAGGCGTACAAAACAACAACGAGATGAATGAGGGGTTAGGAGATCATCAGCCTAACCAAAGAATGCCTCAGAGATTGCCGACGGATGTAGAGGAGAGAGTTCAGGTCCAAGCGGAGAGAAGCTTGGGAGATTATGTGCTGTCGAGGGTAAATGTAGCACAAACTTGCATTAGGCTCCCAGCAATAGGAGCAAATAATTTTGAGATAAAACCTGCAATATTAAGTATGGTACAGAATACAGTCAGTTTGGAGGATTGTCGTCGGAAGATCCTCACATGCATATAGCTAATTTCTTGGAGTTATGTGCAACATTCAGATACAATGGCGTTACTGATGACGCCGTCAGATTGAGGCTCTTTCCCTTCTCACTCAGGGATAGAGCGAAAGTGTGGTTGAATTCTTTGCCAGCAGAATCGATATTTACATGGCAAGAGTTGGCACATAAATTTTTAGCAAAGTTCTTCCCACCATGCAAAGCAGCGAAGCTGAGAGGGGAGTTGAATAATTTCTATCAAGCCGATGGAGAATCATTATATGAAGCTTGGGAGAGATTCAAGGACTTGCAAAGGAAGTGTCCACACCACAGCATTGAGTTGTGGAATTTGGTCCATATTTTCTATAATGGGCTGAGCGGAACGACCAGAACGATCATTGATGCTGCAGCAGGTGGAACTTTTATGAGAAAAACCGCACATGAAGCTCATGATTTATTGGAAGACATGGCCACCAATAATCATGTAACAGAGGATAGACAAGTGAGTGGCAGAAGAACAGTGGGAGTTCATGAGATTGATGTCATCACTGCCCTGAATGCCCAAGTTGCCCTTTTGACCAAGCAGCTGCAACAAAATACAGTGTCTGTAAATGCAGTGCAAATGCCAATGAGTTGTGAAATGTGTGGTGGTCCACATACCTTCGACAGATGCCCATCAGCTGATCCTAACAATATCTCGATCGAGCAAGCAGAGTGCCAAGTAGTAGGAACTATCAGAGGCCCCAGAACAACCCATACTCAAACACCTACAATCCAGGTGGAGAATCACCCAAATTTTTCATGGAGGCGAGCAAGGCAAAGATAACCAGCTTTAGAGGCCAAGCACCAAAATCATCACCATTCACTCAGCCTCATCTTCTCAACAATCTGCCCTGCACAACTAGAAAGCTGACGAGCCGAGAGCGGCTTTGTTGACACTCACCAACTCCTGCACTGGGCCATGGCGAGACTAGATCCTCTCTCAGGAACTTGGAGACACAGGTGGGGCAACTAGCAAAGCTAGCAAACAACAGGCCACAGGGTACCCTGCCGAGCAACACAGAGATGAACCCTAGAGAACAATGTCAGGCAGTGCAGCTGAGGAGTGGAAAACAGTTGGAACAGTGTGCACCTCAGCCTGTGCTTGAACAGAGGGTAGAAACAGAGAGAGAACGGGTTGTTGAAGATCGCCCAATATTAGAGAAAGCTCCAGAAAAGGAGTACACTGAGAAGATTCCTTTCCCGCAAAGATTGCAAAGGAAAGTAGTTGATAAGCAATTCTCCAAGTTTTTGGAGACATTCAGAAAGTTACATATCAACATACCCTTCATCGAGGCGTTGGAGCAAATGCCTTCTTATTTCAAATTTATGAAGGAAATTTTGGGAAAGAAGAAGAAATTGGGAGAATATGAGATGGTGGCACTGACTGAGGAGTGCAGTGTCATCCTGCAGAAGAAATTGCCCCCTAAACTCGCGACCTGGGAGCTTTACACCGCTTTCACGGTTAAGTGTGGTAACATGCAATAGGGCCCTTTGTGACTTGGGGGCTAGTATAAATTTGATGCCCTTATCTGTTTTTAAACGGTTGGAGTTAGGTGAGGCAAAACCAACCACGGTGAGCTTGCAATTAGCGGACAGAACGGTGGTGCACCACAGGGGAAGATTGAGGATGTTCTTGTTAAAGTAAGAAAATTCTTTTTTCCTGCAGATTTCCTCATTCTTGACATGGAGGAGGATGAGGAGATTCCCATCATATTGGGGAGACCGTTCTTGGCAACAGGGAGAGCCCTGATTGACGTAGAAAAGGGAGAGCTGACACTGAGAGTAGAAATCGAAGAGATGGTGTTCAAAGTGTTCAAACACGTTATTGAACCCCCGGTCATGAGCAGGTGCTTTGCAATCAGCACCGTCAGAACTTCTTGTGAGCCAGTGCAAGCCACAACAAAGGAGATAAGCCCGCCAGAGCAGGTAAATGATACTGAACCTCCTCTTGAAAATAATTATAAGAAGAAAAACAGATGGAGAAAAAGGAAAATGTTGAAAAAATGGATTGGTTGTGGGGTTAATCTACCCCACACCTCTTGGTTTAACGAACTTGCGTCCGGCTAAAAGACGTTAAAGACAGCGCTACTTGGGAGGCAACCCAAGGTATTTTAAATTATTTATTTTAATGCAGTTAATTTTTACTTAGAACAGTCTCACGGAGGTCTTGTCTATGTGTTGTGATGACAGGTGAAGGGCCAAGAACTAGAGGGAGAAAATCAAACCGAGCGTAAGAGGATTTCGGAAAAATCGGTCTCGGGCCATGGCGCCAGAGCGTGGCCGCGCCAAAAGATCAGAAAGGCGCATGAGATTCAGCGCCGCGACGCCCATTTGCAGGGCCGCGCGAAAACCTGTAAATTTTTTGAAGTTTGGCCGCGCGTAAAAGTTCGTAAGAATGCAGATTTTAGCCGCACGCCTGATTCAGGCCGCGACACCGAGACGGAAATCCAGCAGTTAAAATAAGCCCAAAAATCCGATTTTCCCCATTCCACATCAAAACCTAAACCCTTCTTCTCCACAAAACCCACGAAAATCCACCTTTTTCCTAAAAACCTTCCATAAACTAAACCCAATCACAACCAAAATTCATAAATTCCCTAAACCCTTAACCATCCTAAACAACTACCCTCATCCCATTGCCTCAAATCATCATTAGAAGCAAGAAAACCTTGAAGAACACCGTCAAAGGTAACCCTTATCTTTTCTTGAGAGCTTCACTATAATCAGAGGAGGTAGTATATTTGAGGAGGTGTTGTGTCTGTGAAGGTGTGTGGGGGTGTTGAAGTTGGTTGTGAGATTTTGAGGAAGAGTGTACGAGGTGAGTGTGGGGTGTTGCACAGGAGCTCCTTGAACACGTTTGGGGGTGATAGGTGTCAGAGTCACGATTGTTGAGTGATAGTGTTGGGTAACATTGTTGATATAAAGGAAACGCTGCAGAAGTCATCTAAAAATGTCTGTCAGAAAGAAAAGAGCTTCCACATCTACCTCAGTCCCTCAATATGATAATACTAGGTTTGTCAGCCAAACAGCAGAGGGCAGATATCGAAAACTTAGTACTAGGCCCTTAATCCCTGAAAGATGAATGAATTATCAAAGGGAATCATTTGAGGAGGGAGATGTCTATGAGCCTATTCGGGCGATGATTGAGATGATGGGGTGGAAGAGGTTTATTAACCCGGAAAGGATAGCACCGATGAACACAGTGATGGTGAAAGAATTTTATGCTAACTTTCCAGAGAGGGTGGAGGATAGATGCTTTGTGAGGGGAAGGGAAGTGCCTGTGACGGCAGAAGTGTTGAATTTTCTATTAAAAACAGCGGATGTTGAAGAAAGAGGTGATGACCGGAGCTACTTCAGAACATGGTCTAGAGACACCAACAACATCAATCGATGTCGCCGCAAGACAAATGAGCTACCCCGGGCCGTGTATGAATTTGCCAGAAATGGGTCAAGAGGACTGAACAGGTGTCAGTTCAACAAAACAACCAAGGGTTGGTTGTACTTGCCGATGCACTTTGATTCCATCAACGCACTTCACCAGAGTGCCGTAAGACGTAATAAGATTGATATATGGAATCATGTCGGGAAGACAATTGGCGTAGGAAGGAAATAGTGCAAAACATAAGAGAGACCAGCAGTTGGTAACGCATGCGGTTGGGACATGGCTCACTTATCACTGTTTATGCTCCATACATGGGTCCCAACCCTACCCACGATATTTATGAGAAAACCAACTTCATGTGTCATACGGGATAGTGCACTCCTTCCTGCACTAATCCTCCAAAGAAGAAGACGAAGAAGACCAACACCAGCAGCAGCAGAGGTCGCCATGGATGAAGATGAGCACAAACAGAGGCTCATATGAGGCGAAGCGACCATCACCCACCCCTAATCGAACTTCCGGTTTTATGATGGAGCAGTTGCTCCAGAACCAAAGAAGGATGATGCAGAATTTTGACACGGTGATACAAGGACAACAATAATTGAGGCAGGGGCAACAACAGTTGCACCAGAGAATTGACGAGATGAGTTCCTTGTTCAACAATTGGTCAATGCACTATCCACCGCCACCGCCACCATTTTAAACCAAGTCTGTAAGTTGTCCTGTTTCTTTTATTTTCTTTGAGTCTTGCACACATTGGGGACAATGTGTGATTTAAGTTTGGGGGGTGTTTTATTTGTATCTTATTGTTTTAGTATGTGAGTCTTTTTAATTTGTTTTGTGTATTTTTGAGTCATAATTTTTTTTTTTGAGTTATAATTTTCTTTCAAAGATCATGCATGTTGTAGTTACTAGAAACACCTAGTGAAGTAAGGTTGAATAATGTAATGAAATTAGAAGCAACTATCTAAACACTTAGGTTAGATATGCCAAAAACTCATGAAATCTGTCTATTTGGGGTTTCTTCTTGAATTGTTCATTGTTAAATGTCAAAACCTATGTGTATAATTGCTTGCTATTTGAGGCAAAATAGTTAGGATATGCATGTTAGGGAGATGACTCAGGCATTTCTTTGTTAGCCAATTCTTACCACTTTTTTCCTATCCCTGACATTAAAAATATCCCTAGTCAGCCCCGTTGAGCCTAAACATGAAACTTTTTCTTTGACACCCTATATTCCCACACTTGTGCCATAAGTAAAAATGTGAAATGTTTGGAACAGAAAGTGTTAAAAAAGATACAAAAAGAGTGACCAAGTTTGATGCACCTCAATAAAAAAAAGTAATAAGAAATAGGCAAAAGCCTAAGTTTGGGGGTGCCTGTGAATTATAATACACTTCACTCTCTCAAAACAAAAGAGGGAAAAGATAGATATGAAGTGAAGAATGAAAATCATAAAAAAAAGGAAGAATTGAAAAGCAAAAGAGCTTATGGTACATAAAATGAGCCTAAATGCCTATTTTTACCTACTCATGCCTAAACCTACATTACAACCCTGAAAAGTCCTGAAGATCTCTTATATGAATATCCATGATTAGTGGAGAATAGCAAGTAAACATGTCATAGGATTTTGAAATTGACATGCATAATTCAGTATTCTTACTTCCATTAAGCATGATTAAAATGAGTTTGTGAAATATTTAGTTTAACGTGTTTAGAATGCTAAAAATTCATGCTATATGTTCCTCCATATTATTCTGCTAACCTTCATGTTTTTCTAAGTAACACCAATGCAGCAAAGTGATCAATGTCATTGAGTCTTTCTATTTTCTTTTTCTTGTATCTTTATTTCTTTCTTTTGATCTTTGCTCGAGGGCGAGCAAAGATTAAGTTTGAGGGTATTTGATCGGTGTATTTTATATACACTTTTTAAGTCATTTTTAGTGAGTCTTTTGTCCATTTTTGTACAAATACGTGTCGTCTTAGGATATATTTTCTTTCTTTTGAGTCATGTTGGTTTAAAGTGGCTCATTGGCGAAAAGGAGCAAAAAGAGGGTAAACACGGAGGTTCCAGAGCTCGAAAAGCGAGAAAGTGGCGAACCGGGCACAAAACAGGCCGGCGCCACGGCGCCTAATCTTCAGAGGATTTGCAGAAGTTCCGGCGCCGCGGCGCCGAAGCGGGAAAAATCAGATTTCGAATAGACAATGGGTCAGGCCTGAAGGAAAAACCTGCATCACGTTTTAGAGGCTATAAAAAGAGAACCCTAGGTCAGAATTAAGGGTTCCTCTCTTGGCCAATTCACAACACTTTGGAGATCAAGATTGGAGACCTTCTTTTAGTAATTTTCTTGTTCTTGTTTTACTTTATTTTCAGTTTATGTTGGATGTTAAATTAGTCCTTATCATGTCTATGGCTAGGAACTGACTTTAATATAGGGTTTTTCATGTCAATTCACTTGAACCTTTTCTTTATGAATTAATGCATGTTCTTGGTTCTTCTTCTTATTGTTGAGATTTATTCAATATATGTTTTCATTGCTTGGTAATTACCTGATCATTAATTATCATAATTCTTATGATTTCTAAATCAAACCGAAAGGAGGTTGTGAATATGTTGTAGTTGAATAGACATAGGTTGAATCGTGGATGAAAATACCCCGATTACTTGTGTAGCATTAATAAGGTTTTTGTTCTTAATCCTCCTCTAGAGTCAACCTTATCACCGAAAGGTAGAAAGGTGTTATACTGGGGTTGAGTGTTTATATAACCTTAACAGGAGTATAAAACGGCTTAGTAAACCTGCTATCTCAAATAGAAGAAGAACCATAGTCAATTGCATTAATAAGTAAGTTAAGCGGATAGTTGAGGAGATTTGGAAGCCCTATTTCCACATTACTGAAGTAAAACAACATAGTTTAATTAGTTTTCATAATTAGAATTATAAACAACATATCAATTTTCGGTCACCAAATAGATAACATAGAATAGAATTTGGTACTTGAACACTAATCCCTGAGGACGATAACTCGGTCTTCTAAAACTATATTACTTGACTCAACACGTGCACTTGCGTTTAAGTGTGTGCATAAATCGCGCATCAAAGAGATCAGACGAAGTCCGGACGAAAAAAGGGACAAGAAACGAATAATCGAAAAAAAGCCGTCACCGGCGCCGACCCCTGAAATTTCCGGAAACTTGCAGATTTTTCGGCATCGTGGCGCCCAATCTCAGGGCCACGGCGCCGACGCGGGATTTTTGACGTTTTGGGCCGAATTTGACACGTTTTCAGAGTCCAAAAGTAATTACTTTTCCTAGCTACAAAACCTATATAATCCCTAAAACCCTGCTCATTAATCTATCATCCTTCAGACCTCCTCATACCACCATTCTACACTCATCCACCTTGTAAATATTCCACAACACAACTCTTGTATGCTAGAAGGCTTGGAGACTTGTTCTTAAGTATTTTATTTCTCTTTTGCTTTGTTTATTTCAGTTTATGTATGGAGATTGTATTAGTTCTTAGCGTGACTATGACAAGGAGATAATTACTTATTAGGGATTTCCTTTGATTAGCTTGAAACTCTTATTCATGAATTAATGCATTAGTTTGTTTTCTTCTTTATATAGTTGAGATTTATTCAATAATTGCTTTGATTGCTTGGTAATTAATTGATCACTAATTATCATCACATATAAAATTTCTAATCGAGATCCGAAAGGGGAGATTGTGAATATGATATAGTGAATAAACATAGGTTAAATCGTGGACGAAAGTACCCCGATACTTGTGTAGTTTAATAGGTTATTGTTCTTAATCCTCGTTTGTGGTAAATCCTATCATCGAAAGATAGAAGAGTTCTGCATCGGGGTTGAGTGTTTATATATCCTAACCGGAATATAAAACGGCTTAGTTAACCTGCTATCTTAACATAGAAGAAGAACTTTTATTGTTGCATTCAAGATTGAATAGAGTGGATAGTTGATGATCTTAGAAGCCTTAATTCTCCATCATAACTGATTTAAATCAAAGTCTTTTTATAATTAGTTATTTCCTGCATTATTAGTCTAAAATTGTAAACCAATTAACGTTAACCAAATAGATACTATAGAATAGATAACCGGTACTTGAAAACCAGTCCCTGAGGACGATATTTGGTCTTACCTAGACCATATTACTTGTAACGATATGTGTACTTGCGTTTTAAGCGTGTGGATAAATCGCTAACAGATATCAATAATATATTATAAGTCGACATGTGGTCTGCATCACATTCTTAGAGAATGTAGTATGTCTCACTTACTACTAGTAATGATTGCTGGTGATGGATACATGTATACTATTAGATTGTATTGGCATGCCCTGCTGATAAGCTATTTGTTATACATGTCTAAAGTATTATCAGGATGTGGGAGATAGAAGTCCTTTGAATTAAGGTCAATACGTACCTGGTTTGTAGAGTAATATACTTTGATCTTGTCCTAAGTTTAAATTCTTTATAGGATAATACATGGCTTGAATTGGTTACATTTCAATAAAAACTAAGGTGGTAGTTGAGTCAAGAATATGATTCATTCCTCGATTAGATATTCGAGAGAACACTCAGCTTCTCAATGATATTAGGTCGACCAAGTCATTGGCCAATGCAAGAGACATAGGGTATGATCTAATTGTTGATTAATATAGATGAGATAAAGTGATCAAGCCATTTGGATAGACACTTGGTAAATCCTAAGCTTGATCGAGTGTGTCGCGAATGAAAGGAATTTATCATCCCGCATAGAGGTTGTGTTTACTAGAGTCTTGTAAACGTTCTTCACATATTGAGTTCGTCATGTGGCGCTTTCTAGGAGTTCCGTGTGACCCTTAATTTGATTAAGTGTCGATGTGTGAAGGCCTAAAGGGTCACACTAAGTCGATTGTCTTTTCGGTCTAATGGTATATTGAGAGAGTATAAAATATTCGATTTAAAGTCGAGATATTTTAATCAATAATAAATTATGAGATAAATTTCATTTGATGGAAATTAATTAATTAAGTCAAAATTAGATTTGGATTTAATTAAAATTAAAACGTGCTGAAATATTAAAATAAAAGGGAAGCGTCGCGGCTACCATAGTCGTAGTCGCGACATCGGTACATAAAATACACCGATCGTCCATCGCAATTCGAATTATGGGCCAGGATTTAATCCTAATCCCAATCTGATTTGTATCATAATATCCCCTATATATTCAGCACTTAACATCATAATTTAGGTTACTGAAAACACTTGAATTCTTACTTTCTGAACTCAGAGTTCAGGAATTAAAATACTCTCAAACCTCTGCCAAGATTTTCTGGCTTTCCTGACATAGGACTATACCGTAGCGAAGTCTTGCAGTCGTAAGGACAATTGTGTGCACTCCCTTTAGTAGAGACTTAAGATAACATAAATTGTAAGTCCTCTTCTGTCTTTGCAGATTTCAATTGTAGCGTAAACATACCCGACGGAATTGTTGGGGCAAGTAAGTTAACAAAATTTTAAACTTTCGTTGTGCCTTACTTGTGTGTTTTAGACCCAACAAAACCCTACACAAGGATCAAGGCCTGACGAGTGACACGATCAGAATGATTTTAGAGATGCTGCAAATAATTAAACCCGAGAAAGATTGCCGACCGTATCAAAGCTGCAAAGCTATCAATATCAATCAGTCGAATCACTGAGGATATGGTGAGCTTCATCGCATATTGCCTTGCTGAAGTTTTTTATCTAGTAGGTTGTCGCCACTATCATCCAATTCAGGAAAAGCTGGACTCGCTACATGTCTTCCTCAGATATTCAACAATATGGTGCATTGAGGAAAAGGGGGATATAATCACCATTGCTGAGGATATAGCTTACACTGTCAACTATCTATCTTATGTTGGGAGACACATGACGATTACCTAGCTCGTGTGTCACCACCTGAATGTTTTGACTGTAATGTGAATTTTGTTGGAAATTTACCTAGTGGGATTGAGTTTATTCCGTTCTTAATGAATTGGACACATGGGGCCCCGCTTGTCGAAAATGCGATTTCCATACACATGCATACGTTGTACAACGTCTAGCTAAATTTCACATAGTGAAAGAGATGTTGGTACACAATGTTAAGTGTTCTTAAGTTATGTAAGAATGGACGATTAATTAGTAAAATTGATGTGTCTCCCACGACAGTATAAGAAAAGAAGAAATTTGCAAAATACAAAAAATTGGGAAGAGCCACGGCGCCGTAACAGGGTCGCGGCCGAGCCACGACGGGCCAGCGTCGCGACGCTTGTCATCCAGTAGCTCGAAGTTTTGATTTTTTCTATTCTGCGCCGCGGCGCTACGCGTACAGTGAACCGAAAATTCTCTGGAATCTTCTGATTCATGAACTCATTGGAAATGCCAAGGTTCAGCCAACTCTTGGCATGATCAAGGTGACTTTTGATGAGATCTATGCAACCCATTTAGTGAATTCACATGGCATGTGAATAATCATTTTTCACCTATAAATAGAGGTCTCATTTTCAGATTTAGATCATCCATTACAATCCTAAATTCTGAAAATATTTGAGTCTTCTTCTTCTTCTTCTTCTTCTAGCAATCTAGAGTTCTTGCTTCTTCTATAAGGATTCTCAAGTATTGGCTTGTGCTTGAGAAAGTATTGTTGTTTTATCTTGGGGTGCTATTACCCACTTACCGTAAGTTATTATATACGAGGGTAATTTTGGCTTAAAGAGACAAACATTGCACTGAACAACTTTTGTCTATCCTTTCAGTTCTTCCATCCCTGTTTCAACACCTATTTTTTACTACAAATCATGGCCCTGACTTCGAGTCTATGTTTTCAGAATTGATGGAAAGGATTAATCTTGTTAGGCCTGAATGTAGGCAGCTTTATATCAGTGGTCTTGAAAGCGTCATATTCATCACTACCAAAAAGGGAGGATCTATTCTATAGTTGGCTGTCTAATTTGCATCTGGTCTAGACTTCATTAAAGTTCTCATTGTCGAACAGATTAATATTCTAACTCTTGGTGCCAGCTTGAAAGTTGCCTTTCCTGATGAATTACAATGGCTCGCTTGTGGACTCATGAGCCTTTATTAATGGAGTTTACCAGATATTTATAACTCTCCCAATTATAACAATCTCTTTTACTATCATATCTGGAACCTCTGGTCATAGAGGCAGCAATTATGATCTACTCCTTGTGTGACCTGGATTTGGAGAAGCCTACGAAAGTAGATTATATGTGTCACGACCCGACCAAGCTCGCATCGTGCCCTACACGGCACCTGCCTGTATACATCGAGAAATAGCAATGAACATACATGAAACTTATAAAATAAAACAACAGAATAAACAACAGTCACCGATAGGCTACCTTCCCGGACGCATATACACGAACGGCAGCGTTGTCTCTTTCTTTACAAAGCACTCCACAATATGTGACTACAGCACCTCTAAGAGTTTTAACATAATCGCTGTGACAGGCCCCGCCATACCCTGAATATACATAGCCATGACAACTCCTAACCCTGAGCCATCTAAAATCTTGAACCGGGATCCTAAGCTCGCGGATCCACACTGGTACCTAAACTGCGGACATGAACGCAGCTTCGAAGGGGTCGCATAACAAAAATTACGAATATGGAGCAGAAATAACGCAAGAATCAAATCATAATCGCAAAGAACGCCCCTTTAACTCCCGAAATCAATCATATATTAACCGCCTTTCCTTCTTTCGATAAGATTAACAACATATTCTTACATACTTACTTAAGAGCTTAATCCAACCTTTTCACATAACTTACATATCTTACATAACATAATCCGCCCATTTGCGGACACGGTGTCTTGATGAATCATATAACATAATCCGCCCGCTGTGGGGCTCGCATCTTGTGGAATCATGTAGCATAATCCGCCCGCTGTGGCCTTGTCTTGTGGAATCATGTAGCATAATCCGCCCGCTGTGGCTTGTCTTGTGGAATCATGTAGCATAATCCGCCCGCCCGCGGCCTTGCATCGTGGAATCATGTAGCATAATCCGCCCGCCGGGGCTCGGTGTAAGATGACGTAACCCGCATGTGTAGGCTCGGGTAATATGGCATAATCCGCCTATGTAGGCTCGGTGTATCTCATAACGTAATCCGGCCTATTTGTAGGCTCGGTGTATTTCATAACGTAATCCGGCCTATTTGTAGGCTCGGTGTATTTCATAACGTAATCCGGCCTACGTGTAGGCTCGGTGTGATTTTCCTTACGTAACATTTTAAAACGTATTGTTACCTCTTCTTAAGTCGTTATAACAACTTCCCATAAAGCTATTATAACAACCTTTCATTTTAGAGAACTCAAGGCACTTTTATTCTTACAACATTAGGGAAACTAAACCCAAAAATACCACGCATATACGCATTTCAATGTAATCATAAACTTCTTTCTTTTTAAAACTCAAGTCACATACTCTTAAAATCATGTCATCAATACTTTTAGAAATCAAGTCCACAACTTGAAAAATAAAGTTTCATAATCCTTAGAAGACAACCAAAGTTCATAGTCTTAAAACCTTATATCATACATTCTTTAAAATCCACTTACTTATACTTATACAAAACAAATATAAAGTTCCATACACTTCCAAAACCAAGTAACTTATTCTCTTAACACCATATAACTTTCACTTTTAAAAATCAATCCCCTTTTCACATATAAATTCAAGTCATTTTTGAACGTAAAATCCACTTACTTACTTTAAATAAATCAAGACACATAGTTTTAAATCAAATCTCATATTTTCCTAACCATTCTTACCAACATCTCCCATAAGACTTGTAAGGACTTAGACAATTTAACATACTTATAACTTAGGATAACTTAGACATAACCCTACGTAGAGTAAATCAACATACATACTTCTTAACTTCTAAGAATAGAAGGAATCATGAAATAATACCACATGTATATTCCATACATAGAACCATGTCTAAAAGGAAGAGGTTCACATACCGCGACGATTATCGACAAGTAGCAAAAGCCCCAAAGTACTTCCACCTGAGCTATTCCATTCTTCAAGTAGGATACGCTATACCTAGTTCACAACCTATAATGGTCACCATACGTCCATTAACTTCTTACTTCATACGTAGAATATTTTAGGTGCTAAGTCGCTAAATTCTACGGAAAATCTGACAAAGACCTCCTTTGTTTCTACTTACTTTGCCACCTTTTCAAGGCCGAATACAATAACCAAACAGCCCCAATTGGCTCACAATTTCTATAAGGTACTCCAATACAAATGACTAACTAAATGACCCAATTGGCTCACAATTTAGAAAGTAGTCCAATACAAATGAAAAACAAACTAAAAAGTCCAAATTCGCCACCTTGAGTTCAACCTTACCAATTCTTATCAAATTTCCATTTCAATCCAAATTGGTAGCATAACATGATATCAAGTCGTATTTGATTAAAACTATCACAATCTTCAAATCAATAACATGCGACGATTCTAATAACGACTAAATTGAAATCCAACTTAACATGGCTTACATTACATTCGGATTTCCAAGGCTACAATCAATCCACAATCCTTATAAACTTCTACATAACAACTTCATGCTAGCAACACTAAAAGCTAACAACACAAAATAAATATATAACCTTGTAACACTTTAAAAGACAAGATTTTACCTTAACGATTCTTAATCCAATTCCAAATCCAAGTCGCTCCTTAGTAGTTTAGAACCTCTCCAAGACACTTCAATCCGCTACTGAGACCCTTAGAACCACACCAACAACTTCCCTTCAAGCTTCCAATCCAAAACCTAGAAAGCAACTAGGTTTTCGCCATGACTAATACGAAAACTCTCTTTTTCCGGATTTTTCTATTGAGATATACTTACATAACACTTAGGAACCTTGGTTTAGAGTGAGATTATCGACAAGAAACAAAAAATTTTTCCTCCTTCCTTGAAGTAAACCCGAGAGCTCAACAATGTGGTCTTCAAATTTTTGTGAATTTTGGCTAAGTATGGAACTTGTCATACTACTACTAGTATTATAAAGGGACATGGAGGGTCAAGATACACACAATTGGGTGGTTAGGATGAGCTCTAATTAAAATATCAAGACTTTGAACCCTTTGACTTAGTCAATTTTGTCAAGCTAATTAATTGGAAGACTTAGTCATCTTAAGGCTATGGTCAATGACCATTTTGGCCATGACATTTTCGTCCAAGGCATAAATAAGGGGGGGTGACAAGTGTCGCCCTCCCATTCGTCACAATAATACGCTTCCGACAATTTCAAATTTCCAGAATTTTTACAAGTCTCAAATCTTAACACTTGTGAGTTCTTACGCACATTCTTACACCATGTCCTGTAAATACGGGTGTAACATTCTTCCCCTTAGAAACATTCGCCCTCGAATGTTCTTTGAGTCAAACTTATAATTAGCGACATAGTTTCCTTTCACATCCGTCATTATACCAACAATGCCACACATGGCCCTAATACCTTGCACACGCATACTTGTCCATCATAAGCCCAAAAGAGATTATCCTTTCGCATTTCCAATTCATACTAGCATACATACATAACTTCCATACCAATTCTGGCCTCAAATCTTTGGAGTCACTCTATAAAACAATATAAGGCCATTTCCGCCACGACTGGTTCCGTGGAACGCGTCCACGAACCCGTAAAACAATTAACTAGACTTGGCCTTGCACCGCGTGACTCGCCACGTGGCGAAACTACTACCAACTGATCCCACTCCATTCCGGGCCATGGGAGACCCGTAACAGTCATCAACCCGACTCGTCGCACTTAACTCTTATCCTCGTCCGACTTAAAATCTTATTGCAGAGAAAACCTTATATACCTAAGGTCTCGCAGAATCAATATTCTTAGGCTCGCAATTTCCATGCTCCACGCCTACCTTACCATCCCCAAAGAATCGGTACAAAAACATCTCATAAAACCATAACCATGTTGTCCGATCACAACAACCATTACTAACTCTATCCGACCTCATCCGTATAATTCTCTTAAGCCTAATACGCAGCTTTTAATCTATTAACATGACATTCCGTTAGTTCCTTAACATGGCTTCTTAAGGGTTCACTACCCTATCGCATACCTCATCCTTTCCCAATTATCTCAAATAAAACATAAGATCTTGGCGAGAGTTCATTAACTATTCCATACCTTCCTGTATCTAGTTAGTCTTTACCAATTCACGAAATCTAACATCATTCTAGGCAACACGCGTCGACTTCATACATAACTCCGTATAGATGTATGTCACAATACCGACTATACTATAATCATTACCAACCCGATACGCAATCCACATAGTCATTCCCGGTCATCACGCTTTCTCGGCCGCAAACAACATAACTCGTTGGGAGGGACGACTTAACAACACAACTCTATCGCACGATCTCGAGTGAGAAGAATGGAAACTAATCCTAAATGTCCTGCAGCCTCCCGATTATAGATGTGGTGCACAACACACCGATAATCAAGACTCTACTAGACACGATCTAGACACTTTCCGAGGACTAATCGCTTCGATACCACTTTTGTCACGACCGACCGGGCTCGCGATCGTGCCCTACACGGCACCTGCTCGTATACATCGAGAAATAGCAATGGAACATACATGAAACTTATAAAATAAAACAACAGAATAAACAAAGTCACCGATAGGGCTACCTTCCCGACGCATATACGAACGGCAGCGGTCTCCTTTCTTTACAAATGCACTCCACATATGTGACTACTGCACTTAAGAGTTTTAACATAATCGCTGGCTGACAGGCCCCGCCATACCCTGAATATACATAGCCATGACAACTCCTAACCTGAGCCATCTAAAATGAACCGTGATCCTAAGCTCGCGGATCCACATCTGTACCTAAACTGCGACATGAACGCAGCTTCGGCGGGGCCGCATAACAAAAATTTAATATGGAAATGAAATAACGCAAGAATCAAATCATAATCGCATGTTAACGCCCTTTAACTCCCGAAATCAATCATATATTAACCGCTCCTTTCCTTCTTTCGATAAGATTAACAACATATTCTTACATACTTACTTAAGAGCTTAATCCAGCCTTTTCACATAACTTACATATCTTACATAACATAATCCGCCCATTTGCGGACACGGCATCGATGAATCATATAACATAATCCGTCCGCGCTCGGTGTCTTGCAATCGTGGAATCATGTAGATAATCCGCCCGCTGGGGCTCGCATCTTGTGGAATCATGTAGCATAATCCGCCCGCTGGGGCCTGTAAGATGACGTAACCGCCTATGTGTAGGCTCGGGTAATATGGCATAATCCGCCTATGTGTAGGCTCGTATCTCATAACGTAATCCGCCTATTTGTAGGCTCGTGTATTCCGCCTATGTGTAGGCTCGGTGTATCTCATAACGTAATCCGCCTATTTGTAGGCTCCTGTATTTCATAACGTAATCCGCCTATTTGTAGGCTCCTTGTATTTCATAACGTAATCCGCCTACGTGTAGGCTCGGTGTGATTTTCCTTACGTAACATTTTAAAACGTATTGTTACCTTCTTCTTCTTAAGTCGTTATAACAACTTCCCATAAAGCTATTATAACAACCTTTCATTTTAGAGAACTCAAGGCACTTTTATTCTTACAACATTAGGGAAACTAGACCTAAAATACCACGCATACATACGCATTTCAATGTAATCATAAACTTCTTTCTTTTTTAAAACTCAAGTCACATACTCTTAAAATCATGTCATCAATACTTTTAGAAATCAAGTCCACAACTTGAAAAATAAAGTTTCATAATCCTTAGAAGACAACCAAAGTTCATAGTCTTAAAACCTTATATCATACATTCTTTAAAATCCACTTACTTATACTTATACAAAACAAATATAAAGTTCCATACACTTCCAAAACCAAGTAACTTATTCTCTTAACACCATATAACTTTCACTTTTAAAAATCAATCCCTTTTCACATATAAATTCAAGTCATTGGTGAACGTACAATCGGCTTACTTACTTTAAATCAATCAAGACCCATAGTTGTAAATCCCAGCTGATATTTTCCTCACCCTTCTTTCCACCATCTCCCATAAGACTTGTAAGGACTTAGACAATTTAACATACTTATAACTTAGGATAACTTAGACATAACCCTTACGTAGAGTAAATCAACATACATACTTCTTAACTTCTAAGAATAGAAGGAATCATGAAATAATACCACATGTATATTCCATACATAGAACCATGTCTAAAGAAGGAAGAGGTTCACATACCTCGCGACGATTATCGACAAGTAGCAAAAGCCCCAAAGTACTTCCACCTGAGCTATTCCATTCTTCAAGTAGGATACGCTATACCTAGTTCACAACCTATAATGGTCACCATACGTCCATTAACTTCTTACTTCATACCAAGAATATTTTAGGTGCTAAGACGCAAAATTCTACGGAAAATCTGACAAAGACCTCCTTTGTTTCTACTTACTTTGCCACCTTTTCAAGGCCGAATACAATAACCAAACAGCCCCAATTGGCTCACAATTTCTATAAGGTACTCCAATACAAATGACTAACTAAATGTTCCAATTGGCTCACAATTTAGAAAGTAGTCCAATACAAATGAAAAACAAACTAAAAAGTCCAAATTCGGCCACCTTGAGTTCAACCTTACCAATTCTTATCAAATTTCCATTTCAATCCAAATTGGTAGCATAACATGATATCAAGTCGTATTTGATTAAAACTATCACAATCTTCAAATCAATAACATGCGACGATTCTAATAACGACTAAATTGAAATCCAACTTAACATGGCTTACATTACATTCGGATTTCCAAGGCTACAATCAATCCACAATCCTTATAAACTTCTACATAACAACTTCATGCTAGCAACACGAAAAGCTAACAACACAAAATAAATATATAACCTTGTAACACTTTAAAAGACAAGATTTTACCTTAACGATTCTTAATCCAATTCCAACCAAGTCGCTCCTTAGTAGTTTAGAACCTCCAAGACACTTCAATCCGCTACTGAGACCCTTAGAACCACACCAACAACTTCCCTTCAAGCTTCCAATCCAAAACCTAGAAAGAACTAGGTTTTCGCCATGACTAATACGAAAACTCTCTTTATCCGGATTTTTCTATTGAGATATACTTACATAACACTTAGGAACCTTGGTTTAGAGTGGGAGATTATTGACAAGAAACAAATTTTTTCCTCCTTCCTTGAAGTAAACCCGAGAGCTCAACAATGTGGTCTTCAAATTTTTGTGAATTTTGGCTAAGTATGGAACTTGTCATACTACTACTAGTATTATAAAGGGACATGGAGGGTCAAGATACACACAATTGGGTGGTTAGGATGAGCTCTAATTAAAATATCAAGACTTTGAACCCTTTGACTTAGTCAATTTTGTCAAGCTAATTAATTGGAAGACTTAGTCATCTTAAGGCTATGGTCAATGACCATTTTGGCCATGACATTTTCGTCCAAGGCATAAATAAGGGGGGGTGACAAGTGTCGCCCTCCCATTCACACAATAATACGCTTCCGACAATTTCAAATTTCCAGAATTTTTACAAGTCTCAAATCTTAACACTTGTGAGTTCTTACGTACATTCTTACACCATGTCCTGTAAATACGGGGTGTAACATTCTTCCCCCCTTAGAAACATTCGTCCTCGAATGTTCTTTCGGAGTCAAACTTATAATTAGCGACATAGTTTCCTTTCACATCCTCATTATACCAACAATGCCACACATGGCCCTAATACCTTGCACACGCATACTTGTCCATCATAAGCCCAAAAGAGATTATCCTTTCGTACTTCCAATTCATACTAGCATACATACATAACTTCCATACCAATTCTGGCCTCAAATCTTTGGAGTCACTCTATAAAACAATATAAGGCCATTTCCGCCACGACTGGTTCGGTGGAACGCGTCCACGAACCCGTAAAACAATTAACTAGACTTGGGCCTTGCACTGCGTGACTCGCCACGAGCGGAACTACTACCAACTGATCCCACTCCATTCCAGCCATGGGAGACCCGTAATAGTCATCAACCCGACTCGTGTCGCACTTAACTCTTATCCTTGGTCCGACTTAAAATCTTATCACAGAGAAAACCTTATATACCTAAGGTCTCAAGAATCAATATTCTTAGGCTCGCAATTTCCATGCTCCACGCCTACCTTACCACCCCCAAAGAATCGGGTACAAAAACATCTCATAAAACCATAACCATGTTGTCCGATCACAACAACCATTACTAACTCTATCGGACCTCATCCGTATAATTCTCTTAAGCCTAATACGCAGCCTTAATCTATTAACATGACATTAGTTAGGTTCCTTAACATGGCTTCTGGGGTTCACTACCCTATCGCATGACCTCATCCTTTCCCAATTATCTCAAATAAAACATAAGATCTTGGCGAGTTCATTAACTATTCCATACCTTCCGTATCTAGTTAGTCTTTACCAATTCTCGAAATCTAACATCATTCTAGGCAACACGCGTCCGACCTCATACATAACTCCGTATAGATGTATGTCACAATACCGACTATACTATAATCATTACCAACCCGGATACGCGATCCACATAGTCATTCCCGGTCATCACGCTTTCTCGGCTCGCAAACAACATAACCTGTTAGGGAGGGACGACCCTAACAACACAGCTCTATCGCACGATCTCAGAGTGAGAAGAATGGAAAACCAATCCTAAATGTCCTGCAGCCTCATGATTATAGATGTGGTGCACAACACACCGATAATCAAGACTCTACTAGACACGGTCTGTAGACACTTTCCGAGGACTAACTGCTCTGATACCACTTTTGTCACGACCCGACCGCTCGCTGATCGTGCCCTACACGGGCACCTGCTCGTATACATCAGAGAAATAGCAGAGGAACATACATGAAACTTATAAAATAAAACAACAGAAAATAAACAAAGTCACCGATAGGGCTACCTTCCGGACGCACATACACGAACGGTTAGCTTGTCTTTCTTTACAAGCACTCCACAATATGTGACTACTGCACCTAAGAGTTTTAACATAATCGCTGCGTGACAGGCCCCGCCATACCCCGAATATACATAGCCATGACAACTCGGAACCCTGAGCCATCTAAAATCTTGAACCAGATCCTAAGCTCGCGGATCCACACTGGTACCTAAACTGCGGACATGAACGCAGCCGGCGGGGTCGATAACAGTACCGAATATGGAATGTAAATAACGTGCAAGAATCAAATCATAATCGCATAAAGAACGCCCTTTTAACTCCTCAAATCAATCATATATTAACCGCTCCTTTCCTTCTTTCGATAAGATTAACAACATATTCTTACATACTTACTTAAGAGCTTAATCCGGCCTTTTCACATAACTTACATATCTTACATAACATAATCCCATGCGGGACCATTTATGATGAATCATATAACATAATCCGCCCGCTGTGGGGCTCGGTGCATCGTGGAATCATGTAGCATAATCCGCCCGCTGGGCTTGCATCGTGGAATCATGTAGCATAATCCGCCGCTGTGGGGCTCGGTGTAAGATGACGTAACCCTACCTATGTGTAGGCTCGGGTAATATGGCATAATCCGCCTATGTGTAGGCTCTGTATCTCATAACGTAATCCGCCTATTTGTAGGCCTGTATTTCATAACGTAATCCGCCTATTTGTAGGCTCGGTGTATTTCATAACGTAATCCGCCTACACGTGTAGGCTCGGTGTGATTTTCCTTACGTAACATTTTAAAACGTATTGTTACCTCTTCTTAAGTCGTTATAACAACTTCCCATAAAACTATTATAACAACCTTTCATTTTAGAGAACTCAAGGCACTTTTATTCTTACAACATTAGGAAACTAGACTAAAAATACCACGTACATACGCATTTCAATGTAATCATAAACTTCTTTCTTTTTAAAACTCAAGTCACATACTCTTAAAATCATGTCATCAATACTTTTAGAAATCAAGTCCACAACTTGAAAAATAAAGTTTCATAATCCTTAGAAGACAACCAAAGTTCATAGTCTTAAAACCTTATATCATACATTCTTTAAAATCCACTTACTTATACTTATACAAAACAAATATAAAGTTCCATACACTTCCAAAACCAAGTAACTTATTCTCTTAACACCATATAACTTTCACTTTTAAAAATCAATCCCTTTTCACATATAAATTCAAGTCATTTTTGAACGTAAAATCCACTTACTTACTTTAAATAAATCAAGACACATAGTTTTAAATCAAATCTCATATTTTCCTAACCATTCTTACCAACATCTCCCATAAGACTTGTAAGGACTTAGGACAATTTAACATACTTATAACTTAGGATAACTTAGACATAACCCTTACGTAGAGTAAATCAACATACATACTTCTTAACTTCTAAGAATAGAAGGAATCATGAAATAATACCACATGTATATTCCATACATAGAACCATGTCTAAAGAAGGAAGAGGTTCACATACCTCGCGACGATTATCGACAAGTAGCAAAAAGCCCCAAAGTACTTCCACCTGAGCTATTCCATTCTTCAAGTAGGATACGCTATACCTAGTTCACAACCTATAATGGTCACCATCGTCCATTAACTTCTTACTTCATACGTAGAATATTTTAGGTGCTAAGTCGCTAAATTCTACGGAAAATCTGGACAAAGACCTCCTTTGTTTCTACTTACTTTGCCACCTTTTCAAGGCCGAATACAATAACCAAACAGCCCCAATTGGCTCACAATTTCTATAAGGTACTCCAATACAAATGACTAACTAAATTTCCCCAATTGGCTCACAATTTAGAAAGTAGTCCAATACAAATGAAAAACAAACTAAAAGTCCAAATTCGCCACCTTGAGTTCAACCTTACCAATTCTTATCAAATTTCCATTTCAATCCAAATTGGTAGCATAACATGATATCAAGTCGTATTTGATTAAAACTATCACAATCTTCAAATCAATAACATGCGACGATTCTAATAACGACTAAATTGAAATCCAACTTAACATGGCTTACATTACATTCGGTATTTCCAAGGCTACAATCAATCCACAATCCTTATAAACTTCTACATAACAACTTCATGCTAGCAACACGAAAAGCTAACAACACAAAATAAATATATAACCTTGTAACACTTTAAAAGACAAGATTTTACCTTAACGATTCTTAATCCAATTCCAACCAAGTCGCTTCCTTAGTAGTTTAGAACCTCTCCAAGACACTTCAATCCGCTACTGAGACCCTTAGAACCACACCAACAACTTCCCTTCAAGCTTCCAATCCAAAACCTAGAAAGCAACTAGGTTTTCGCTTTGCGACTAATACGAAAACTCTCTTTTTCCGGGATTTTTCTATTGAGATATACTTACATAACACTTAGGAACCTTGGTTTAGAGTGGGGAGATTATTGGACAAGAAACAAATTTTTTCCTCCTTCCTTGAAGTAAACCCGAGAGCTCAACAATGTGGTCTTCAAATTTTTGTGAATTTTGGCTAAGTATGGAACTTGTCATACTACTACTAGTATTATAAAGGGACATGGAGGGTCAAGATACACACAATTGGGTGGTTAGGATGAGCTCTAATTAAAATATCAAGACTTTGAACCCTTTGACTTAGTCAATTTTGTCAAGCTAATTAATTGGAAGACTTAGTCATCTTAAGGCTATGGTCAATGACCATTTTGGCCATGACATTTTCGTCCAAGGCATAAATAAGGGGGGGTGACAAGTGTCGCCCTCCCATTCGTCACAATAATACGCTTTCCGACAATTTCAAATTTCCGGTAAATTTTTACAAGTCTCAAATCTTAACACTTGTGAGTTCTTACGTACATTCTTACACCATGTCCTCAAATACGGGTGTAACATTCTTCCTCTTAGAAACATTCGCCCTCGAATGTTCTTTCTGAGTCAAACTTATAATTAGCGACATAGTTTCCTTTCACATCCTCCGTATACCAACAATGCCACACATGGCCCTAATACTGCACACGCATACTTGTCCATCATAAGCCCAAAAGAGATTATCCTTTCGTACTTCCAATTCATACTAGCATACATACATAACTTCCATACCAATTCTGGCCTCAAATCTTTGGAGTCACTCTATAAAACAATATAAGGCCATTTCCGGCTTTCACGACCTGGTTCCGGTGGAACGCGTCCACGAACCCAGAAACAATTAACTAGACTTGGGCCTTGCACTGCGTGACTCGCCACGTGGCGAACTACTACCAACTGATCCCACTCCATTCCGGCCATGGGGAGACCCGAATAAAGTCATCAACCACTCGTCGCACTTAACTCTTATCCTCGTGCGACTTAAAATCTTATTGCAGAGAAAACCTTATATACCTAAGGTCTCGAGAATCAATATTCTTAGGCTCGCATTTCCATGCTCCACGCCTACCTTACAGTCCCAAAGAATCGGTACAAAACATCTCATAAAACCATAACCATGTTGTCCCGATCACAACAACCATTACTAACTCTATCCGCACCTCATCCGTATAATTCTCTTAAGCCTAATACGCAGCCTTAATCTATTAACATGACATTAGTTAGGTTCCTTAACATGGCTTCTGGGGTTCACTACCCTATCGCATACCTCATCCTTTCCCAATTATCTCAAATAAAACATAAGATCTTGGCGAGTTCATTAACTATTCCATACCTTCCCAGATCTAGTTAGTCTTTACCAATTCACGGAAATCTAACATCATTCTAGGCAACACGCTGCCGACTTCATACATAACTCCGTATAGATGTATGTCACAATACCGACTATACTATAATCATTACCAACCTGGATACGCAATCCACATACTCATTCCCGGTCATCACGCTTTCTCGGCTCGCAAACAACATAACTCGTTAGGGAGGGACGACTTAACAACACAAATTTATCGCACGATCTCGGAGTGAGAAGAATGGAAACCAATCCTAAATGTCCTGCAGCCTCCGATTATAGATGTGGTGCACAACACACCGATAATCAAGACTTACTAGACACGTGCGTAGACACTTTCCGAGGACTAATCGCTCGATACCACTTTTGTCACGACCGACCGGGCTCGCGATCGTGCCCTACCCGGGCACCTGCTCGTATACATCGAGAAATAGAATGAACATACATGAAACTTATAAAATAAAACAACAGAAATAAACAACAGGTCAGCCGATAGGGCTACCTTCCTGGACGTACATACATGAACGAAGCAGTTGCCTCCTTTCTTTACAAACAGACCCACAATATGTGACTACAGACCTCTAAGAGTTTTAACATAAGCTGCAAGTGGACAGGCCCCGCCATACACCTGAATATACATAGCCATGAGAACTCCGAACACCTGAGCCATCTAAATGCTGAACCAGATCCTAAGCTCGCGGATCCACACTGTACCTAAACTGCGACATTTAACGCAGCCCGGCGGGGGTCGATAACAAAAATGCGAATATGGAATGTAAATAACGCAAGAATCAAATCATAATCGTACAAAGAACGCCCCTTTAACTCCTCAAATCAATCATATATTAACCGCTTCTTTTCCTTCTTTCGATAAGATTAACAATATATTCTTACATACTTACTTAAGAGCTTAATCCACTTTTTCACATAACTTACATATCTTACATAACATAATCCGCCCATTTATGACACGGATCTTGATGAATCATATAACATAATCCGCCCGCTGGGCCTTGCATCGTGGAATCATGTAGCATAATCCGCCCGCTGTGGGGCTCGGTGCATCGTGGAATCATGTAGCATAATCCGCCCGCTGTGGGGCTCGGTGTAAGATGACGTAACCCTACTATGTGTAGGCTCGGGGTAATATGGCATAATCCGCCTATGTGTAGGCTCGGTGTATCTCATAACGTAATCCGCCTATTTGTAGGCTCGGTATTTCATAACGTAATCCGCCTATTTGTAGGCTCGGTGTATTTCATAACGTGTCCGCCTACGTGTAGGCTCGGTGTGATTTTCCTTACGTAACATTTTAAAACGTATTGTTACTTCTTCTTAAGTCGTTATAACAACTTCCCATAAAGCTATTATAACAACCTTTCATTTTAGAGAACTCAAGGCACTTTTATTCTTACAACATTAGGGAAACTAGACCCAAAATACCACGCATACGCATTTCAATGTAATCATAAACTTCTTTCTTTTTTAAAACTCAAGTCACATACTCTTAAAATCATGTCATCAATACTTTTAGAAATCAAGTCCACAACTTGAAAAATAAAGTTTCATAATCCTTAGAAGACAACCAAAGTTCATAGTCTTAAAACCTTATATCATACATTCTTTAAAATCCACTTACTTATACTTATACAAAACAAATATAAAGTTCCATACACTTCCAAAACCAAGTAACTTATTCTCTTAACACCATATAACTTTCACTTTTAAAAATCAATCCCCTTTTCACATATAAATTCAAGTCATTTTTGAACGTAAAATCCACTTACTTACTTTAAATAAATCAAGACACATAGTTTTAAATCAAATTTCATATTTTCCTAACCATTCTTACCAACATCTCCCATAAGACTTGGTAAGGACTTAGGACAATTTAACATACTTATAACTTAGGATAACTTAGACATAACCCTTACGTAGAGTAAATCAACATACATACTTCTTAACTTCTAAGAATAGAAGGAATCATGAAATAATACCACATGTATATTCCATACATAGAACCATGTCTAAAGAAGGAAGAGGTTCACATACCTCGCGACGATTATCGACAAGTAGCAAAAAGCCCCAAAGTACTTCCACCTTGAGCTATTCCATTCTTCAAGTAGGATACGCTATACCTAGTTCGTCAACCTATAATGGTCACCATACGTCCATTAACTTCTTACTTCATACGTAGAATATTTTAGGTGCTAAGTCGCTAAATTCTACGGAAAATCTGACAGCACATCCTTTGTTTCTACTTACTTTGCCACCTTTTTCAAGGCAGAATACAATAACGAAACAGCCCCAATTGGCTAACAATTTCTATAAGGTAATCCAATACAAATGACTAACTAAATGTTCAATTGGCTCACAATTTAGAAAGTAGTCCAATACAAATGAAAAACAAACTAAAAGTCCAAATTCGGCCACCTTGAGTTCAACCTTACCAATTCTTATCAAATTTCCATTTCAATCCAAATTGGTAGCATAACATGATATCAAGTCGTATTTGATTAAAACTATCACAATCTTCAAATCAATAACATGCGACGATTCTAATAACGACTAAATTGAAATCCAACTTAACATGGCTTACATTACATTCCGGATTTCCAAGGCTACAATCAATCCACAATCCTTATAAACTTCTACATAACAACTTCATGCTAGCAACACGAAAAGCTAACAACACAAAATAAATATATAACCTCAGAACACTTTTAAAAGACAAGATTTTACCTTAACGATTCTTAATCCAATTCCAAATCCGAAGTCTCTCCTTAGTAGTTTAGAACCTCTCCAAGACACTTCAATCCGCTACTTGAGACCCTTAGAACCACACCAACAACTTCCCTTCAAGCTTCCAATCCAAAACCTAGAAAGCAACTAGGTTTTCGCCATGACTAATACGAAAACTCTCTTTTTCCGGATTTTTCTATTGAGATATACTTACATAACACTTAGGAACCTTGGTTTAGAGTGGGAGATTATTGGACAAGAAACAAATTTTTTCCTCCTTCCTCAAGTAAACCCGAGAGCTCAACAATGTGGTCTTCAAATTTTTGTGAATTTTGGCTAAGTATGGAACTTGTCATACTACTACTAGTATTATAAAGGGACATGGAGGGTCAAGATACACACAATTGGGTGGTTAGGATGAGCTCTAATTAAAATATCAAGACTTTGAACCCTTTGACTTAGTCAATTTTGTCAAGCTAATTAATTGGAAGACTTAGTCATCTTAAGGCTATGGTCAATGACCATTTTGGCCATGACATTTTCGTCCAAGGCATAAATAAGGGGGGTGACAAGTGTCGCCCTCCCATTCGTCACAATAATACGCTTTCCGACAATTTCAAATTTCCGGTAAATTTTTACAAGTCTCAAATCTTAACACTTGTGAGTTCTTACGTACATTCTTACACCATGTCCTGTAAATACGGGGTGTAACAATATGCTTATTCTATTGCAAGCAAAGTTCAATCATTTCAATGTAGAGATCATTCTGCTTAAGAAGCAAAGCTTTATAAACAACACGATGGACTATTGCGAGGAAGACCTGGATTTCATGAGGACTTTTCTCTTGGATTCACTGGAGCAGTGCAAAGAGCAGACTCAGATAACTGATGTCTTGCCCTTAGTTCTATCTGTGACCACTGAAGCAGCGTCACTCGTCGATTCTCTGTCTCATGATTCAGGAGAATTGGCCAGGGAAAATACACTGTCATTTTCAATTGCTTCATATGTGTTGGGATGCGATGTGTAACTGATTTTTAAAAATTCAGTTATTTTTCCCTATTTTTATGCCTTGTTTTAATAAGAATTTCAAACTTTAAACTGATAAGATTAATTTTTATTCCTACTTTGATGTCTAGTTAGTTTATCCCAACATTTTAGGTGAAAGTTATTGTGCAAAATTGAAACACTTAAATCTAAGAAATTTTTGTTGCTTAGAAAGATCTGTCATGTATATATATATTCCTCTCATTTGTTATTTTTTTATCATTTCTGATTTTCCCTATAAATAAAAAAAAATCACATCACATGTTGTAATCCTACCTACTCGATGGAATCATCACCATTCGAAACTCCATCATCAATCTTCTCAAAACACTCTCCACTATAGTCACCAATGAAAACCTCTCCATTGTCAACGCTATATCAGCCAACACACTAACCAACATTTATATGAGTACTAGACCTACAATGAACACTGAATCTTCTGAGCATGTTGAACCACAGCAAGCCCACCGGTTTCCTTCTTCACCATTCATAGAGGACTTGTCTAAAGCTACAGTATTGGGTAAGAGACCAAGATCTTCCACCTTCCCTACTTGTCGATCAAGTAGATTGTTTGAGAAGAATAGTTCGTACAGAGCCAAGCAACAACAGGTCCAGGTCCAGATGTGATACCTCTAGAACTGCTTGCTCGAAGCAGTGACAGTGATGACACGAACTTGGGATTCTCAACAAAAGAGAGTGAAGAAGAACCAACTGCTTCTATACTGCAAAATGTGTCTCAAGAAAGTAAGGAGTTCCTGATGAAACTCCAGTGAAGCAATTCTTCCCAAAGGAAATTTTCAGATATGTCAAATCGAGTGTTGTTCCGAATGTTGTCACTGATGCCACAACATCTCAGACAACATTTTAGACAACATCAGAAGAGACGCAAACTCCACCCTGCTGCACAAGCTACCAACTTAGCACAAAAAGAAAATATCATTATCTAAAAATGTCAACAGTAATGTTGGCAACATTTTGTACAACACAAATATCATGATCCTTCAAGAACATCTTCCTTTCGGCAACAAATCAAGACACGTTTCATATATGTTTTTATGAGTTTAACCTCCAGACCAATGTAACATTTTCTCATTGAGTCCTAGATCTAATCATAAAACACATACAAAATTCATTTTCGTGTCAAAAATAAGAATACTTATTTAGCATCCTCATATTTTTTTCTTTGTTTAAGCACTTTGATACTCCTATAGTATATGAACGGTATCAATTTAAGGGCTTTGCCCATATTGCACAGTTGCTGAGAATTAGAAAGAATTTGCCTTATTTTGATACTCATTTTTTATGATATTTAATATCATCGCAGAGAACGGTATCACATTAAAATCATGTTCTCATTTGGAAATCATACATGGTTGAACAAAAATCAGCCTTTATCCGGTACTGAAAAATAGATTATGATATTACAATGGTAAATGTCACCTGAAATGTTAAAGACATTTCAGTCGACATTCGCCCAACAGTGGTTGTTTCAGAGATTACAGAGACCAAGAGAGCTTTTCAAATTGAAAAATCTATCATGATATGAAACTTTTATAACAATATCAGCTAGTTGATGATGAGTATCAACATGTTTAATTTGAACTATATGTTTTTCAATCAAATCTCTTTAAAAAATGATGTCTAATCACAGTATAAAATAAAATATTGCTAGTAAAACCATAGTCGTCTAACATGTGTCATAGCCATATTAATTGAGAACAACAACTTCCAGCTGCTACACATTCAGATTCAGCAGTTGAAAGTGAGACACGATTTTATTTACGACTATACTAAGAAATAAGATTATTGCCAAGATAAAAATGTAATCCATTTGTACTCTTTCTATCATCCACATCACCAGCCCAATCCGAGTCACTATATCCTATTAGGTTAGGATTAGTGTCCTTGGAATACCAAATTCTCAAACTCACATGTGTCGGCGACATATCAAATGACACTTTTTACGGTATTTAAGTGGGAGATTTTAGGATAGGCTTAGAATCATGCACAAACACAAACACTAAACATAGGTTATAAAACAAGAAAGACAAACCTCTTGGTATATGGTAGACATACACACATACCTTATCATGTCTTTGTAATTGAGTGGTTCTTTGCTTCTTGTTCTACTTCCTTCAAACACTCTCTCTATCACCTGAAATGTTGGATGATTCTTCCTAATCCTTGATGAGGGTCTCTTCGTACTTGATTTAGCAATTCAGCATTTGACTCCTCATTCACACCCTTTGTGGTTTCTGGTTCAGGTTCAGATGTTGCTCCGAATGTGGTAACATTTGAGGCAACATCTGGTTCTTCAGCAGTAAACTCTTGTATAGTTTTTGTACTTAGATTGTACACTCAGTAAGCATGACTATTTTTAGAATAGCCAACAAAAATCCTTTTGTCATCTTAGAGTAAAACTTAGCCAGATAATCTCTATCATTAAAAATGTAATAAATACACCCAAAAATATGAAAGTAACACAAGTTAGGTTTCTTTCCTTTTAGAATTCCCTAGGATGTCATATTTGTTACAAGCCTTAAGTAGACTCTATAAGTGACGTGATAGGCAGTAAAAAAGCATTTTGACAATTTGTTAGAACTAAGCATAACTATAGTCATTTCTTGCTATGTTCTATTCTTCCTCTCTACTACACCATTCCGTTAAAGAGTTTTTGGGAGCAGAAAAAACTCATGGAAAATTTCTCTTTTCTCACAAAATTTTGTGAAGGAGATGTTTTCAAATTCTTTTTCATGGTCGGATATAATCCAAAAAATAGGAGAATAGAACAAGTTCCTAATTCTAGAATGCAAAATTTTAAACATGTCAAAAGTTTGTGATTTTTCTTTCAAAATATATCCATGAGTACCTAGAAAAATCATCTACAATCACATTGGAAAACCTCATACCTCCTAAACTATCTACCTCAATTAGACCTATACGATCCATGTGCAATAATAGAAAATAGTGAGACATACCTGAATGTTGCCGTCATTCTGGACAACATTATAGGAAACATGGGTTTGCTTACCTTGGAGACAATCTACACAGACTGTTTTACCTTTATACTAAAGTTGGGTAAGTCTCTAACCGCTCCATATGAGACCAATTTTTCCAGATTGCGGCAGTTGACATTCCCCAACCTTTGATGCCATAGTGTTGTGTCGTAAATCTTGACATTTTTGCACGTTTCTTGTCTTGCAACAAGACAACAATTATAACATGTTCTAGTACTTGACATGACACATTCCTTAGCTTCATTCGTAACTTCACAAGCATTCTTATTAAATTTATCTCAAGATTATCATTACACAATTGACTAATACTCATCAAATTAGCCATTAAACCTCCAATTGTGTAAGACATTTCTTAAAGTTGGAAATTCAGGAACATCCATGATTCCTTTTCTAATTCTTTACTTCCACCTCCATAAGTTACGTTACCTCCATTGAATGACTCACAGTTCTTTAGAAACTCCTTTGTACCTATCATGTAACGAGAACATCTACTCTCAAAGCACCATGAACATGAAATGATAGTTCTTAAAGCAGTTATCGCACATTACAAGATACAACATTTTAGGAATCCAACCTCTTTTAAAACATTTTTTACCTTTCAGCTCAGAATTGTTGCTTTGAATGTTGTCAGAAATGTTGGACAACATTTCGCTCACAGAATTCTGAAGTTTGAAAATAGTACGGTATTTAAAAAAAAACATGAGAGTTACAATGACGGCACACAAACTTCATATCCTTTTACATATATGAAAACCTATTATATAATCCTTTTTTCTTTTACAAAGCTCATTTTCTCATTTTTGTCAAACAAACTAGAGCATATTGTTTTAAGAGAGTTTTAGTACACAATACCTGCATGCGAAAGTTTACTAAAAACTGAGTATCTCATTTAACTTAGAAGTCCATGAGTAGAGCTTACGGAAGGTTATTTTGGCTAAATCCAATTTTGCACAAATCTTACCAAATGCAGTATCCTATTTGGTAAGTGCAACCTCTAGTTGGGTTATTGTGCCTTTTAGAACTACATTCTCACGAGTTAAAGATATTACCTTTGTCTCAAGTTGCTTGGATTCTATGATTAAGGTTTTACAAATATTTTGTAATTCATTAATCATGTCATATTTGCATTAAACGTGATCCATACTCTCAGCCTCACCACTAAAAATAAAATCACTAAAGCGATTAACATCAGGATAGTTAAAGAATATGTACCTTTCAGATGTTGCTAGAGATGCAGATGTTGCCTAAAATGTCGTGACATCTGAGGCAACATTACAGACGACATTTTCATTATCAGACAGGGGTTGTTCGTAAATAGTGGCCAGCAGTGCTTGTGATTTGATTTCTTGATCTTCTTCCTCTTCTTAGTGGACATCCTTTTTTAGCACTTGGAAGGAAACTTGGTGGAATTATGATTGAAGCCTTGGTTTTGATGCCTTTTAGATTTAGATTGATTTCTCCCATTGTTAAACTTCCTCACATTCAAATTATATTTTCGAGTGAGTAAGGAAACATTAGCACCTTCACCAAGTTCTTCAAGATTCACATCCTCTTCATTGATTTGATTCTTCGAGGATTGAACTTGAAGTGTCACATTCTTGCTCTTATATAGTTCCCTTTAATTCTCAATGTTCACCTCATAGGTTTTGAGAATGTTCATCAAGGTATGAAGGTCCATAATAGCAAGATTGTGACCTTCTTTAATGGCACAAATCTTTAAATTGAACTTTTCAGGAAGAGTACGGAGAGTCTTTCAAAAATAAGATTTAATATAATCCGCTTTTTCCATCCTTAAAAATTCATATTTTTTCCGTGAGAATGCATAGCTTTGTTCGATGGATACTTGAGCTATCTTCACAATGAATTTGTAAAGTATCTCATGAATCCTTAGCCGTTGGGCAGTTTTAAATGAGTTTGAACATGTAAAGATCAACCCAAAAAATTGCATTTAAGGCATTTTCGTTAAACTAACATTATTGGTTTCTTCTGTCGTCCATTTGGATTCAGGTTTAACAAGAATGTCACCTTCATCATCCGGCGGCAACATTTGAACAACATACCCATTGGTTATAGATCTTCATGCCCTAACATCAATTGATTTGATGTGAGAACGTAGGTGAATCCTCAATAGGTATAGTTTGTATCATTTAAAATAGGAAGTCTACCAATATTTGGATTAGCCGGATCCATATCTATGAATAAAAAGGACCAAGCACTTATTGTATTAAGTGTCGTCTCTGATACCACTTGTTGGGTCCCGAGGGTTATATTATGGATTAAATAAAATCAACTAGCAAAGTAAAACTGAACGTATGCAGAAACAGTGTCAAATGTCAGCTAAAATATGGTATGACATAAGTTATGATATTTGGATAAAAACAGAAAAAAAAACCTTTGAAAGAGTTTAAAGGCAGCGGAAATAGATAAAGAACACAAAAGTTTAATTTTCATAGGTTATATATTAATATAACCCATGATGGTCAATGACCAAAAGTATTGTATATATATATATATATATATATATATATACAATTGAATATATTCCTTCTTTTACAATATTACAAGATAATACAAAAGGAATAAAAAAGGTTAAGTCGCAGATGACTTATGCCTGAAAAATCTATCTAAATAGAAGTGAACAACATCTCATTACAATCGTTCCATACAAAGCTAATCTAGAATTTGAAACAACGACTGTAATGTCACACAGAATGTCGTCACAAACACATGCAACATTTCGTGATCCAGATTTCTGAGAAGAAATCCCGAGAGCTCTCTTGGTATTTTTACATTTTGATTCTGGATATTGATTCACTCTTCTGCCCTCTCTATTTATAGTAGAAAGTCCTCCTTGAAAAGCTCATCAATTGGTTGTAGAGGTTGAGCTAAAAGTGGGCACGTGAAGCAGTAGCTTGAGGCATGAAAATAGGAGCCGATTTGACTTGTTCTTCATCCTACTCCCTCTCCAAGCTTTGAATCTTTCTCCCACATTTTTATTCTGCTCCAAAGTTCCTTGCCAAGTCAAAATTATCGTTGTGGTAGAAATCCATGATTTTAGGTTCTGTCCAGTGAAGTAAGGCAAAATCATTGCGAATGTCATGCGAATGTCATGACATTTGTTCCGACATTTTCTGATTTTAACTTAGTACTGAAAAGGATATGTTAGGAAAAATGTCATGACACAAAACCTAACATTAACAATATATATAAGTTTTTCAAGGCTGCGATTACATAGATGTTGTGAAAAATTAAAGTTAATTTTTTGGAAGAATAAATATCATAGATAGTTAGAAGAGTTTCTAGGATGTTGTATTGTAATATCTTTGATATTTATACTTAGGAAATGTCTATAAATTCTAGACGCTTAGATATTTGTAGTAGATGATAGAATTATCTTAGATCTTTTTGTATCTAGAATAATATCTAGATATTTTAGAGTTGTGGTAGAAGATAAAGATAGCTAGATTTTTCCAATGGATGTATCTAGAAGAATTTTTAGAATCATCCCTACACTAGTATAAATAGGGGTGACCTTAGTAATTTGTAACCAACCCCAATTATAAGTCAATACAAACCCAATACAAATTATTCAAAGTCAATTCAAGAAGCATTCTTCATAACAAAGTTCTCCTTCCATAGCTTCCTCTTCGTTAGTTGAACCTTTCGATCTTAGTTAATGATCTTGGGCTAGCAGAAGGTCTTCCCAACTTTATTTTTCTTCTGCTAATTTATCTACATGGTATCAGAGTCATAGTCATACATTAACTTCTGAATTTTATTTCAAGATCAAGTTAGTGGTAGATTCAACTGATTTTTCTGAATGAATTTAAACAGTCGTGTTAATGGACTGGGATTGGAATTGGAATTGTTGAACCAGTCTATTTACAAGGTATGAAAAACATGCATGGAGTCATACCTTGTTGGCGAGGATTTGTGAGATGTTGTTAATGTGAGTAACACAAGTCATACTGCTGACGGATCGGAAAATAGCAGCGCATACAAGAAGTGGAAGCAGATTAATGCGAAGACGGAATTCATCCTAAAGAGATCTATCTCGCACAATTTGTTTGATCATATTATAAGGTGTAGATCAGCTCATGAAATATGGAGGACCCTCGATTGATTGTTTAACAAAAAGAATGAAGCTCAGCTACAGATATGGCTTTGCTCCCTGCAATTAGTTATTCTAGAGTCTATGCATGTTGTTTTTGATTTTATACTGTCTATTGCTAACCCTATCGTTTATTTCACTCGATTGCAGTCTGGATTTATATACCTTTAGAAGTTGGTCCGAGTGTTTGTTCCATGAAAAAATACAAGCAGCCTGATCGTGAGCGGCTTCCTCTGCAGTTTCCTAAGTTCCGAGACACATCCTTGTTGGTATAATAATCTGTACTTGACTAAATAATGATTCAAAACAATATGTTAATCACTTAGTGAAACATATAACATAAATGAAACAATAAACGAAAACAGAATCTGTTTTGGAAAAATAATTTCAGAATGTAATCGAGCCCACTTAGTTCAAAGTGTGTCCTTAAGGAAATTATTCCTCACAAGACTTCGAGGTTAACGGAATATCGCCTCCCAGGATAGAACGATTATCTTACCAGAATAGTAGTACTCCAAATTCCGGTAGCAACGAACCACTCAACGGCAGTATATCACACAGAATGAAATTTTCGAGTTGAAGAGCAACTTCAGAATTTCAGAATTGATTAGAAAAATGAATTTTCTTAATAAATTCTTGAAATGATCAAGAATTTATAGGGTTAGAGGTACTGATTCTGAATGGTTGCAACCATTCAGAATAGTCACCTCATTTTGGAGGGAAATTCGAAAAAGAGAGATTATCAATCAATCGATCTTTTGACAAATCCAAATCCAAATCCAAATCCAAATCCAAAGCCGAAGCCGAGCCGAGCGACGACGACGGCGCGAGGGGTCCTTGCCCTCTCAACCCTTTTAGCAGCTCGAGAAGGTGTAATGTAATATATACACCTCTCTTTCCTTCCCTTTTTTCGATGTGGGACAAAAGAGCCTTTTACCCTCTTTAATTTTTATCCCATCATTTCCTATTCACCAATATCAAAACCCAACAATCCCCCACATGAATGGGGAATGATTATAAGATAGAAGAATGTACGGACGAGTGTGATATACAAGCGAGAATTGACTGCATCTGGATAAGTAGGTTTCCCTTTGAACTTTCCGTAGTGAACTTATATCGGATATACTCGATCAATCGGTAGATTTGATATCTTTGAACCGTCGAACTTTGTTGTATACCTAGACAACATAAGACACACAATCAACCCTCAACCGTTTATGGTTCTCACGGTTGTGTTCGTTTCAGCCATGAACACCGCCTGGTCTCATGAGTGCATAGAGAATGGGCCTTTACTGTCATTCCCCTTTAAAGCGGCTTACACTTAACACTCACATAGGTGATTTCTAAACATGTGGTCCTATAGCCACATTATCTGGTCATACATCGCCAGATTTAGATAACCATTAAAAAACCTTAATGCTTTATTAACTCATTAACAAGCCATAAAGTCTTATCCTTATTTCTGAACATTGTCTTCATCCGAGAATGGGTTGAGTTATTTGACAATGTTGAACCGTCAGTCACAACTTTGTTTGATCTCCTTGAACCTAGCTCTTGGGATCTCCAGTCTGCTAGGTAGAGTTACCGCCATGATGACTTGTCCTTGGCCTTAACCCCATTCCCATTGATGATCTACCAACTCCCTCTCTAGATAAGCCTTTTGTAAGCGGATCCGCCACGTTATCTCTTGACTTTACATAATCAATTGTGATAACGCCACTAGAGAGGAGTTGTCTAACGGTATTGTGTCTCCGTCGTATGTGACGAGATTTTCCGTTATACATTACGCTCCCTGCCCTACCTATTGCTGCTTGACTGTCACAGTGTATACATATAGGAGCCAAAGGTTTGGGCCAGAATGGAATATCTTCTAAGAAATTCCGGAGCCATTCAACTTCTTCACCGGCCTTGTCTAAAGCTATAAATTCTGATTCCATTGTAGAGCGGGCGATGCATGTCTGTTTTGATGATTTCCAAGACACTGCTCCTCCGCCAACGGTGAAAACATATTCACTCGTGGATTTAACTTCAAACGATCCGGTGATCCAATTTGCATCACTATATCCTCAAGATCGCGGATATTTATTATAATGCAAAGTATAGTTTTGGGTGTGTTGTAAATATCCCAAGACTCGTTTCATTGCCATCCAATGAGTTTGATTGGGATTACTCATGAATCGACTCCGCTTTCTTATAGCACATGCTATATCTGGTCGTGTACAATTCATAATATACATCAAACTTTCCAAAACTGCATAGTCCAATTGTGAGTCACTTTCACCTTCATTCTTTGAAGTGCAAAACTTACATCAATTGGAGTCTTTGCAACATTGAAATTTAAATACTTGAACTTGTCAAGTACTTTTCAATATAATGTATCGTGATAATGCTAGACCTTGTGGAGTTTTATGGATCTTAATTCCTAAGATCAAATCGGCAACCCCTAAGTCTTTCATGTCAAATTTGCTAGCGAGCATACGCTTCGTAGCATTTATATCGACAATATTTTTACATGTCATCAACATACAAACAAACAATGACTTCATGATTTGGAGTATTTTTAATGTAAACACATTTGTCACACTCATTAATCTTAAATCCATTTGCCAACATTGTTTGGTCAAATTTTGCATGCCATTGTTTGGGTGCTTGTTTAAGTCCATAAAGTGACTTCACAAGTCTGCACACTTTCCTTTCTTTACCAGGAACCACAAAACCCTCAGGTTGTTCCATGTAAATTTCCTCCTCCAATTCTCCATTTAAGAAAGCTGTCTTGACATCCATTTGATGGATTTCAAGACCATATACGGCCGCCAGTGCCACTAACACCCGAATAGATGTTATTCTTGTCACCGGCGAGTATGTGTCAAAGTAATCAAGACCTTCTTTTTGTCTATAACCTTTGACCACAAGTCTTGCCTTGTATTTGTCAATAGTGCCATCAGCTTTCATTTTCCTTTTAAAGATCCATTTTGATCCTAAAGGTTTATTTCCAGGAGGAAGATCAACTAACTCCCATGTATGGTTGTTTAAAATCGATTCAATCTCACTATTGACTGCTTCTTTCCAAAATGTTGAATCAGAAGATGACATTGCTGCTTTAAATGTTTGAGGCTCATTTTCAAGCAAGAATGTTACAAAGTCTGGTCCAAAGGAAGTAGATGTCTTTTGACGTTTGCTACGCCTTAGATCCTCTTTGCTTGGTGTACTTTCCTTTGGTTCTTCCCGCGGTCGTTTAGATCTTTCACTTGACGACTCACATTCAGTTTTATACGGATAGATGTTTTCAAAGAATTCAGCATTATCCGATTCAATTACCGTGATAACATGAATTTCGGATTGTCCGATTTGTGAACCAAAACCGACAAGCTTTGCTTGTAGCATAGCCAATAAAAACACAATCCACGCTTTTGGTCCGATTTTTACCCTTTTGGGCAAAGGAACTTGACCTTTGCTAAACACCCCACACTTTGAAATATTTCAAGTTGGGTTTTCTTCCTTTCCATAGATCATATGGAATAGATTGTGTTTTGTACGGGGTACTCTGTTGAGTATTCGATTAGGTAGGATAGCTTCCCCACAAGCTCTGCAGAAACCTAACTAATTAGTAAGGCATTCATCATTTCCTTTAATGTTCGGTTTTTCCTTTCCGCAATTCCATTTGATTGTGGTGTGTAGAAGCGATAGTTTGATGAATAATTCCATATTCCAAACATGTCTCGCAAAAGGAGATTCGCATTTCCACCCCTATCACTTCTAATCATTTTGATCTTTTATTCAATTGATTTTCCACTGCTTCTTGTATTGCTTAAATGCATTAATTGCTTCATCCTTACTATTAAGCAAATACACATAACAGTATCGAGTGCAGTCGTCAATGAAAGTTATAAAATACTTTTTCCCACCACGAGATGGTATTGACTTCATATCACATATATCTGTGTGAATTAAGTCTAAAGGATTTGAATTCCTATTAATAGACTTATATGGATGTTTAACAAACTTAGATTCAACACAAATTTCACATTTTGATTTGTTGCACTCGAATTTAGGCAATACTTCTAAATTGATCAATTTTCGCAAGGTTTTGTAATTGACATGTCCTAAACGAACATGCCATAAATCATTTGACTCCAATAAGTAAGACGAAGCTGAATTTTCATTAATACTGTCAACAACCATTACATTGAGTTTGAAAAGGCCCTCGGTGAGGTAGCCCTTTCCTATGAACATATCATTCTTACTTATTACAATTTTCTCACTAACCAACACACACTTAAACCCGTTTTTGACGAGTAGTCCGACTGAAACTAAATTCTTCCGAATTGTTGGAAACATTGTTGAGAGTCAGGACCTTGCCGGAAGTCATCCTCAGAAGTATCTTCCCATATCCTTCAACCTTGGCTGTTGCAGTATTTCCCATAAACAGTACCTCTTCGGGTCCAGCGGGAGCATATGTTGCAAATGCTTCTTTTGCAGCGCAAACATGTCGAGTGGCACCAGAATCCAGCCACCACTCCTTTGGGTTTCCAACCAAATTGCACTCTGACAGCATTGCACACAGATCATTCAGATCAATTGCCATTATTTGTTTGTCACTGTCAAATCGACAAACTGTTTTACTTAATAAAACCAGAATAGCAATTAAATCACAGACTCAAACGATGAAGATTTTATTTCTTCAAATCGGAGTATAATTGTGAAACTTAAACGATGAAGATTTTATTTCTTCAAATCGTAATTTGAACGATGAAGATTTTATTTCTTCAAATCACAGTATAGTTATAAAACTTTAGTATTCCAACGAAGTTTTTATATCTTCGAGTCGGAATACTAATATTCATATGGAGTAGAAAACTATAAAAGTTTTAATCTCCTTAAACAGAACGATGAAGTTTTTATGTTCTTCAAATCGTTGCAGCAAATATCATACACAACGGTGAAGATTTTATTTCTTCAAACCGAATCAATTTTGATAGCAACAAATAAAATACACAACGGTAAAGATTTTATTTCTTCAAACCGAATCAAAATTGATAGAAACGAAGTGCAATAGATTGTATGTTATATACTTGATGAAGTTTTTATATCTTCAAATCAAGTATCCAAATGAGTAGAAAGTTATGAAAACTTTAATCTCAACCGAGTAGAAAATCAAGATTTTAGTCTCCATACAACATACAAAAAAACACTTTTTTTCCTGAAAAAACACAGTTTTTTTCCATTTGCGGAAAACACTCTTGCCTGTACGATTAATATTCCACCGACGTTTTTAGGTCTTCAAGTTAAAATATGAAATCTCATACGGAGTAGAAAACCACACAGTTTTAATCTCCAAACCAGATCTGATTAAAATACAATAAATATAATTTCCTTAAGATTGTTGGTATAATAATCAGACTTGACTAAATAATGATTCAAAACAATATGTTAATCACTTAGTGAAACATATAACATAAATGAAACAATAAACGAAAAGAACTGCTTTTGGAAAAATAATTTGAATGTAATCGAGCCCACTTAGTTCAAAGTGTCCTTAAGGAAATTATTCCTCACAAAGACTCGAGGTTAACGGAATATCGTCTCCCATGATAGAACGATTATCTTACCAGAATAGTAGTACTCCAAATTCGGTAGCAACGAACCACTCAACGCAAAGATATCACACAGAATGAAATTTTCGAGTTGAAGAGCAACTTCAGAATTTCAGAATTGATTAGAAAAATGAATTTTCTTAATAAATTCTTGAAATGATCAAGAATTTATAGGGTTATAGGTACTGATTCTGAATGGTTGCAACCATTCAGAATAGTCACCTCATTTTGGAGGGAAATTCGAAAAAGAGAGGGAGAGTCGGACGGGTCGATCCGTTTGGATTTGTTTTTAATTAAATAATTAATTAATTAAAGAAACGTTTGTCCAAAAAGATTATCAATCAATCGATCCAAATCCAAAGCCGAAGCCGAGCCGAGCGAGCGACGACGACGGCGCGAGGGGTCCTTGCCCTCTCAACCCTTTTAGCAGCTCGAGAAGGTGTAATGTAATATATACACCTCTCTTTCCTTCCCTTTTTTTCGATGTGGGACAAAAGAGCCTTTTACCCTCTTTAATTTTTATCCCATCATTTCCTATTCACCAATATCAAAACCCAACAATCCTTACAACAAGCTTGTTACCATTTTGCTTCTGCTTCTTCGTTTGAATTAGGTTAATTTTTTCTTGAACTTGTTCCTTTCTACTGTTTTTGGAAGTTAATATCCATTTAACAAACTTTGAGCATGTAAAAAAAGAAAGTAGGACTCTTTAGGCTCTTATATATAAGTTATATATAAGTTATATATAAGTAGTGAGTAAACTGGTTTAGATATCTTTGTTCCATTGTCAATGTCAGGGCTATATATATCTTTGAAGCTCTGAGATACCTATAATTCAAAAGTTGTTTTTGTTTCTAGTGGGTGATGTTCTAATTTGTATTTTCTCTTTTATTTTTACCACCTTGATGGACTAAAAAGGAGAAGTTCGAATATTTAACAATGAATTTTTATGTTATGATTTTTGTGGTTTTGACAAGGTGTATTTTTTATCAAAACTCCTCTACAGAAAGAGAAGATGGAATTTAATTATTTGATTTAGTTATTTAAATGAATTATTTGTTAGGGTTTGCCATGAATTTTCTATCTTATTTGAATTCTACCATAATTATGTTTTACTTCAAAAATGATTTTTTAGTGAAAAACGTTTCTTTGTAGAAAAGGACTACTATATTTATCCTTTTTGTTTTGTATGATAAGTTTTGGACTTCTAAGATCTTTTATTTTCATACATAACACAATAGCATCTACAATGTAGTCGCTTAGAGAGTTTTGTTTAGGAGGATTTTTCTCTCAACATTTTTCATGTTTTTATATTAGTTTTTCATATGTAGATCAATTGATCAAATCCTATTATAATATTATGTCTCGTTTAATATATTTTCTTTTGTCGTCTGATTTATCTTGTTCAAGGTTCGCAATTATTAGCTCCGCACGACGCCCTACTTATTTCGATCCCCAACATTATCGTTTCCGAATCTCATCAAATTGGAATTCCCCCCAAGAAAAAGAACACTATTTGGATGACTCTGTAACGATTCTTGAATGAAATAATCATTTGATTATTTTCATTAATGAAAGAGTTTATATACAATTTACAATTTCCATAATAGGAAAATTCTATTTCTATTCTACTCTCAAAACCATATTCTACTTGTACAAGAATTCTACAATTATGGTAAGTGTACAATGCTAATTATATACAAAAAATTATTACCAAATTAGGCTCAAATACCGTGTATACAAGGCATGTATACACAATTCAATTTTTGGTCCCCAATACCGTGTATAACGGTATGGTATATTTAACACACACCCTCAGTCATAGCGGGCGGTCTTCGTACGCTGAGAATGTCCCTAAAATCTTCAAATAGGACTGATGGAAGACCTTTGGTAAAGATGTCTGAAATTTGATACCTCGAAGGGACATGGCAGACGCGTACTTGTCCACGAGCTACCTTTTCGCGAACAAAATGAATATACATCTCTATATGTTTGATGTGCTGGTGTTGAACATGATTACCAGAAAGTAGATGACGTTCACATTATCACAATAAACCAAGGTAGCTTTCTGAAATGGACAATGAAGCTGTAAAAAAATATTACATGGCCAACATGATTCAGATACCACATTAGTCACCCCTGGATACTCTGCTTCAGCACTAGAGCGGGAAAAAGTAGACTGACGCTTTGCAGACCATGAGACCAAGTTATTACCAAAAACTATACAATAGCCAGACGTCGAATGTCTGGTGTCTGGAAATCCACCCCAATCAGCATTTGTATACGAGACAAGTGTAGACGTCGCTGAAGGATATAAATGTAAACCATAGTCAAGTGTCCCATGGATGTACCGAATAATGTGTTTGAGCGTATTCATGTGCTCAACTCTGGGATCATGCATAAACAAACACACCTGTTGTACGGCATATGTAATATCTGGTCTCGTGAACATAAAATACTAAAGGGCCCTGTAAGACTGCGATAGCGGGTCGGATCCTCATAAGGTGAGTCAGCTGCAACACCCAACTTAGGTTTAGTATCAACCGGAGTGGAAGTGGACTTACATGATGACATCTCAGCCCTTTCAATGGTCTCAGCTGCATACTTCCTCAGCGATAAGAACAACTCACCTGCATGACGAGTGACAACAATCCCCAAAAAGTAACTCAAGGCCCCAAGTCTTTCATAGCAAACTCAGAACTGAGGATTGTCATGATAGAGGCGTAATGTATCATAAGAGAAAGTCAAGATAATATCATCCACATATAACAATATATAAGCCAATGAAGAACCACGACGATATATGAATAATGAATTATTAGACCTGCTATGAGAGAACTCAATAGTCGAAACATAGTCTGCAAATATCTTATACCAAGTCCTGGGAGACTGCTTAAGCCCATACAAGGACTTCTTTAACAAGCAGACGTGATGATGATACTTGGGATTCCTAAACCCCAAGAGCTGATGCATATAGACTGTCTCCTTGAGATCACCATGTAGGAAAGCATTCTTCACATCTAATTGATGAATAGGTCATGCTTTCGAAAGAGTCAAGCTGAGCACAGTGCGAATGGTAAAAGTCGGCTTGACCACTGGACTAAATGTTTCACCACAATTCACACCAACCTGCTGAGTCTTACTATCACCTACAAGAAAAGTCTTATGTCATGCAAATGAACCGTCAGAATTGTCCTTATGAGCAAGAACCCACATAGACCGAATAATATTAACACCAAATGGACGGGGTACCAACTCCCACGTCTTATTATCAATAAGAGCATTATATTTGTCGGTCATAGTAATTTTCCAATTCAGGTTATGTCACGTCTCGTTCCGGGGCCCGTGACTGGTGCCTTACCCGGGCACCCAAGTAGTCATACATCAGAGAAACCAGCGGAATATAAAACATACAGATATGAAACAAGAGATAAGATAATAAAACAGGCCAACCAAAACGGTTGCCTCCTTGCATATATACAAAATTTTTGAACAGTTACATCCTTTTTTTACAAACCCCGCCCACAACAAAGATTGCACTCTAAGAAAGTAATAACACCTATGACGGACAGGCTTCGCCATACCACGAATGTACAGAACCTACAACTCGTGGAAACATACCAAAAGATAAGCCTCCGAGAAACGGAGCTTCCTAATACGCTGAATCGTGATCCATGAGCGAGGATCAACAACGGTGTACCTCTACTGCAGATGAACGCAGCCCCGGAGGTCATTACAACAGTACCAAGTATGTGAAATCAAAAATATCAGTAAATGAAATCATAGTAGTCTATATAAAGGAGACATGTATGATAACAAAACTACTGCTCATAATATAAAAGCAAATCATGTCAAGTCGTGGACTCACGCCTCAAAGTCATCCTCACGCCCGGAACTCCTTCTTCACCGCCAGCCTAGGTATTAGTTATGTGATACGTGTAACATGTCTCGCCCATCTCATGGACTCGAGGTGAAATCGTATGGAGTACATTCCGGTCCATCTCATGGACTCGGTATCAAATCGTGGTATACATTCCTGCTCATCCTATGAACGCGGTCGAGTGAAATACATTCTCGGTCCATCTCATGGACGCGGTAGTCGAGTGAAATACATTCGCTTCATCTCGAACGCGTAGTCGAGTGAAATACATTCGGTTCATCCCATGAACGCGTAGTCGAGTGAAATATATTCCTGCTCATCCTACGAACGCAGAGTCGAGTGAAATACATTCCCGCTCATCTATGAACGCGTAGTCGAGTGAAATACATTCTCGCTCATCCATGAACGCGGTAGTCGAGTGAATACATTCCTGCTCATCTCATGAACGCGGTAGTCGAGTGAAATACATTCCCGGTTCATCCCATGAACGCGGTAGTCGAGTGAAATACATTCCCGGTTCATCCCATGAACGCGGTAGTCGAGTGAAATACATTTAGACGCTTATTTAAGACAGATTAAGATATTACCATGTTTTTCTTTTTAAAACAATTAAGACAATATTATGCCCTTCTTTTTAAACCAAAGCACTTTCCCTCTTAAAGTCAAGTAACAACATTCTTTTCCAAAAGTTCAAGTTTGCCTAATTTCAAATATTCACGTTTCTTATTTTCGAAAGATTTCATAGTTCATAGTCTTAATCATTTAATAACATAATTCTCTTTTAAATACAGTTGAGTAATATATGCCTTATGTGTGAGTAGGTTATTCTTGTTCATAACAATCTTATTAAAGCAGCCATGATCTAGGAAATGTAATATCATTTTGTCTCATCTTAGCTTCTATGCAGATGGAGGTTTCTACTGGTTTTAATAATACTTTATTAGTCATTACATTTCCTTTATTACCATTCGTGGTTTGTTCGATACTTATTCTCATTTCCGAAACCAGGAAAACATTATTCCTTTTACAAACCAAGTACTCATTACTCACGAATGAGGTTTCACGCTTTTTAACAAAATTCATATTAAATCAATTAAGTCAAGTCTCTTATCTTTTGAGATCAAGTCTCTTAACTTTTAAAATCAATAAACCATTCATTTTATTACTCTTAAGTCGTTATACCCAACTTTCCATAAAGCTAGTATAACTCTTAACTTTCAAAACCAAGTGTTACTCTTCTTTCAAAACGGTTTCTTAATTCTTTTGAAATACTTCAAGATTCTTATTATTCAGGCTTAAGTCAAAAGACATTGCCGTAAAACTACGTTCGATTAACGCACGTCACGTCTCACCGTACTATATATATATATATATATATATATATATATATATATATATATATATATATACTTTAAAAAATATCATGCTCAAGAGTATAGGAAGAATCACATACCTCGTGACGATTTATCGACTATTAGCAAAAAGCTCCAACGTACTGTAATCCTGCTAGCCTTTTCCACCCTTCGAGTAGAATACGCTACTCGCAGTACTTCAACCTATATCGGTCATATAAGTCCATCAACGTCTAGACTATTCTGAAAAACATTTCTAGATACAGATTCCTTTATTCTACAGAAAATTGGGCAGCACTTCCCTACCCGCCAAATTACACAAGTCATCAGAATACAGATTACATGTAAGTACGCTTTAAATCTTCTTCTTTAATATTCTTCTGATGTGATTTCAGTTCAATTCCTTTTCTGTAATATCCTTCTATTACAGTTCAATTCTCTTCTGTAATATCCTTCTATTTCTCTTATATTCATTTCTATACTACTACAGTATGTAATCTCCAATTACACTAGAAGGATAGGATTATTTACCTCGATAAGCCCAAAATTATCCAAGTTAAATGTCGATCCTGAGCAACGTTTAGCTCCTACTCTGGGCGCTCCATCCCGCTCCAAACAACCCTTAGAAGTTCTACGCAACTTCTTCTTAATACTTCAACCGACTATGAAGGTTTTCCTTAGGGTTTCGTTTTGTGACTGAAAGGAAGTATAATAGTATTTCTGGGCTTTTAGTATAGGTGTAACCTTAGAATACTACAAGGTATTTGGGCCAAGGTATTTGGGAATAGTAACAATACTTGGAGAATACTTTTCTACCAAGGGGGGGGGGGTGTATTATACGAAACAACTAGGTGGCGTGGGGTACTCTCGCCAAGGCTCACAAGGGGAGGGGAGGCTTTGGACGAAAGCTACAAAGAGGAGGAGGGATTTTCCTTGAATTTCACAAGTGTGGATGAAGAATAAGTCTTCAACTAAGGGTATTTATAGGACTTTCAATGGCCAAGATCAAGTGGGGGCAAGTGGAGGGTCAAGATTTGGGCAAGTGTGTGTGGGTCCCACTTGCTCATCTACTACACAAAATATCTACAAAATATCCTACCTAATCCTTGACCAAGGAAAAGGCACAAAAACGTAAAGAATGCCCACTTTGTCGCTCACTTGAGGGTGACAAGTGTCACCCTCTCGGTGGTCCAAAATCTTTCGTCTCTCGGAAAAATCCGCAAACAGAATAACTGACAGAGCCGTCTTTTTCCCTTCGCAAAGTCCGGAAAACGTTTCGTCGAAAAATGACTCTTTTTCGCTAGTTGTGCACAATTTCGACCCTTATGCCTACTTTAAGGCTAAAAACTCAGACGCACGCCTCACGCACATACTGAAATACGGGGTATAACATTCTCCCCTCCTTAGAAACATTTGTCCCGAATGTTCTTTCTCAAGACGGATAACGATAAAGTTCTTCTTAACTGAAACAAGTTGCCAATGCCACGTCTGGCCATAAAATAACACACGCGAAAGTACTTAACCCAAGTATCACGAGAAATCATTCCTACATCACAAAAGCTTCCACCCCGGTCTAAAGGATACCCCCTTCGCATCTTCACTTCACAACAAAATGATCTCTTTTATTCTGCTAACACACGTCCTCTTCTTTCCTCGCTCGTCGTACTCTTCTCGAACACTTGAACTCTTTCTAGTATACGTACCATACTTCAGTCATTGCTTCAGTTTCCAAAATCTCTGGAGTCGCTATCTCCAAACTTGGTCATCTTACTAGCCTCAAATTCCTTTAAGGCCATTCCCGGCCTTCACGATCTGATTCTGGTCGAACATATCCACGAACTCATACGATGATCATCTAAACTTGGGCCTAGCACCCTCGTGACCCTATCACCTAGCGGGACCACCCAGAACTGACCCCACCTTAAACAGGGCTACGAGTTGACCCAGAATACGTCCTCAACCCGACCCGCTATCGCGTCAAACACTTGTTCTCCTGATCCGGAACAATCTTACCTATTCAAGTCCTGAAGGCTACCACTTCCATCTTACACAACCCACTGAATTATCCCACATATACTATGCACTCCGATAAAGGTCAACACAAACATAAATCTTTTACTCAAGATGACCTCACATCTAAGGTCTCTACGTGTAAAGCTCTAAGGCTCACACTTCCCCTGTCCCCAAACTTTCCCTTAAACATGTTTTCTAAACAAAATTTTAACATAATGCTATCTGAACATAATACTTAGCACTTCATCATATCATCTACGCATACTAGTCTCTAGAGGGGTAAGAATATACCTGTACCATCTACTCCACTCTAATCATAGGCTCACCGCAGGCGATACCGCAGTAGGGCGCGATGAACTCGCATCGACCCGTAGGTCGCGTCCATTCTCGCCAAAGACCCTTCCTATAAGCACGCTTCTCGTCACATGGCCCTCGACGGCCGCAGTGAAACAAGCACCGCGAAGAAGATGACATTCTCGATGACGTCGCCACATCGCGCACACCGGTGGGGACATGAATCTGGCCGCTAGAACCCGTGTATATCTCAGAAACGTAAACCCCGGATCTCGACCAGCCTCGAATACCGAACGCCCCAAGATCGTGGAGGACCACTGCATCGGGCGGAGGGACATAACTAGCCTGCTGCTGAGGCGGTCCGTCTCGAAAGTTACCAAAGGACCTCGCTGCCGCCCTTTCTCGCGATCTCTGGCCATTCCGCCGACCTCTCCGCCTCACATCCCGGTCATAAGCCAGTATGTGGCAATGTCCATGCCCGGTGAAGAGCTACACCTGCAAGTCTCGCCAAGTAGTCATCGAGCCCGGTGACGTGGCGGTGCACTCGTCCTCCATGTCGGCTACCAATGCGGGACGCATCGAGCTAATGAGTCAAACTCCACATTGTACTCCCGAACCGCACGCCCGGTCGCCTCAACGCTAAAAATCTGTCGCCGAGCCCTTCTCATCCGCGAGGCAAGAAATGTGCAAGAAATGCCCACGAGAACTCGTTCCATACGGCCGAAGTGCATACTCTCCCGACAGCTCCCACGAATCAAACCACCGATCGCAAGATCACGCACTGATGCGAACCTAAGACCACCGACTCGGTCTCGATCACTCACTCACGATCCGTCAGAATCGCCGAATGAACTCCTGCGGATCATCCTCGTGCCTCGACGTAGAACTCAAGCGCTACAACTCGTAAAGTCCCGTAGCCTCAAACTATCCGATCTCGGGTGAACCACGTGCATCTTGGAACTGCCGGCCCAAATTTATCCTCATGTCCGCCACGATCCCGCCAAGAATCGACATCTCTTTGTAACCCATCTCTCTCGCTCCAGCCGTGGGACTGAGGCTCGTGTATGGTCTCAGCAGCCATCGCCGCGCCCTAAACTCTGTTGGCCGGGCGGCGTCGCAAAACTCGCCGTCAAGCACTATCTCGTAATGGCGGGCTGTGCCCTCGCATTCTCTCAGTATCATACTAGAAGCTCCTTTGGCTGTCTTGCCCATTCGGGCTCAGGTTGCGCGCGGAGGCATAATTGGTAAAAACGAAATGCGTCAGAGGGGTCCAACTTATAACACAGCTCTAAGGCACGATCTCAGAATGAGAAGAATGGAAATCAATCCTAAATGTCCTGCAGCCTCCTGATTATAGATGTGGTGCACAACACACCGATAATCAAGACTCTACTAGACACGATGCGTAGACACTTTCGAGGATTAATCGCTCGATACCACTTTTGTCACGCCTCGTTCGGCCCGTGGATCGTGCCTTACCCGGCACCCAAGTAGTCATACATCGAGAAACCAAATAATATAAAACATACAGATATGAAACAAGAGATAAGATAATAAACAGTCAACCAAAACGGTTGCCTCCTTGCATATATACATAAATTTTGAACAGTTACATCCTTTTTTACAAACCCCGCCCACAACAAGATTGCTGCACTCTAAGAAAGTAACAACACCTATGACGGGACAGGCCCCGCCATACCCCTGAATGTACAGAACCTACAACTCAGGGAAACATACCAAAAGATAAGCCTCCGGAGAAACGGAGCTTCCCAATACGCTGAACTGTGATCCTATGAGCGAGGATCAACAACCGGTACCTCTACACGCGGCATGAACGCAGCCTCAAGGAGGTCGAGACAACAGTACCAAGTATGTGAAACGAAAAATACCGTAAATGAAATCATAGTAGTCTATATAAAGCGGAGACATGTATGATAACAAAACTACGATCATAATATAAAAGCGATCATGTCAAGTCGTGACTCACGCCCTCAAAGTCATCCCTCATGCCCGTGGAACTCCTTCCTCACTGCCGGCAGTCTAGGTATTAGTTATGTGATACGTGTAACATGTCTCGGCCCATCTCATGGACTCGAGGTGAAATCGTATGGATTACATTCCCGATCCATCTCATGGACTCAGTATCAAATCAGGTGGTATACATTCCCGGTTCATCCCATGAACGCGGTGTCGCATGAAATACATTCTCGGTCCATCTCATGGACGCGGTAGTCGAGTGAAATACATTCCCGGTACATCTCATGAACGCGATAGTCGAGTGAAATACATTCCTGCTCATCCTACGAACGCGTAGTCGAGTGAAATACATTCGGTTCATCCTACGAACGCGGTAGTCGAGTGAAATACATTCCTGCTCATCCTATGAACGCGTAGTCGAGTGAAATACATTCCTGCTCATCTCATGAACGCGTAGTCGAGTGAAATACATTCCTGCTCATCGCATTTAACGCGGTAGTCGAGTGAAATACATTCCCGGTTCATCCCATGAACGCGGTAGTCGAGTGAAATACATTTAGACGCTTATTTAAGACAGATTAAGATATTACCATGTTTTTCTTTTTAAAACAATTAAGACAATATTATGCCCTTCTTTTTAAACCAAAGCACTTTCCCTCTTAAAGTCAAGTAACAACATTCTTTTCTAAAAGTTCAAGTTTGCCTAATTTCAAATATTCACGTTTCTTATTTTCGAAAGATTTCATAGTTCATAGTCTTAATCATTTAATAACATAATTCTCTTTTAAAAACAGTTGAGTAATATATGCCTTATGTGTGAGTAGGTTATTCTTGTTCATAACAATCTTATTAAAGCAGCCATGATCTAGGAAATGTAATATCATTTTGTCTCATCTTAGCTTCTATGCAGATGGAGGTTTCTACTGGTTTTAATAATAATTTATTAGTCATTACATTTCCCTTTATTACCGCTGCTGTGGTTTGTTCGATACTTATTCTCATTTCCGAAACCAGTAAAACATTATTCCTTTTACAAACCAAGTACTCATTACTCACGAATGAGGTTTCACGCTTTTTAATAAAATTCATATTAAATCAATTAAGTCAAGTCTCTTATCTTTTGAGATCAAGTCTCTTAACTTTTAAAATCAATAAACCATTCATTTTATTACTCTTAAGTCGTTATACCCAACTTCTCATAAAGCTAGTATAACTCTTAACTTTCAAAACCAAGTGTTACTCTTCTTTCAAAACGGTTTCTTAATTCTTTTGAAATACTTCAAGATTCTTATTATTCAGACTTAAGTCAAAAGACATTGCCGTAAAACTACGTTCAGTTAACGCACGTACGTCTACCGTACTATATATATATATATATACTTTTAAAAAATATCATGCTCAAGAGTATAGGAAGAATCACATACCTCGTGACGATTTATCGACTATTAGCAAAAAGCTCCAACGTACTGTAATCCTGCTAGCCTTCTCCACCCTTCGAGTAGAATACGCTACTCGCAGTACTTCAACCTATATCGGTCATATAAGTCCATCAACGTCTAGACTATTCTGAAAAACATTTCTAGATACAGATTCCTTTATTCTACGGAAAATTGGGCAGCACTTCCCTACCCGCCAAACTACACAAGTCTACTGTAAATACAGTCCTATGTAAGTACAGTTTAAATCTTCTTCTTTAATATTCTTCTAATGTGATTTCAGTTCAATTCTTTTTTCTGTAATATCCTTCTATTACAGTTCAATTCTCTTCTGTAATATCCTTCTATTTCTCTTATATTTATTTCTATACTACTACAGTATGTAATCTCCAATTACACTAGAAGGATAGGATTATTTACCTCGATAAGCCCAAAATTATCCAAGTTAAATGTCGATCCTGAGCAACGTTTAGCTCCTACTCTGGGCGCTCCAACCCGCTCCAAACAACCCTTAGAAGTTCTACGCAACTTCTTCTTAATACTTCAACCGACTATGAAGGTTTTCCTTAGGGTTTCGTTTTGTGACTGAAAGGAAGTATAATAGTATTTCTGGGCTTTTAGTATAGGTGTAACCTTGGAATACTACAAGGTATTTGGGCCAAGGTATTTGGGAATAGTAACAATACTTGGAGAATACTTTTCTCCCAGGGGGGGGGGTGTATTATACGAAAACAACTAGGCAAGGTGGTACTCTCGCCAAGGCTCACAAGGGGAGGAGGCTTTGACGAAAGCTACAAAGAGGGAGGGAGGGATTTTCCTTGGAATTTCACAAGTGTGGATGAAGAATAAGTCTTCAACTAAGGGGGTATTTATAGGACTTTCAATGGCCAAGATCAAGCCAAGTGGGGGGCAAGTGGAGGGTCAAGATTTGGGCAAGTGTGTGTGGGTCCCACTTGCTCATCTACTACACAAAATATCTACAAAATATCCTACCTAATCCTTGACCAAGGAAAAGGCACAAAAAACGTGTAAAGAATGCCCACTTTGCCGTCCACTTGAGGGTGACAAGTGTCACCCTCTCGTTGGTCCAAAATATTTCGTCTCTCGGAAAAATCCGCAAAAATAATAAATGACATAGCCGTATTTTTCCCTTCGCAAAGTCCGGAAAATGTTTCGTCGGAAAACAACTCTTTTCGCTAGTTGTGCACAATTTCGACCCTTATGCCTACTTTAAGGCTAAAAACTTTTGTACGTACGCCCTCACGTACATACTCTGGAAATACGGGGTATAACAGGTTATTTAAAGCAAACACAAGATTACGGGGCAAGGGTGATTTAAGAATATTAGAATTTAGATTAAAATGTCATTTTGATTTAACAATACCCCGTTGACTACAAGTGACCGGTCTATGAATCGAGGAAACATTGGGTGGATTTTGGGAAATATCGGTACACGTGACGGACTAGCCACCAGGCAGTGGGCCTGCTGGCCCAACACGAGGACTAGAAAGCGCCATTGAATCGATGGCGGTAATGGGTGATCGCTTCTAAGAAATGCACATCGCCTAGTGACAATAATGGACACTGTCGCTGGATGCAGTGTTGGCGATATGATGGTGGACCCAGCGGGCAGTGGGCCCGCTGGCGGATTTTAGGTGCAGGATAAGTCCGATAAATGGTGGATAATATATGGGGAGATACCGTCATCCAAAATATTATATGAACTAGGCACGGGATTACTAACCTTTCACTACTACATATTTCAGCTTGCGTAACGCTACTTAGATAATGTTTTTAAAAAGCGTTATCTAAGTAACAGCTTGCATAGCGCTTTTTCAAATTTTCAAATTAAAAAAAATAATCTAAAAAAATACAGCCATAGCGCTTTGCGTAAATTTTAATCGAAGTGTTATGCAAGTTACTTCTTGCATAACGTTTTTTTAAAAGCGCTATTAGAATTTGTGTTACCTAATTATTTTATCCATATAAAAATATTAATATTCTCACTTAGATAGCGCTTTTGGAAGCGCTATTTAAGTGAAGCGCTATGTAAGATTTAAAGAAATACAAAAACGCTGTAATCAATCCCAATTCATTCCATATCGTCGAAGCCCTAAATTAAACTTCTCCGCTAAAAACGAAATTGTCGCCAATACCAATTCCATCTAAGCATAATTCTTCTTGCTTCTCCTACTTTGTGCATTATTAACCCCAAGTGTAATACCAATTTAGTTTGCAAGAGTTGAGTTAGTGAATTGAAGGAAGTTTGAGCGTCAAGGTATGTTTCAATCTTTGTGTTAAGTAGAGTTTTCAAGGGTTTGAAGTGTATATTTGTTTGAGAAATAATATTTTTTATTCATTATATTTAGCCTCAATTTTGAGTTTATGATTGAAGTGATATTGATAATTGTGAAGAAAGAAACTCATTTAGCCTCAATTTCCAGATTATGATTGAATATTTGATGATTTCTGAATTTTGTATCTTATTTTATTAATTAATAATGAATGGGATCTTCTCGATTTTTTGTAGATTTTCAAAAATTTGAAAGACAAATTGCTTGGATTGCATTCGGAAGGTATTATTGTACATTCGAAGTTAATTTATCTTTATTATGCTTTACGTGAGGGGAAGTCGTGCCTTCAAGACTTCATATGTGTTTAAGATTTTTATATATGTACTATGTGAGGGGAAGTCGAGCCTTGAAGACTTCAAATATGTTTTAAATTCATTGTCTTTTTATCTGATTTTTGTAGTATTGTTCTTGATGAATCGAGACTGGGTAAAGGCGAATTGATTATCTGAAGAGTATAAGAAAAGGGTGGAGGAGTTTTGTGCTCATGCAACCAAGAATGCTAAAAATCCATTGTACATTAAATGTATGTGTCGAAAATGTCTGAATGTAAAGGAGGATAGTGGTCAAATGAAGTTGCATGAGCATTTAATGTGTCACGGTTTTGACATAACATATAAGGTTTGGATATATCACGGTGAGAGCAAAGACAAAGGTAGTTCAAGTGAAAAACATAAACATAGTTCATTTAGTCAATCCGGCTCCCAATTTGAGTTTACAAATATAATGAACACAAGTAATATGGGAGATGGTAATGATAAATCCAGTCCTGTGAAGAATTCTCGAAGTGTTGTCAATGAAAAGTTGCGGGATTATCCTGATATATATGATGACTTAAGGGGAGATGCTGGGTTACCATTGTGGTCGGGTTGTACTAAGGCTTTAAAATTGTCAGCTATGTTGATTTTGTACAACTTAAAAGCTAGTCACCAAGTTTCCGATGTGTTCTTCATAGAGTTATTGGAAGTTGTAAGTGATCTATTTCCAGATGGGAATGTGCTCCCTCGTAAAACCTATGATGATAAACAATTGGTCAACTCTATCGGGTTAACACATCAGAAGATCCATGCTTGTCTGGATGATTGTATTTTATTTAGGGAAGAGTGCGACGAATGGAATGAAATGTCCCAAATGTGGTATGAAACGGTATAAGAAAAACAAATCCCCGGCCAAAGTTATGTGGTACTTTCCTATAATTCCTAGATTTAGGAGGTTGTATAGTAGCGCAGAAGATGCTAAATGCTTGACATGGCATCATGATGAAAGAATTAATGATGGAATGTTAAGACATCCAGCTGATTCGCCTCAATGGAAGACATTTGATAACAAATATCCAGAATTTGGCAAGGAATCAAGGAACTTACGCTTAGTACTTTCAACAAATGGAATGAACCCTCATGGTCTCCATAGTACTTCCCATAGTACATAGACCGTAGTTTTGATGATCTATAACCTCACCCATTGGTTATGCATGAAGCGCAAGTATATGATGTTGTCTATTTTGATATCAGGACCTCGCCAACCTGGTAACGATATTGATGTATATTTTGCTCCTTTAATCGAGGACTTAAAGTTTTTGTGGGAAGAGGGTGTTGATGTCTACTATGGAAGCAGAAATGCTAGTTTCGGATTGAAGGCTATGTTGTTTGGAAAAATCAATGATTTCCCAGCTTATGGCAACCTTTCTGAATATAGTGTGAAGGGAAAGTGTGTGTGTCCATGGTGTACCAATGACACCGATCATCTTCGATTGAGTCACTGTAAGAAGTCTGTTTAAATGGGGAATAGACGGTTTTTAGATCCAAATCATCGTTACAGATTGATGTCTGATTCATTCAATGGTGAAGTTGAAGATCGGTCTCCACCTCCTACATTGTAAGGTGTTGATGTACTAAAGATGTGGAAAATATTGAGACACAATTTGGTAAATACTTTGAAAAGTCTATTCCCACTAGAGTTTTTTTTTAAAATCAATCTTTTTTCAATTAGTTTATTAGAAGGATTTGTTTGTTAGGCATTTTATTGATCTAATGCACAATGAGAAAAATGTTGGTGCTAGTGTGATAAATACTTTGTTAGGTGACACATTAAAATCTAAAGATGGATTCAATGCACGAATGGACATGGTTGATATGGGAATCAGAGAAGAACTTGCACCTGTATTAAAGGATGGGAAAGCACTTTACATACCTTCTGCCGCTCACACTTTGTCTAAGCAAGAGAAGAGATTGTTACTCGAGACACTCCACTCAGTGAAGGTTCTAGAGGGGTACTAGTCTAACATACAAAGTCTTATATCTTCAGACGGGTTGAAATTGATGAATTTAAAATCAAATGATTATCATGTCATCATTGAGAATCTACTCCCAATTGCAATTCATGCTATTTTGCCAGAAAATGTACGTAATACCATTATAAAGTTATGTTGGTTTTTCAAAGCCATGAGTAGCAAGGTCATAGACCCGAGAAGTCTGTCAAGTCTACAAAAAATGATTGTAGAAAACACTTTGTGAGCTTAAGATGTATTTCCCACCGTCTTTCTTCAATATCATGATTCATTTGACTATACACTTGGTTTATGAGACGAGGATGTGTGGTCCTGCTCGTATGAGATGGATTTATGGCATGAAGCGGTATATGAAAGTGTTGAAAGGTTATGTGAGGAATAGGTATCGACCAGAAGCGTGCATCACTGAAACTTATTTTAGTTGAAAAAACAATAGAATATTGGTCTGAGTATATTCCAAATGTCCAAGCAATTGGACTTTCGAGTACTCGTCACACTAATAAGATTGATGGTGAAGGTGTAACGGGGGGTCAACCAATTTTGATCAGCCTCGAACAGCGGCGACGAGTGCACTTATGTGTACTACATAACACAATTGATGTTGTTCCTTATGTTTACAAGCACAAGTTGAGTATCTCAAAAGATTTTCCAGATAAAGGCCCTGATTAGATTGAAGTGGAGCACAATTCTACATTCATTGATTGGTATAAGGATCATATTCATAAAAAGATCTTTGAGAAAACTGATCCAGTATCGGAGAGGCTCAAGTTTTTGTCAAGAGGACCTGATGAGCATGTGTACTCTTACAAATATTATATCATCAATGGATACACATTCTACACTTGAGAACATGATGCAAGGAGTACTATGCATAATAGTGGGGTTTCTCTTAATGCCACCGCACTAAACCAGACAAATACGACATACTTTGGACAAATCATCAATATGTGGGAAATCGATTATATCGGATTTTGAGTTCCGGTTTTTTATTGTGGTTGTGTTAGCATTCCTGACGGGGTTCATGTTGAAAATTCTGGATTCATAAGGGTTGATTTAAAGAAAGTTGGGTACAAAGACGATTTATTTATTATGGCAGCATAAGCTAAGCATGTGTTTTATGTGAGTGATCCAGTTGATAAGAAGTGGTTCATTGTCATATTGTCGAACAAGTTCAATAATAGTTACCAAGTTAGTGACCACGTTGATGAGGATGTTGATACAATTAATGATCCTTTTGGGAACATGTATGTTTGCCCGAGCACTTACGATGATGATAATTATCAACGCTTATATTCAAGATATGATCATAATGAGGGTGGATATGTAAATCCAGATTTAGTTAATGTATCTGGTCATGAACGATCAGCAAAGTTAGCTACCAAGCGAAAGAAGATAGCTAAAGCCAAGAAGAAAAGTATGTCTTTTTTCTATTATATATTTGTAAATGCTTTCATAAAATTAAGTTGTTTATACTTGTTTGTGAATATAGAGTTCAATTATTCTATTAGCACCATTTTTTTGCGCCATGATTACAAGGAAGAGTGGAATATATTAATTTCTTTTCCGAAAGTATTTCAAGTTGCATTTCACAGAGTAGGTGATTGGAAAGTATACCCACAAATTTATATCAACTACAAGTACTATGTATGCAAGTTTTGTTGTCTTATTCAATATGTTATTCTTTATTTTACAGGATCATGACTACTGGATCGCAGAGCAAAGGTCGTGCTAGAGGGGATAGTCAGGATGGTTCTAGAGGAGGTGAGACAGGGGGCTCCGGTGATACTAGTGGCATGTGTGAGGTTAATTCTCGAGGACTAGTCATTATGGTGAATATTAAGAAAAAAAGGGCCAGAGGTGATGTAATAAAGGTGAATTTTAATGAAATAGGTCAACCAATTTGCAAAGAGTCGATGACCCTGACACATTTCGTTGGCTCTTGCTGTAAAAGAACTTTTACAATTTCGATTACTGATTGGCGTAATGCCCCTGAAAGAACAATATTGGGATGAAGTCAAGGTATATTTTTTTAATTTAGTACTTTTTTAAATTTAGTACTTTTTAAGTCTAAGTTTATGGTTGTAGTTAATATTGTCATATGTTGCAACAGGAAACATATGGGCTGGATGAATCAAAAAAGAAATTGATTCTTTCTAGTGCCGGTTACCTGCACAGAGTTTTTCGGGCAAGATTGAGGAATATTGCAAGAGATAGTGAGGGTAACTACTCGGATGAACCACCTTTCATATACTCGCAGTTGTCTTCTGTGTCTCTGTATTGGAAAATTTTCGTGAAACATTCATTGACTCTAGATTTTAAGGTAACGTCCACGTTATTACATTACTTTCAATATGAGGATTACAATTTAAATCGACTAATGACAACTTTCAATTGTGGGGAAAAAACAAAATAAACAAAGTGAGAGCGGAATCAATGGAGGCGCGATATAGGAAAGCATGTGTGGGTTATGCGCGGCTGAGAGAACAAATTGTATATATTAATTATCTATAATAGTATTATATAACTTCATTTACTTGACATTATCTTAATTGAGTTTTCATAATTTACTCAAGTACTCACGTGATTATTGTATTAGACATTACAAGGCCACATATATTGTAAATGAACTGATAATACAATAAACTTTTCAAATATTATGCAGTTCACATTGGGTATTGGTTGGTATCAATACCCAAACAGAGGTGATATACTTTATGGATACAGCTCCGAAATGCAGTTATTCATAACGTCCGGATTTGAAAAACTTTATTGAAAGGTAATTAGCTCTTCAATTTTTTTACATTACTAATTTATATATATATATATATATGTGTGTGTGTGTGTGTGTGTGTGTGTGTGTGTGTGTGAGTGTGTGTGTGTGTGTGTGAGAGTGTGTGTGTGTGTGTGTGTGTTTAATATTGTTTACTTTAAACAAAATAGGGGTATGTTAGGGTATCGGACTCTTCGAGGTGTTAGTCTCAGTAAGGCGGCATACAATATATTAAGTTGGTCAAATATTCAGGTATTTACTTTACAATTTTGAAAATTGTTATATATAAGATATGATAATAAATTAAAATTGGACGTTATTTTCCATAGTGTCCAAGGCAGATCGATAGCATTCATTGTGGTCATTATATTTGCTGTTTCATTGAGGATATTTCGAGTTCGGGTGATACAAGTATTTCTCTTTATGTAAGTATATCGATCTTCATTTTATACTTGAAAGTATGACAATATGAGGGGAAGTCGTGCCTTAAAGACTTTATATGTGTTTAAGATTCTTATATATGCATTATGTGATGTGTCGTTATGCATTAAATATTTAAATATGCCAAAATTTCATACATGTGATATATGTGAGGGGAAGTCGTGCCTTAGAGACTTCATATGTGTTTAAAAATTCATATATATGAATCATGTGATGTGTATACATTAAATTTTTAAATATGCTTAAATTTCATACTTATAATTTATGTGAGGGGAAGTTGTACCTTAAAGACTTCATATGTGTTTAAGATTCTTATTTATGTACTATGTGAGGGGAAGTCGAGCCTTGATGACTTCAAATGTGCTTTAAATTCATTGTTGTATATATTATCTGATTTTTGTAGTATTGTTCTTGATGAATCGAGACTGGGTAAATGCGGATCAATTATCTGAAGAGTATAAGAAAGGGGTGGAGGAGTTTTGTGAGTTGTAGATAAGCAAATCTGAATAGCTCACATCTGCTGTAGTTATAAACCACTAATTCTACCATATTTACCAATGATAGACAATATCCTCCGGGATCAGCAGGTCTCCCCCCTCCTTTCCGACTCTTCGATTTAAAGATGAGTCGTCTGTGGCCTGACTACCCAACCTAAGAGCGAACAACTAATGTGTTCCCGCGACATCCTCCTTCTAATGAACTTTTCATAGGAAATTGGTGAAAATACATTGTTATGATCTAGGTCATTGTTCATATCCAACCATATTTGTATTAGGTTATTTGTGTAAGTATATATGTTTATTTATTGGACGTTTCTATTTTGTAACGACCCGTTTGGTCGTTTAACACTTTAAGACTACGAAAAGGGTATGAGACTACGTGATAATTAGTTATATAATTTTTAATATATGAAATGAGGCATGAAATTAATTAAATGAATTAGTGGGCCAAGCCCACAACTTGGTAGGGATGCACGATTTTTACAAATAAAAAGAAGATGAGGACGGCCAAGAAGGAAAATTAGAATACAAGAAAATAAAATAAAAACATAAAAAAAAGCGTGACAAACAACAAACAAAGAGAAAGAAAAGAAAAACCTAGTGTCAAGAAGCAAAGATAACACGACAGCAAGGGAAAAGAAAAGAAAGAAAGAAAAGAAGAAAAGAAAGAAAGAGAAGAGAAAACCCTATCAGCAGGAAACGAGAAGGAAACATTCTATTAAATTCAGGCTAGAATCTACGTTTATGGTTGAGTTAATCTATTTATAATCCATATAATGATATGTTGTAGAATGAAATCAATTTTGTTTTAAGGAGTCATTAAACGAAAATTCTACAATCCGTTTGTACAAGAGAAACTTGAGGGATTATCATTACAGCAGTTGGTAAAAACGTGAAAACTGTATGAATCTATTTATAGTATGAAAGTATGGGCTAGATGAAGTTGTATATTTCTCTTTTCCTGTCAGTTTGATATCTTACGGAGAAAAATCCGACTTATAGTTTGAAAGTTATGAATGTTTAAAGTTCCAGCCCTATTTTACCGAAATCCAGGCGACACAGCATATAAAGCGTGAAAATTGTACAAATCCGTAAGGGATATGAAAATAAGGGCTGAAATAAAGTTGTAGATTACTACATTCCCGTTAGTTTGATATCTTGCAGAGATAAATCCGGCCTATGGTTTGAGAGTTATGACTGTTTGAAGTTTCTGCCTTGTTTTATAAAAATTCTGGCGACACAGATTTCATAGGGTTGTTTCTTTCATAAATTTTCACCAAGCTACACTAAGTATTGTCATGTGGGATTCGGCATAATAAGATATCCTAGTGTTGCCTTCGATGGGGTACAATAAACACCTGATTTGGAGTTACGAATTTAATGTTATATCCTTTATAAGCGGGAGATACGAGAAAGTAATATTAATTGAATTTTCTGAAGTTATGCTAATATTTTTATATGTGTAGGGGTTTAGTCATACAATTGAAATAGTAAAATTATTGTTAATAAAAATATAGCAATATGGGTGTCCTTAGATTCGTATTATAACGTAGTTTACATATTTTCTAGATTTTAATCGTTGAGAGGCTCTACGCAAGGGAAAGACATTGTCTTGATTGTTCGTGGCACCCGCTGGGCATTGAGGTAGGTTATGGTTTACTTTAGTTAGACTCTGATTAGAAAATTGTATGTAGTCGTAGGAAGTGACGGGGATAGCATGATAGACCTTCGGGCAGGAAGTGGAGATGAATTACTATTACGTTTGTTCCGTCAGCTGTTATGTGGGCTTGTCGTCATATGTGTTATTTTTTGTGATTATCACCTGATTTGACTTGTACTTGTTGATTGTATATGGGTGACACGTGTTGAGACTTGATATCATGTCTGACATACTTTCCATATTATTTTGTGATGATGGTGAGGTGAGAGACAGAGAGTGATTGCCTCCGAGGTTTCTGCCGGAGAGCAGGAGTGATTGCCTCCGAAGTTTCTGCCGGAGAGCGGGAGTGATTGAGAGTGATTGCCTCCGAGATTTCTGCCAGAGAGCGGGAGTGATTGTCTCCGAGGTTTCTACCGGAGAGCGGGAGTGAGAGAGGTGACTATTGCATTGCATCGCATTCATCCACATTGCATTGCATTGCCTCCGAGGTTTCTGCCGGAGAGCGTGAGTGATTGCCTCCGAGATTTTTTCTGTCGGAGAGCGGGAGTGATTGCCTCCGAGGTTTCTGCCGGAGAGAGGGAGTGATTGAGAGTGATTTCCTCCGAGGTTTCTGCCGGAGAGCGGGAGTGATTGCCTCCGAGGTTTCTGCCGGAGAGCGGGAGTGAGAGAGGTGACTATTGCATTGCATTGCATTCATCCACATTGCATTGCATTGCATTCATCCACTCATACTTTGACTGATCATTTGGTGAACTGTATCTGTCTTGGTTGATTTCATGATTTCTTTACGCTTTATTTGTATATGATACGTGATCATGCCTGATTGCTGCTCTATGTGTTACTTGTTGGTTTCAACTTCTTCATGTGTTATCTAATCACTGTCGGCCTATGATGCTTACCGGTACTAGTGTTGTACGGATACTACTCTTGCTGCACTTTTGCTGAGTGCAGAGTACGATCCAGGTTCTAGTTCTACGCCTGGGGCTGATTCGCGAGGTGGACATTTCTAGTCATTAGGGTGAGCTACTTGGTCGTCCGTGGCCCCTGAAGGGTTCCTAGTTAATTTCATTTACTTTGTTAGTTGACAGACAGTATGTAGCCTTCGGGCCTTTTTCAGACTTTTATTCCAGACCATGTATAGTGCTCTTGTACCCGTTTTGACAAGATTTTGGGGAATTTAGTTTTTAAGACTTGATAGCTCTTCTTCTTTATTTTATTTCCGCTGATTTAAATTTTTAATGAAAACGTGGTGCGCTTACTCGGGGAAATGGGATAGGTGTCATCACGACTCGTGATTTGGGTCGTGACAAAGTTGGTATCAGAGCTTCTAGGTTAATCAGTCTAATGAGTACAAGCGCAATGTCTAGTAGAGTCTTGCAGATTGGTACGTAGACGTTCGTACCCATCCTCGAGAGGCTATAGGACATTTAGGAAACACTCCACTTTTTTTCTCTTTTCGTGCTAGTTCAATCCGATTGGTATCTGGTTCATTCTTTTTGTGCGAGTTCAATCCGATTGGTATCTGGTTCATTCCTTTCATGCTAGTTCAGTCCGATTGGTATCTGGTTCATTATTTTCGTGCAAGATTATTCAAATTGATATCTCCCCCATGGTTCTATGGTACTCAAGGGGAGGCGGTAATCTTTCAGTAGAGAGTGTGTTGCCGGTTCACTTGAGATTTTGAAGAGGTGATATAAATGGGTCATTTTGGGCTAAAATCTTGTTGATTTTGTGAGATATACCACATTTGTTAGATGTGCAAGGCTGATGGGTGGTGCTAGCATGACATATTCTATGGGCTAGGACATCGTAGATGGGGCGAATTCATTAGGTTGTCATGGAACAAGGCTACTCCATTTATAAAGCAAATGTTAAATGAATAAGAATTTTGTAAAGTTGACTATGTCGTGGGCTACGGGGAGTATAATGATCGACTAATGATGATGGACGTAGGGATGAATAAGTGTGAAAGTTTATCACTTTAGGGGTTATCTACTGTTGCACCTAATCTTAGAAAGGATATATGTGGGTATTGTATATGTTCTTAGGACTCGAAAAGTTCTTACAATTACCCGTGACGTGAATCTGTGATTTGCTAAGGGCGTTAAAGTTCAGAAAAATAAGAGAAGATATGGGCATCACTTAAGGACCCTCGAGCGAGGTGTTAATCAATAAGAACAATTAAAGTGGTAGATCAAGTTACATCTTAGTTAATTCAAGTTGTGAAGAGCGTTTTGAAAATTGAATTAAGGATTAGTAATATCGGTTGAGGCCAAGAGAAGTGAACTCACTATAGGACTTCCGGCATGGATATGGAGTTAGGTATGGATTATGGAGGCGTTGTCATGCGTCATTTGGTTAGAGTGTAATTGATAAATATGACTGAAGAGGGAAGTATATGGAACTTGACCAAGTGTTATGACGAAGTGTCATGGGGTTTTGCGATTGGTGACTGGTAAGGTGTAATATTCAGATGACTAACATGATAAGATTGATGGAAAGGCGATGTGTTAGTACCAAGATAGGTAATTTCCTAGTATTATTTAATTGATGGGCTAGAGTTGATAAATAAGAGAAAATCTTGGAATCTCTGCAACTTGTAGTTGATGCATATTTTTGAGGTGAAATTGTGTCATGATAGTAGATTATGTCGAAACGTTCCTATCTTGATAGCATGATTGAACATTTCAAGTATGAATAACATAGGGATAGGATTAAGATATGTAAATCTTAAGATTGGGTACTTTTGGATTTTTGTAAGGGTGTAATGAGACATCGCACTAAGAGTTGTTACGATTGTGAAGGGTAGGAGGCCACTTGGGAGACCGAGGCGGATATGCGGAGTAGATATCCTCCGTTGTTCGACAGTTCAGGTACCTCTTTTCCTCCATCCCTACCTTGTCGCTCGAGGACAAACAATTGTTTGATTGGTATCTAATGTAACGACCCGTTTGGTCGTTTAACACTTTAAGACTACGAAAAGGGTATGAGACTACGTGATAATTATTTATATAATTTTTAATATATGAAATGGGGGATGAAATTAATTAAATGAATTAGTGGGCCAAGTCCACAACTTGGTAGGGTTGCACGATTTTTACAAATAAAAAGATAGGGTATATGAACAAGACTAATAAGAAGTTAGGGGATTTCTTAACTTACTTATGTTATGTATGATAGCCGGTTGAGCTAGGGTAAGAGTATAAATGAGGGGTAAACCCCCAAGACGTTATACCACATTCTCCAGGGTAAGAGTATAAATGAGGGGTAAACCCCCAAGACGTTATACCACCTTCTCCAGGGTAAGAGTATAAATGAGGGGTAAACCCCCAAGACGTTATACCACCTTCTCTAGGGTAAGAGTATAAATGAGGGGTAAACCCCCAAGACATTATACCACCTTCTGAGTATGATTGTGGGGTAAACCCCCAAGACATTATACCACTCCATGGATTTGCTACCCATGATTTGATCGTGAGTCTCCTATTTTTATGTTGTAAGTATACTCTTATTTACTCTCATTGTTAGTAAGGCACGGTGAACTGTAATTTGATTTTCATACATGTCTCCGGCTCTGTTTTAGACTCATGATGTAATTACAGTATTTTCCAGTTTTACATACTTAGTACATATTGTGTACTGACCCCCTTCCTCGGGGGTTGCGTTCAATCTGCGGTAGGGAGTAGCGGTGGTGGATCCTCATTCTTAGGATCACTGATCAGGTGTCAGAAGCTCTATTTTTCCGGAGGCTTATTACTTTTTGTACGGTTTTCCCTGATGTTGTAGATATTATGTACATTCAGGGGTATGGCGGGGCCCTGTCCCGCCGTTGTTGTTTATCCTAGAGGTTTGTAGTAATATTTGTGGTTTGGGCTGTAAGATCAAGGTTGTACTATATTTTGGTTATGTATATTTTATGGAAGGCAGCCTTATCGACTAGCCTGTGATGTTATTATCTAAGCATGCTTATGTGTTGTGTATGTTCCACTGCTATTCTCTGATGGTTACCTGAGAGGTGCCCAGGTAGGGCACCAGTCGCGGCCCGGGGTCGGGTCGTGACAAAAAGTGATATCAGAGCAGTTAGTCCTCGGAAAGTGTCTACAGACCGTATCTAGTAGTGTCTTGATTATCGGTGTGTTGTGCACCACATCTATAATCAGGAGGCTACAGGATATTTAGGATTGGTTTCCATTCTTTCACTCTAAGATCGTGCAATAGAGCTGTGTTATAGGTTGAACTCCTTTTGACATATTTTTATGTATCAGTTATGCCTCCACGCAAGGCAACCGCGGCCCAGAAGGGCAAGGCAGCTGAGGGAGCTGCTAGTAGGACATAGAGGGTTACAAGGGCAAAGGCCCAGTCTTTACCTGAGATGATGTTTCGGACGGCGAGTTCCACGACGTCGCCAACTCAGAGATTGGGCGGCGTGGCTTCGAGACCGCAGTACTGAGCCTCGATTACGGCTGGAAGCGAGTATATGGGCTCTGAGAGATGGCGATTATTAGCCGTGATCGTGGCAAGCGGGGAGAGGCGAGCGGAGAGCAGCGATTCGGTTGTACCGTAGTTCACCCAGATCGATAGCGAGACTTGGGACTTTTGAGTTGCAGCCACCGTGAGTTCTATGGGTCGAGGCGAGGATGTTCCTCGGAGTTTATCAAGCGATTCTGAGGATCATGAGAGTGATCAAGGCCTCGGAGACAGAGTCGGTAGTTTTGGGTTCACATCGGCTGCGTGATACCGCAGTTGACTGGTTTGATTCATGGGAAATGTCCCGGGGGGAGCATGCACTTCCAGCTGTTTGGGACGAGTTCTCAGAGGCGTTTCTTAGCCATTTCTTGCCTCCGCAGATGAGGAGAGCTCGGGTCGATAGATTTCTGACGTTGAGACAGAGTGGGCGGACGGTCCGGGAGTACAACATAGAGTTTGACTCATTGGCTCGGTATGTACCCGCTTTAGTGGCAGACATGGAGGACAGAGTGCACCGCTATGTCACAGGGCTCGATGATTACTTAGCAGAGAGTTGCGCGGGAGTAGCTCTTCAGTCGGGCATGGACATTGCCGCGTCTGAGCTTATGCGCAGGTGTGAGAACGAGGGGCGGCGGATTGATAGATATCGGCGAAGAGGGCGGGACAGAGGTCCTCTGGTAGTTTTCGAGGTAGACAACCTCGGCAGACGGATTGCACCTCACCTGGTTGAGCGCTCCACCGTCTTTCGTGCATCCAGTATTGAGGCGGGGCGGGCTTGGGTTCCCGGAGGAACGAGTTCGGCCAGACGAGGCCACCTATGCCTCGGTGTGGTCGATGTGGTGATTACCATCATGGGGGGTGTCGTGTTCCTCCAGGAGCTTGTTACTCTTGTGGCCAGCAGGGCCATTTGAAGAGAGATTGTCCAGGCAGGCGGGAGTGTTATGGTTCAGCGATGGTCGATTCTTTGGATCTTCGTCTTCGGTGGTCATGCGCCCCGGATGGCAGGGTGTTCACGGGCCAGCAGGCCGCGACAGAGTTCATGGTAGGGGTCCCAGTTCCAGCGTTCCTCAGAACCGCATTTATGCTATGTCGGTAGTCGGGACTGGGAGGCGTCACGGATGTAAATCACGGTACATTATTGGTTTCATGTTGTGATGTATATGCTTTGATAGATCGAGTTCTACCTTGTCCTATATATCTCCTCATATTCTTTGGTAGAATAGGGCAGAGCCCGAGTCCATAAAACCTTTTGAGGTGGCTACGCCAGTAGGTGATTCGGTGGTAGCTGAGCGGGTATATAAGGCTTGCCCAGTGACTATATACGGTCGACAGACTCTAACCGACTTGATAGAGTTGTATATGACGGACTTCGATGTGATTATGGTATGGATTGGCTAGCGTCTTGCTATGCCAATGTGGACTGTAGAGAGAGATTGGTACGGTTCCAGTTTCCTAGTGAGCCGGTTATCGAGTGGAAGGGGAATACTGTGTCGCCGAGGGGTAGGTTTATTTCTTACCTCAAGGCTAGGAAGATGGTGCGGAAGGGGTATATCTACCATATAGTTCGGGTCTTCGATATTGAGGCCGAGATACCAGACCTTCAGTCAGTTCCAGTTGTTAGAGAGTTTCCAGACGTATTCCCAGACGATCTCCCGGGTATCCCTCCTGAGAGGGAGATTGAGTTTGGCATTGATACATCGCCAGACACTCGACCTATATCTATTCCGCCCTACAGGATGACACCTGCTGAGTTGAGAGAGTTGAAAGACCAGCTGAAGGATTTGCTGGAAAAAGGCTTTATCAGGCCTAGTGTTTCTCCCTGAGGAGCGCGTTTTATTTGTAAAGAAGAAGGATGGGACGCTGTGTATGTGTGTTGATTACAAGCAGCTGAATAAGGTAACTATCAAGAACAGATACCCTCTTCCCAGGATTGATGATTTGTTTGACGATTCTGCGAGTGCGAGTGTTTCTACAAGATAGACTGCGGTCCGTTATCATCAGTAGTTAGAGAGGCAGATATCCCAAAGCGCATTCGGGACCGGTATGGGCACTATGAGTTCAGTGTGATGTCTTTCGGGTTGACCAACGCCCCAGCAGTATTCATGGATTTGATGAACCGGGTGTTCAAGTCATTCTTGGATATGTTCGTTATAGTATTCATTGATGATATCCTAGTGTATTCACGCACAGAGCAGGAGCATGCAGATCATTTGAGGGTGGTATTGGAAGTCCTCCGGGACCGGCAGTTATATGCCAAATTTTTGAAATGCGAGTTTTGGTTGATTTCAGTGGCTTTCTTAGGGCATGTTATCGGGGCCGATGGTATTCGGGTTGATACATCAAAGATTGAGGCGGTCAAGACTTGGCCTAGACCCACTACACCGACGGAGTTGCGCAACTTTTTGGTCCTTGCGGGTTATTATCGGAGATTTGTGGAGAAGTTTGCTTCCATCTCAGCACCTTTGACTAGGCTGACTCAGAAAGCAGCTATATTCCGGTGGACGGATGCTTGTGAGGAGAGCTTCCAGTTGCTGAAGGAGAAATTGACAACCGCCCCAGTTCTTACTCTTCCAGAGGGTTTAGATGGATATGTGGTTTATTGTGATGCGTCGGGTGTCGGGCTCGGGTGTGTGCTGATGCAGCACGGTAAAGTTATAGCTTACGCATCTCGACAGCTTAGGAAGCATGAGAAGAATTACTTCACCCATGACTTAGAGTTGGCAGCAGTGATTCATGCCTTGAAGATCTGGAGACATTATTTATATGGAGTTCATGTGGATATTTACACAGACCACAAGAGTCTCCAGTATATCTTCAGCCAGAGGGAGCTGAACTTGCGGCAGAGACGGTGGTTAGAGCTACTTAAGGATTATGATGTTGATATCCTATACCACCCAGGGAAGGCCAATGTAGTTGCAGATGCCCTTAGTCGCAGATCGATGGGTAGTCTGTCAGGTGTGCAGCCAGAGAAGAGGGGCATGGTCCGCGAGTTACATCAACTAGCAAACCTTGGGGTTCGTTTGGTTGATTCTGATAGCAGTGGGGTTCGGGTTCGAGAGGTTGCCGAGTCTTCCATCGTCGAGGAGGTGAAGAGGCGACAGTATGAGGATCCGATTATGGTACGGTATCGAGATACGGCTCTTCGGGAGGAGAAGAGTCTATTTGAGGTAGCACCTGATGGGGTGCTAAGATTTGAGGGCAGGTTATGTGTACCCGATGTAGCAGGACTTCGTCAGCAGATTTTGGGGGAGGCACACAGTGCTCGTTACTCTATTCACCCGGGGTCGATTAAGATGTACCATGACCTCAGGTGTATCCATTGGTGGGATGGCCTGAAGAGGGACATTGCAGAGTTTGTTGCGCAGTGTCCGAATTGTCAGCAGGTCAAGGTTGAGCACCAGAAGCCCGGTGGGATATTGCAGGCTATTGATATTCCGACTTGGAAGTGGGAGGTGATCAATATGGACTTTATTACAGGGTTACCTCACACTCAGAGGAAGCATAATTCCATCTGGGTTATTGTCGACAGGCTGACGAAATCAGCCAATTTTCTTCCGATCGGGGCGACTTTTTACGAGGATTATGCTAGATTGTATATCAGAGAGATTGTGAGACTGCACGGAGTTCCTATATCGATTATTTCAGACAGAGAAGCCCAGTTCACGGCTAACTTCTGGAGGTCTTTCCATAAGGGATTAGGGACACAGATGAGTATCAGTACTGCATTCATCCTCAGACCGACGGACAGGCCGAACATACTATCCAGACACTTGAGGAAATGTTGCGGGCCTGTGTTATCGATTTCAGAGGTAGCTGGGAGGATCATTTACCTCTTGTGGAGTTTGCATATAACAACAGCTACCATTCTAGTATCCATATGGCGCCTTATGAGGCCTTATACGGGAGGAAGTGCAGGTCACCGATAGGCTGGTTTGAGGTGGGAGAAGTTCAGTTAGTCGGGCCAGACTTGATTCAGCAGGCAGTGGATAAGGTGAAGCTTATCCAGGAGCGGTTATTGTCAGCTCAGAGTCGACAGAAGTCGTATGCAGATCATCGGCGTCGACACTTGGAGTTTGAGGTGGATGATTGGGTCTTCCTGAAGGTATCACCCATGAAGGGCGTGATGAGATTTGGGAAGAAAGGGAAACTTAGCCCAAGGTATATTGGGCCTTATCAGATTGTCCGTAGGTGTCACGACCCAACCCCGGACCCGTGACTGGTGCCTTACCCCGGGCACCCTTGTGATACCACATCAGAGAAAACCAGCGGAAATAACTCACAACAAGAACCCATACAGAATATAAAGCAGGCTAACCCAAAATGGCTACCTTTAAATATAACAAAAACTAAACAGTTACATCCGTATCAACCCAATTTATAACAGGACTACAGGCCTCTAAGAGTGTGTAACCACTATGACGGGACAGGGCCCCGTCATACCCCTGAATGTACATAATATCTACAACATCAGGGAGAACCGTACCAATAGTCAAGCTTCCGGAGAAATGGAGCTTCTGACACCTGAGCAAATATCCTAAGAATGAGGATCCACCACCTGCTTGCCCCTACCTGCGGCATGAACGCAGCCCCCGAGGAAGGGGGTCAGTACACGAAATGTACCAAGTATGTAAAACTGTAAAATACTGTAAAATATCATAAGTCTAAAATAAGCTGGAGTCATAGATGAAAATCAAATTACATTGCACTGTGCCTTACTAACAATGAGAGTAACAAGTATAAACTTTACTGCATAAAAATTGGAGGCTCATGATCAAAACAGAGTCTTTTGCCCGTAGTATCATTAAGCAGTCCTACTACTGGGACTATTTCACCCGCATAGGTCATGTGGACCCGCATGAGGTCATCCGCCTCGCATGGGACTATTTCACCCGCATGGACCCGGTGGGCCCGCATGAGTACAAGCGCCGCACTCGCATCATGGGTAGAAAATCCATGGCATAAATAGTAATAATAATACTAATACATAACTCATCACAACCGGCTATCATACATAACGTAAGCGCTACCGGCTTATCATAACGTAAGCAAGTTAAGAATATCTCCTAACTTCTTATTAACATTATTAATATACCCTCTCATTTTAGTTTACTTAAGGCACTAACGTGTCATTTAAGAGAAAATCCGGGAATTCAACCCAAGTACCACGTACCTCTAACCTTTTAAGAAAACTCCTTTTTACATAAAACTCCCAAGATACTAATAACCGTAGTATCAAGTCAAGACTACTTTTCAAGACAAGTCACGTTTTCCTTTAGAAATGTAATAGGCTTCTAAATCAAGTGATTCCATTTCTTTTAAAACCTTAGGCAATCAATGCCTTAAAAACAATTTGCCTTTCACAACTTCAAATCATTTGTCCGTACTTATTTTACTTAGAGTAAATCTTTCTTTATTAACCTTCCATAAAGCTAATATAACCAACTTCCCATAAAGTCGTTGTATTAACTTTATACGTTATTCAAACACGTTTCCCTTATGTCCAAGGGACTTATACTTTTAAAACGAAACAAGTATCATATACTTAAAACACTTCAAGTCCCTTAACTTTGAACTTAAGACATCATTAAAACAAGTGAGTAATATCAAAGTCTTGTACGTCTACCGTACTACATAGATGCAATTATTCATGCTCAAGAGGTAGGAAAGTTCCACATACCTCTTCGGGTCAATCCACTTGCTAAGTCCAAAACATCGCACGTAATACGTCAACCTATAATGACCATAATACGTTTATTAACCTCTAATTTCAACGTAGAATATTCCAAGTGCAAAGTTACTAAATTCTATGGAAAATCGGGAAGCATTTCCTTTGTTTCTACATACTTTGCCACATTTTTCAAGGTCGAAATTCAACATCCAAATGCCACTTTTAAGGCCCAACAGTCCAATCAACACAAAGGGGATTACACACCTAATCTTGAGTGTGTAAAATTCTGCCCCACAATACATAACAATTAACTTAACAAGTTTAAGGTAGTATTTTGGCTACAACATGCTCACATAACCTTCTTATCCAATTCTTTCATATCCAACCCATATTTCTTACATGCAATTTATCTAAGAGCAATATTTTCAACTACAAATTATTTCTTCTTCACATGCAACACCAAAAACCAACAAGGAGAGAAGGAATTGTTACCTTAGAACTTTAGTCAAATATTCCAACAAATTCACTAGCCTCTTTTCCACAATCACCACCACAAGAACTCCTACAAGCTTGCCAACAAGTTTCCTTCTTGCCACACTTTTCAGATTTTTCTCAAGCTTTGATTTCCTCTTGATTTTCTAGAGAGAAGGAAGAGCTTTTATCTTTAGAGAGAGAGAAGAACTTGAAGAATTACCATGTCTTCAAGACTTGGTCAATAAGTAGTACATGAAAAATCAAATGGGGGGGGGGGACACTTGTCACCCTCCCATGGCCTTTTTTAAAACAAAACAGTTCAGATTTTTCCACTCAACATCGCAGAACCCGCCTCGGCGCCGCGGCGCTACAGCCGGCGCGACGGCGCTGAAACAGCCGAGACTCCTCAGAACTTCCGCGCGCTGGAGATTGCGACCTGCATCCGGCGCGACCACCGTGGCTCTCGACCGAAATATTTTTACGTCCAATGCGCCGAACTTGAAACTTCCCTAACTTTCTACTCTGATGTCCTATCGACGAACGGTTGGTTGCGTTGGGAACTAGACTCAACGAACTACGTACTAGGCCTTTGAAACACCTAGTAACTCTCAATGTAACTGGACATACACCGCCTCAAAGTTGACTAAAAACCCACCCGAAACAGTCCGTCAAAATTTAAGTCTTAACTCATTTCGTACGTCCCCATAAGCAGGACCTGAACTACGGGGTGTAACATTCTCCCCCCCCCCCCTTAGAAACATTCATCCCGAATGTTCCTTCTAGGCTTACTCAAATCATGATATCGACATAGACCCTCTTAATTATTCTTCTTGCAAATAAAGACGCTTCACATGGCCTCAACAATACTTAAGCATAATTGTTAAATTTAAAAACTAACAATCAGGAAAGTGAGTTACCTGGAGGTGTAGGGAACAAGTGAGGATACTTCTTCATCATGTCCTCCTCCGTTTCCCATGTCATTTCCTCCCTGTTCTCGTTCCGCCATAAGACCTTGACGGAAGCCACATCCTTTGTCCGTAGTCACCTAACTTGTCGATCGAGTATCGCTATGGGACTCTCCTCATATGATAACCCCTATATCACCTGGACATCACAAATCAGGTTCACTCTAGCTGGATCTCCAATACATTTCCGCAACATAGACACATGAAAGACTGGATGTACTGCCTCCAGATCGGACGGCAGATCCAACTCATAGGAAACCTTGCCTACCCTACGGACAATCCGATAAGGCCCAATGTACCTTGGGCTAAGTTTCCCTTTCTTCCCAAATCTCATCACATCCTTCATGGGTGATACCTTCAGGAAGACCCAATCATCTACCTCAAACTCCAAGTGTCGACGCCGATGATCTGCATATGACTTCTGTCGACTCTGAGCTGACAATAACCGCTCCTGGATAAGCTTCACCTTATCCACTGCCTGCTGAATCAAGTCTGGTCCGACTAACTGAACTTCTCCCACCTCAAACCAGCCTATCGGTGACCTACACTTCCTCCCGTATAAGGCCTCATACGGCGCCATCTGGATACTAGAATGGTAGCTGTTGTTATAAGCAAACTCCACCAGAGGTAAATGATCCTCCCAGCTACCCCTAAAATCAATAACACAAGCCCGCAGCATATCCTCAAGTGTCTGGATAGTACGCTCGGCCTGTCCGTCGGTCTGAGGATGAAACGCAGTACTGAGACTCACCTGTGTTCCTAGTCCCTTCTGGAAAGACCTCCAGAAGTTAGCCGTGAACTGGGCTCCTCTGTCTGAAATAATTGATATAGGAACTCCGTGCAGTCTCACAATCTCTCTGATATACAACCTAGCATAATCCTCAGCCGAAAAAGTCGTTCTGACTGGCAGAAAGTGGGCTGATTTCGTCAGCCTGTCGACAATAACCCAGATGGAATCATGTTTCCTCTGAGTGTGAGGTAATCCTGTAATAAAGTCCATATTTACCACCTCCCACTTCCAAGTCGGAATATCAATAGCCTGCAATAGCCCACCGGGCTTCTGGTGCTCAACCTTGACCTGCTGACAATTTGGGCAATGCGCCACAAACTCTGCAACGTCCCTCTTCAGGCCATCCCACCAATAGATACACCTGAGGTCATGGTACATCTTAGTCGACCCAGGGTGAATAGAATAATGAGCACTGTGTGCCTCCCCTAGAATCTGCTGATGAAGTCCTGTCACATCGGGAACACACAACCGGCCCTCAAATCTTAGCACCCCATCAGGCGCTACCTCAAATAGACTTTTCTCCTTCTTAAGAGTTGCATCGTGATACCGTACCATAATCGGATCCTCATACTGTCGCCTCTTCACCTCCTCGACAATGGAAGACTCGGCAACCTCTCGAACCCGAACTCCATTACTATCAGAATCAACCAAACGAACCCCAAGGCTCGCTAGCTGATGTAACTCTCGGACCATATCCCTCTTCTCTGGCTGCACACCTGACAGACTACCCATCGATCTGCGACTAAGGGCGTCTGCAACTACATTGGCCTTCCCAGGGTGGTATAGGATATCAACATCATAGTCCTTAAGTAGCTCCAACCACCGTCTCTGCCGCAAGTTCACTCCTCCGTCGAAGATATACTGGAGACTCTTGTGGTCTGTGTAAATATCCACATGAACTCCATATAAATAATGTCTCCAGATCTTCAAGGCATGTATCACTGCTGTCAACTCTAAGTCATGCGTGGGATAGTTCTTCTCATGCTTCCTGAGCTGTCGAGATGCGTAAGATATAACTTTACCGTGTTGCATCAGTACGCACCCAAGCCCGACACCCGACGCATCACAATAAACTACATATCCGTCTAAACCCTATGGAAGAGTAAGAACTGGGGCGGTCGTCAATTTCTCTTTCAGTAACTGGAAACTCTCCTCACAAGCATTCGTCCATTGGAACATAGCTGCTTTCTGAGTCAGCCTAGTCAAAGGTGTTGAGATGGAAGCAAACTTCTCCACAAATCTCCGATAAAAACCTGCAAGGCCCAAAAAGTTGCGCACCTCCGTCGGTGTAGTGGGTCTACGCCAAGTCTTGACTGCCTCAATCTTAGTTGTATCAACCCGAATACCATCGGCCCCGATAACATGCCCTAAGAAAGCCACTGAAGCCAACCAAAACTCGCATTTCGAGAACTTGGCATACAACTGCCAGTCCCGGAGGACTCTCAATACCGTCCTCAAATGATCCGCATGTTCCTGCTCTGTGCGCGAATAAAACAGGATATCATCAATGAATATTATAACGAACATATCCAAGAATGGCTTGAACACCCGGTTCATCAAATCCATGAATACTGCTGGGGCGTTGGTCAACCCGAAAGACATCACCCTGAACTCATAGTGCCCATACCGGATCCTGAATGCAGTCTTTGGGATATCTGCCTCTCTAACTCGCATCTGGTGATAACCAGACCGCAGATCTATCTTAGAGAAACACCTCGCACCCTGCAACTGGTCAAACAAATCATCAATCCTGGGGAGGGGATATCTGTTCTTGATAGTTACCTTGTTCAGCTGCCTGTAATCAACACACATACGTAGCGTCCCATCCTTCTTCTTTATAAATAAAACTGGCGCTCCCCAGGGAGAAAAGTTTGGCCTGATAAAGCCTTTTTCCAGCAAATCTTTCAGCTGGTCTTTCAATTCTTTCAACTCAGCAGGTGCCATCCTGTATGGCGGAATAGATATCGATCGAGTGTCTGGCGCCATATCAATGCAAAATTCAATCTCCCTCTCAGGAGGATACGGAGCTTCGTGCGGGAATACGCCTGGAAACTCTCTAACGGCCAATGGCGATCAAGGTCGGTATCTCGACCTCGTTGTCGAATACCGAACCATATGGTAGATATACCCTTCCGCACCATCTTCCTAGCCGAGGTAAGAAATAAACCTACCGCCGGCGGCGATATTCCTTCCACTCGATAGCAGGCTCGCGAGAATTGGAACCGTACAATCTCTCTCTAAAGTCAACATTGGAGTAGCAAGACGCTAGCCTATCAATACCCATAATCACATCATATTCCATCATATCCAACTCTATCAAGTCGCTCAGTGGTCGGACGGTAGTAAATAGTCACCGGGCAAGCCTTATATACCCGCTCGGCTACCACCGAATCACCATGGCGTAGCCACCTCAAAAGGTTTTATGGACTCGGGCTCTATCCACTATTCTACCAAAGAATATGAGGAGATATATAGGACAAGGTAGAACACGGATCTATCAAAGCATATCATCACAAAGATGAAACCAATAATGTACTGTGGCGACATCCGGTGGCGCCTCACGGTCCCGGGTTTGGACATAGCATAAATGCGGTTCGAGGACCGTGGGCTGGGACCCTACCACGACCCTGCGGCGGCTGCTGGCGTGAACACCACGCCTCGGCGCATGCCGTCGAGACGAAGATCCAAAGCCCGACCACTATCGGTGAACCATAACACTCCCGCCACCGTCGGGACAATCTCTCCTCAAATGGCCTGCGTCACAAGAGTAACAAGCTCACGGAGGAACACGACACCCTCATGTGGCAATCGCCACATCGACCACAGGAGGTATAGGTGGCCTCGTCATCGGAACTCGGTCCTGCAGGAACCCAAGCCACGGAACCACTGTCCCGCCTCAATGCCTGCGTCAGGAGGATGGTGGAGGCGCTCGAGCCGGCGAGGTGCAAATCCGTCTCGCTTGAGGTTGTCTACCTCGAAAACTACCAGAGGACCCTGCTGTCCTGGCCCTCTTCTGCTGATACCTATTAATCTGTCGGCCCCTGCGTTCCTCACACCCAAGTGCATAAGCCTGCATGCGGGCAATGTCCATGCCCGGCTGAAGAGCTACTCTCGTGCAACTCTCTGCTAAGTAGTCATCGAGTCCTGTGACATAGCGGTGTACTCTGTCCTCCATATCTGCTACTAAAGCGGGTACATACCGAGCCAATGAGTCAAACTCTACGTTGTACTCCCGAACCGTCCGCCCACTCTGTCTCAGTGTCAAAAATCTATCGGCCCGAGCTCTCCTCATCTGCGGAGGCAAGAAATGGCTAAGGAACGCCTCTGAGAACTCGTCCCAAACCGCTGGAAGCGCATGCTCCCAGGACGGCTCATGAATCAAACGGCCAAGCTGCGGTATCACGCAGCCGATGTGAACCCAATACTACCGACTCTGTCTCCGAGGCCTTGATCACTCTCATGATCCGCTGTAACTGCCGGATAAACTCCTGAGGATCATCCTCAGGCCTCGACCCATAGAACTCTGGTTGGCTGCAACTCAAAAAGTCCCTCAGTCTCAAGCTATCAGATCTGGGGTGGGCCACGGGTACAACCGGAACCGCTGCCTCCAGTCTGTCCTCCTGCCTTGCCACGATCCTGGCTAATAACTGGGCCATCTCCTTGTAACCCATCACCTATGCTCGGTGTATGGCGGAGGCTCAGTCTGCGCGGTCTCGATGGCGGCTGCTGCTGCCGAACTCTCTTTGGGGGTGGCGACGTCGTGGAACTCGCCGTCGGAAACATCATCTCCGGTAAAGACTGGGCATGTGCCCTCGTAACCCTCTGTGTCCTACTAGCAGCTCCCTCAGCTACCTTGCCCTTCTGGGCCGCGGTTGCCTTGCGTGGAGGCATAACTGATACATAAAAATATGTCAGAGGAAGTTCAACCTATAATACAACTCTATTGCACGATCTTAGAGTGAAAAGAATGGAAACCAATCCTAAATATCTTGTAGCCTCCTGATTATAGATGTGGTGCACAACACACCGATAATCAAGACTCTACTAGATACGGCCTGTAGACCCTTTCTGAGGACTAACTTCTCTGATACCACTTTTGTCACGACTGACCGGACGTGGCGGTGCCTTACCGGGCACCGCGCGTCTGGACAACATCGAGAGAAAACCAGTGAAATAACTCACAAGAACCCATCTGAGAATATAAAGCAGGCTAACCCAAAATGGCTACCTTTAAATATAACAAAAACTGAACAGTTACATCCGTATCAACCCAATTTATAACAGGACTACAGGCCTCTAAGAGTGTGTAACCACTATGACGGGACAGGGCTCCGTCATACCCCTGAATGTACATAATATCTACAACATCAGGGAGAACCGTACCAATAGTCAAGCTTCCGGAGAAATGGAGCTTCTGACACCTGAGCAAAGATCCTAAGAATGAGGATCCACCACCTGCTTGGCCCTACCTGCGGCATGAACGCAGCCCCCGAGGAAGGCGGTCAGTACACGAAATGTACCAAGTATGTAAAACTGGAAAATACTATAAAATATCATAAGTCTAAAATAAGCTGGAGTCATAGATGAAAATCAAATTACATTGCACTGTGCCTTAGTAACAATGAGAGTAACAAGTATAAACTTTACTGCATAAAAATAGGAGGCTCATGATCAAAACATGGTCTCTTGCCCGTAGTATCATTAAGCAGTCCTACTCCTGGAACTATTTCACCCGCATAGGTCCTGTGGACCCGCATGAGGTCATTCACCTCGCATGGGACTATTTCACCCGCATGGGACTATTTCACCCGCATGAGGTCATCCGCCTCGCATGGGACTATTTCACCCGCATGGACCCGGTGGGCCCGCATGAGTACAAGCGCCGCACTCGCATCATGGGTAGCAAATCCATGGCATAAATAGTAATAATAATACTAATACATAACTCAGCACAACCGGCTATCATACATAACGTAAGCGCTACCGGCTTATCATAACGTAAGCAAGTTAAGAATATCTCCTAACTTCTTATTAACATTATTAATACACCCTCTCATTTTAGTTTACTTAAGGCACTAACGTGTCATTTAAGAGAAAATCCGGGAATTCAACCCAAGTATCACGTACCTCTAACCTTTTAAGAAAACTCCTTTTTACATAAAACTCTCAAGATACTAATAACCGTAGTATCAAGTCAAGACTACTTTTCAAGACAAGTCACGTTTTCCTTTAGAAATGTAATAGGCTTCTAAATCAAGTGACTCCATTTCTTTTAAAACCTTAGGCAATCAATGCCTTAAAAACAATTTTCCTTTCACAACTTCAAATCATTTGTCCGTACTTATTTTACTTAGAGTAAATCTTTCTTTATTAACCTTCCATAAAGCTAATATAACCAACTTCCCATAAAGTCGTTGTATTAACTTTATACGTTATTCAAACACGTTTCCCTTATGTCCAAGGGACTTATACTTTTAAAACGAAACAAGTATCATATACTTAAAACACTTCAAGTCCCTTAACTTTGAACTTAAGACATCATTAAAACAAGTGAGTAATATCAAAGCCTTGTACGTCTACCGTACTACATAGATGAAATTATTCATGCTCAAGAGGTAGGAAAGTTCCACATACCTCTTCGGGTCAATCCACTTGTTAAGTCCAAAACACCGCACGTAATACGTCAACCTATAATGACCATAATACGTTTATTAACCTCTAATTTCAACGTAGAATATTCCAAGTGCAAAGTTACTAAATTCGATGGAAAATCGGGCAGCATTTCCTTTGTTTCTACATACTTTGCCACCTTTTTCAAGGCCGAAATTCAACATCCAAATGCCACTTTTAAGGCCCAACAGTCCAATCAACACAAAGGGGATTACACACCTAATCTTGGGTGTGTAAACTTCTGCCCCACAATACATAACAATTAACTTAACAAGTTTAAGGTAGTATTTTGGCTACAACATGCTCACATAACCTTCTTATACAATTCTTTCATATCCAACCCATATTTCTTACATGCAATTTATCTAAGAGCAATATTTTCAACTACAAATTCTTTCTTCTTCACATGCAACACCAAAAACCAACAAGGAGAGAAGGAATTGTTACCTTAGAACTTTAGCCAAATATTCCAACAAATTCACTAGCCTCATTTCCACAATCACCACCACAAGAACTCCTACAAGCTTGCCAAGAAGTTTCCTTCTTGCCACACTTTTCAGATTTTTCTCAAGCTTTGATTTCCTCTTGATTTTCTAGAGAGAAAGAAGAGCTTTTATCTTTAGTGAGAGAGAAGAACTTGAAGAATGACCAAGTCTTGAAGACTTAGTCAATAAGTAGTACATGCAAAATCAGATGGGGGGGGGGGGGACACTTGTCACCCTCCCATGGCCTTTTTTAAAATAAAACAGTTCATATTTTTCCACTCAACATCGCAGAACCCGCCTCGCGCTTGGCCGGCGCCGTGAAATAGTCGAGACTCGCCGAGAACTTCCGTCGCGGCCACGCTTCCGGCGCGGCGCTGAAACTTCAGCGAACACCCAGAACATCTGGCGCCGCGGCCCTGCATCCGGCGCCGCGACCCTGTGGCTCCTGACCGAAATATTTTTCTGTCCGACTGCGCACTGAACTTGCAACTTCCCTAACTTTCTACTCCGATGTCCTATCGACGAACGGTTGGTTGCGTTGGGAACTAGACTCAACGAACTACGTACTATGCCTTTGAAACACCTAGGAACTCTCAATGTAACTGGACATACACCGCCTCAAATTTGACTAAAACCCCACCCGAAACATTCCGTCAAAATTTAAGTCTTAACTCCTTTCGTACGTCCCCATAAGCAGGACCTAAACTACGGGGTGTAACAGTAGGGTAGGCAAGGTTGCCTATGAGTTGGATCTGTCGTCCGATCTTGAGACAGTACATCCAGTTTTTCATGTGTCTATGTTGCGGAAGTGTATTGGAGATCCATCTAGAGTGCACCCGATTTGTGATGTCCATGTGAAAGATGGGCTATCATATAAGGAGAGTCCCATAGCGATACTCGATCGTCAGGTTAGGAGACTACGGACAAAGGATGTGGCTTCCGTCAAGGTCTTATGGCGGAACGAAAACATGGAGAAAATGACATGGGAAGCAGAGGAGGACATGATGAAGAAGTATCCTCACTTGTTCCCTACACCACCAGGTAACCCGCTTTCCTGATTGTTAGTTTTTAAATTTAGCAATTATGCTTAAGTATTGTTGTGGTCATGTGGAGCGTCTTTATTTGCAAGAAGAATAGTTAAGAGGGTCTATGTCGATATTGCGATTTGAGTAAGCCTAGAAGGAACATTCGGGATGAATGTTTCTAAGGGGGGGAGAATGTTACACCCCGTAGTTCAGGTCCTGCTTATGGGGACGTACGAAAGGAGTTAAGATTTAAATTTTTGAAAGATAGGTCGACAGAATGTTTCAGACGGGTTTTTAGTCAACTTTGAGGCAGTTTATGTCCAGTTGGATTAAGAGTTCCTAGGTGTTTCAAAGGCCTAGTATGTAATTCGTTGAGTCTAGTCCCCAACGCAACAAACCGTTAGTCGATAGGATATCGGAGTAGAAAGTTATGGAAATTACAAGTTCAGTGCGCAGTCGAGCGGAAAACATTTTCGGTCAGAGGCCGCAGCGCCGCGGCGCCGGATGCAGGGCCGCGGCGCCGGTTATGCTAAGAATTCTCTGAGGTTGCAGCGCCGCGGCGCCGGAAGTTCTGAAAGGTTGCGGAGGTTTCAGCGCCGCGGCGCCGGCTGCAGGGTCGCGGCGCCGAGATGGGTTTTTCTGCGAATCTGGGGAAAATCAGAAGTTTTCTTTTTAAAAGGTCATGGGAGGGTGACAAGTGTCCCCCCCCCCCCCTATCTGATTTTTGCATGTCCTATTTATTGACCAAGTCTTGAATACTTGGTCATTCTTCAAAGCTCACCCTTCTCTCTAAAAAATTAAATTCCTCTCCCTTCTCTCTAGAAATTCAAGAAGAAACCAAGGTTTTGAGAAAATTTCAGAAAAAATGGCAAGAAGGGAACTTGTTGGCAAGCTTGTAGGAGTTTTGTGGAGGTGATTGTGGAAAGAAGACAAGTGAAATTTGTTGGATTAATTTGGGTAAGCTCTAAGGTAACAATCCTTTCTCTTTTGCTAGTAAATTGTGTTGCATGTGTGGAAGAAAGGATTTGTAGTTGTCAATATTGCTCTTAGATGTATTGCATGTAGGAATTGGATAAGAAATTGGATTAAAAAGGAGTTGGATAAAAAGTTATGTTGTTATACCTCAAAATTGCCAAATTGGACCTTGTAGTTTGTATTAGTTGTTATGTATTGTGGGGCAGAATTTTACACGTGCAAGTTTGGGCGTGTAATCCCCTTTGTGTTGGTTGGATTGTTGGGCCTTAAAAGTGGTGTTTGGATGTTGAATTCGGACCTTGAAAAGGTGGAAAAGTATGTAGAAACAAAGGAAGTGTTGTCCAATTTTCCGTAGAATAAGGAACTTTGCAATTAGAATGTTCTACGTTGAGGCTAGAAGCTAATAGACGTGTTATGGTCATTATAGGTTGACATAATACGTGCGGTATATTGGACTTAGCAAGTGGATTGACCCGAAGAGGTATGTGGAACTTTCCTATCTCTTGAGCATGAATAGTTGTACTTATATGGTACGGTAGACGTACAATACTTTGATATCCTTTACTTATTTAAGAATGGCCAAGTTGGGCGAGTTAGGAGATTAACCCACTTCTTTAAAACTATTAAGGATGTCTTAAGTTTTCAAAGTTAAGGGACTTGAAGTGTTTTAAGTATATGATACTTGTTTTGTTTTAAAAAAAGTTTAAGTCCCTTAGATATAGGAAAATGTAATTGACTAAGGTATAAGGTTAATATAACGACTTTATGGGAAGTTGGTTATATTCGCTTTATGGAAAGTTAAAAGGAGAGATTTGCTTTAAGTAAGATAAGTAAGGACAAGTGACTTGATGCTATGGTTATTAGTATCTTGGAAGTTTTATATAAAAATGAGTCATTCGTTTTAAAAGAGTAGAAGTATGTAGTACTTGGGATTAAATTTCCGGATTCTTTTATTAAGACATGTTAGTGCCTTAAGTGAACTAAAATGAGAGGGTATATGAACAAGACTAATAAGAAGTTAGGGGATTTCTTAACCTACTTATGTTATGTATGATAGCCGGTTGAGCTAGGGTAAGAGTATAAATGAGGGGTAAACCCCCAAGACGTTATACCACCTTCTCCAGGGTAAGAGTATAAATGAGGGGTAAACCCCCAAGACGTTATACCACCTTCTCCAGGGTAAGAGTATAAATGAGGGGTAAACCCCCAAGACGTTATACCACCTTCTGAGTATGATTGCGGGGTAAACCCCCAAGACATTATACCACTCCATGGATTTGCTACCCATGATTTGATCGTGAGTCTCCTATTTTTATGTTGTAAGTATACTCTTATTTACTCTCATTGTTAGTAAGGCACAGTGAACTGTAATTTGATTTTCATACATGTCTCCGGCTCTGTTTTAGACTCATGATGTAATTACGATTTTCCGATTTACATACTTAGTACATATTGTGTCTTGACCCTTCCTCGGGGGATGCGTTCATGTCGCAGGTAGGGGTAAGCAGGTGGTGGATCCTCATTCTTAGGATCACTGATCAGGTGTCAGAAGCTCCATTTCTCCGGAGGCTTATTACTTTTGGTACGGTTTTCCCTGATGTTGTAGATATTATGTACATTCAGGGGTATGGCGGGGCCTTGTCCCGCCGCTGTTGTTTATCCTAGAGGTCTGTAGTAACATTTGTGGTTTGGGCTGTAAGATCAAGGTTGTATTGTCTTATTTTGGTTATGTATATTTTATGGAAGACAGCCTTATCGGCTAGCCTGTGATGTTATTGTCTAAGCATGCTTATGTGTTGTGTATGTTCCGCTGCTATTCTCTGATGGTTACCTGAGAGGGGTGCCCAGGTAGGGCACCAGTCGCGGCCCAGGGTCGGGTCGTGACACAATTGAAATGGTAAAAATATTGTTAATAAAAATATAGCAATATGGGTGTCCTTAGATTCGTATTATAACGTAGTTTACATATTTTCTAGATTTTAATCGTTGAGAGGCTCTACGCAAGGGAAAGACATTGGCTTGATTGTTCGTGGCACCCGCTCGGCATTGAGGTAGGTTATGATTTACTTTAGTTAGACTCAGATTAGAGAATCATATGTAGTCGTAGGAAGTGACGGGGATAGCATGATAGGCCTTCGGGTAGGAAGTGGAGATGAATTACTATTACGTTGGTTCCGTCAGCTGTTATGTGGGCTTGTCGCCATATGTGTTATTTTCTGTGATTACCACCTGATTTGACTTGTACTTGTTGATTGTATATGGGTGACACGTATTGAGACTTGATATCATGCCTGACATACTTTCCATATTATTTTGTGATGATGGTGAGGTGAGAGACTGAGAGTGATTGCCTCCGAGGTTTCTGCCGGAGAGCGGGAGTGATTGCCTCCGAGGTTTCTGTCGGAGAGTGGGAGTGAGAGAGGTGATATTGCATTGCATCGCATTAATCCACATTGCATTGCCTCCGAGGTTTCTGCCGGAGAGCGGGAGTGATTGCCTCCGAGATTTTTGCCGGAGAGCGTGAGTGATTGCCTCCGAGATTTTTGCCGGAGAGCGGGATTGATTGCCTCCGAGGTTTCTGTCGGAGAGCGGGAGTGATTGCCTCCGAGGTTTCTGCCGAAGAGCGGAAGTGATTGAGAGTGATTGCCTCCGAGGTTTCTGCCGGAGAGCGGGAGTGATTGCCTCCGAGGTTTCTGCCGGTGAGCGGGAATGAGAGAGGTGACTATTGCATTGCATTGCATTCATCCACTCAAACTTTGACTGATCATTTGGTGAACTGTATCTGTCTTGGTTGATTTCATGATTTCTTTACGCTTTATTTGTATATGATATGTGATCATGCATGATTGCTCTATGTGCTACTTGTTGGTTTTAACCTCTTCATGCATTATCTAATCACTGTTGTCCTATGATGCTTACCAGTACTAGTGTTGTACTGATACTACTCTTGTTGTACTTTTGCTGAGTGCAGAGGACGATCCAGGTTCCAGTTCTACGCCATGTGGCTGATTCGCGAGGTGGACATCTTCTAGTCATTAGGGTGAGCTACTTGGTCGTCTGTGGCCCCTGAAGGGTTCCTAGTTAATTTCACTTACTTTGTTAGTTGACAGACAGTATGTAGCCTTCGGGCCTTTTTCAGACTTTTATTCCAGACCATGTATAGTGCTCTTGTACCCGTTTTGACAAGATTTTGGGGAATTTAGTTTTTAAGACTTGATAGCTCTTCTTCTTTATTTTATTTCCGCTGATTTAACTTGTTATTGAGAACGTGATTCGCCTACTCTGGGGAATGTGGTAGGTGCCATCACGACTCATGATTTGGGTCGTGACATATTCTAACTATGTTTTTGCAACATCTATATTTTGCAGTTTGTTTATAGTTCACCACTCAAAGTTTATCCTCCAAGCAAAATGAAGAATTTTCGAATTAATTGGGCAGGCTACTTGTACAATCGATTTCTCAAAGAAAAAAACAGAAGGTTGAAGCTATTGTTAGTATTTTGATGTAATTGTTGTCTATGTCGTATTGTTATTAGTTAATGATTGTAAGCTACTAATGATTGAGATACTATTTTTAAATATATTATTATGTTTTATGTGAATGATTATATTATAATATATTTTGAATGGGTATTCTTTTTGTTATCTTTTTGATATTTTATTTATTACGTGAAAAACAGGGATATTACCAATAAAATAAATAAAAAGTAAAAAAAACAGATTGGGTAGAGCTTTTTTAAGCGCTATGCAAGCAATATTTTCAAAATATAATGTTTATCGGAATTATACTACCATAGCGCTTTTTTAAGCGCTATGCAAGCAAAGTGCTATGGTAGTAGCCTGCTTGCATAACGTTTTTTTAAGCGCTATCTAAGCTACCATAGCGGTAGCTTAGATAGAGCTATGCAAGCGCTTTTCTGTAGTAGTGTTTGCAAACGGAAATTGGGACTTATCAAAAATAACATGGCGGCTAATGATGATTTTATTAGATGATAAATCAAACATTTGTAACCACGATGATTAGACGGATAACACAAAAATACACAAGGAGTAGAACGGGCATAAAGTTTGTTCATTGTGGTGGACGAAAACAACGAATAACATAAGCACCCAAAGACCCTAAGATGTGAAACGAAGGAGTCTTATTATATAAAATTTGAAGAGGGGTCCAATACGTCAAACTTTTGATAGGAAGATATGTAGTCATTTGTAGAGCATGATTCCAAAAAATAGGGGGTACGGAAGCATGAATCAATAAAGTTCGGATAATGTTGTTAATGGTATGAATTTTTCGTTCAGCTTTCCCATTTTGTGAAGACGTATGAGGACAACAAAAAAATGAAAATTGATCCTATTATTAGCTCAAAATTTCTGAAACACCCCATTATCACTCTTTGATATTATCACATTAAATATTTTAATTTCTCGTTCGAATTGGGTTCTAATGAATGCTCTAAATTTTAAGGTGGAAAAAACTTGAGATTTTTTCGCTATCGGAAAATTCCATAAAAAATTAGAATAATCATCCGAAAATAGAACATAATAACGATGACTCAAATAACTGAGAACAGGAGACATCCATAGATCGCTATGAATAATATCGAATGACATTAAAGTATGAGAATTAGAGTATACAAATGACAACTTAACAATTTTCCCTAAAGAACGAGATTGACAATTCGAAGTACTATGTGTACCCTTACAAGAAATAAAATTGTTTTTATCTAAGAAAGACAAAATTGACGACCCCAGATGACCTAGACGAGCATGCCACATGGAAGGAGCCAGGACTGCAAATGTTGATGACAAGGCTTGACTCGAGAGACCTAAATGTGGCGTGATAGGATAAAGATCTCTCATACTATCACACCTCATGAGAGGAATTCCCGTCTTGAAATCCTTCACAGAAAACCCAAACGGATCAAATTCAATAGAAACCGAATTATCAGTTGTGAATTTATGGACATACACTAAATTTTTAATCAATTTAGGGGCATGAAGGGTATTTTTAAAGATAAGAGGTGGATGAGGTGGAGACAAAGTTTTCTGACCATAACTACAAATCGGAATAGAATTATCATTACCAACAATTATACCACGAGAGTTGCTCAAATTGAAATAGGACGAGAGATTACCTTGATCGAATGTCATGTGGGTAGTGGCGTCGGTGTCCATGTACCAATTCGGGTCTCGTTGAGTTAATCCAAGTATGTGCATCGCATCTTCAATGTCAGATTGAGTGGGTATGGGGCCCACTGCCGAGAATGTTTGTGTGGGCCGTGGACCAAGCAATCCACCCTGCTACCCCGGCCCAGAATGTTACCGAATCTGGAAACTAGTTGTTGGGCCTGAAATTGGGTTGGCGACCCCACTGCCCACTGGACGAAGGACCGGGAAAATAAGGGATATTGGGCCACGACCCACTACCCTAGCTCCACTGCCTGGGGCCCACAGCTGGGACTAGTGGGACTGGGGCCTACTACCTTAGAGACGGGGCCCACTCCATTGTCGGAATCGCCGCATTTGACCCTACAATTTTTACCATTATTTTTTCGAGTATTTTTGTCGCCCCCGGGATACCGATTTTGGTTCGAATGGTCACCAAGATTTGGAGAACAAGGAGAGGATGTCATCATGGCCACGGAACTCGCACTTCCATTCGCCTTTTTAGCCAAGTCGGCTTCTTCCAAAGTAAACATGGAGCGGGCTTGATAGAACTTCGGGAGATGATTACTCTGACGAAGGATAGTTCCAACACCACTATATGCCTCAAATAGGCCAGCAACCATATGAAGAACAAGACGATTGTCACTAACGGGCGCACTAACGTTGCGGAGTTGGTTCACCAGTTCTTTCAACCTTTTATAATACGCTGAAACATTTGGGAAATTTTCCATGTTGACGTTGGAAAATTCATGCTCAAGTGTAACCTCTCTGAAATTCTGATTATCTTGGAATATGTGATGCAACCTATACCAAGTAGCCTTCGTCGTAGCGACCGGATCAATAATCGTCCGCAACAGGTCAGTAGAGATAGTAGAGTAAATCCACTAAAAGACGGTGGCATCAAGATTCGTCCACAACTTAAGATCATCCTCGCATTTTAGAGCCTCCATATCCTCAGGAGCCGCGGGGATAATGTGATGGATGACTTGATGTGAACACGCGTGAATTTTGAACAGTTCGGCCCACATGGCATATTGGATGTTTTCTATTTCAAGAACAAAAGGGATATGATTCTTGATGTTAGAAACTGCAAGGGCGGGATGAAACATGTTCTTTGATGTAGACATACTAAGAGAACAATATGTGATTGAGGGATTTGGAAGAAAATATGAACCGCCGACACAAATTCCGAGGTGAAGGCTTCGGATATCGTGACTAAGGACGGAAAAATTGGGAAGAATTTGGAGAGAATTTTAAGACTTAGACTTTTGATACCATGAAATAAATAATCCCTTGATTATTTTCATTAATGAAAGAGTTTATATACAATTTACAATTCCATAATAGGAAAATCTTATTCCTACTCTACTCCCAAAACCCTATTCTACTTGTACAAGAATTCTATAATTATGGTAAGTGTACAATGCTAATTATATACAAAAACCTATTACCAAATTAGGCTTATATATCGTGTATACAAGGCATGTATACACGGTCCAACTTTTGGTCCCCAATACCGTGTATAATAGTACGGTATATTTAACAATTCTATCTTATCCGATTTTGATTATCACAATTTTCATGTTCAACAAAAGTTGCATTTGTATACAATAATTCGATTGTAGCGGGTATACTTTAGTGGTAAATGTGTAATTTATTTTATTGTCCCTTAAATAGTTAAAAGATCATTCGATTTGATTCGTATTTTGATCAAACACTTAATTTCTTAGAAGGATTTAATCATTTTCCTCTCAATGACATATTTGATAACAAATACACATTCTTGTGATTGTATCCAAAGATCACCTAGACATTGAGGATTGTGAAATTGCGAAACGAAATTTTGAATTGGATCAATACTTCCAATTGAATAAGATGGACTAGATGGTAATACTAGTAGATGCCTTCTTAGGTTTTGCCTTCGATTTCTATCTTCCCAGTGTCGCACTTGAAGATGTCATCACATTCTGTCGAGATTTTAATACATGGGGTTTTCATGCGACTTCTTTTGAGTTTCTGGGGGTTTAGATTCTTATTTTCGAAATTTTGAGTTGATTTTCGGCCAAAATTAGTTTTCTTCTATTTTGATTTTTGGAGGTGCTAAACTCAAATTTGTGGAGGTTTTATATTTGGCTACTTTAGTATTTTAGAAATTTTATGTTGTTCATCAATTCTCGAGGTGGAGCAAACTAAGAAGATAATGAATACCCCTGAATTTCGGTATGCTTCTTTATATTGGTTTGCTATGTATCTTTTTATATTTTCTTTCCTTTTTTGGTGTATACTCAGTGTATAATATATACGCACATTATACAGTGTATAATGTGTGTAAAGAGAGTAAGATGATTGGAATTTATACAAATTCACTAGCAACAAACACCTCTGCGTGCGTTCCTTTGCCATTATAAACTAGGATTTTTGTGATTTAACTATGAAGCAGTAATTGAAGATGATTTCAATTTCTAGTCTTTTGATTGAGAGAATTCATGTTAGGTGCAATATAATGTGACTTCAGGCAGCATCCAAAAACAAAGGATGAAAGGAGGAGGTGGTGGTTTTTTGGTCTTGCAAGGAAAAGAAATTTAAGAAAAAATTGCTACATTTAGAGAGAGAGAGAGAGACAACAAAAAAAATAGCTAAAAATGCTAATTTGCATTTGTGGCTAGGCAGCTGAAATATTGTGCTGGCTGGCTATTTCATTTTTTTCAAAGAAAAAACAAAAGTTGGGTCAAGTTGGACGGATTGAGCTACGATTTAGCGAGTGAGGCAAGCTTAGGTTGACTTCAATGAGAAAATAATATTTGAAGAAACGTGTAGGCAAGCTTAGGTTGAACTCAATGAGAAGATGATATTTTAGGGATATGGATCGACTATCAATCTTCTTATCCACTTAAATTGATTAATTTATTTGTCTGAGTTACTAATAACATGGTTAATATTTCTCGCAAGAATTTTTGAAGTTCTTACTCGTGTATTTAAGTTATTCTAATTTCTAACGCCTATATTTTTATGAAACTAGGGTTAACAAGTACACATGTATAATTCATGTAAAATTAATTAAACAACTAAGAAGATTGGGTATATGTCCAGCTTAATAAGTTTCAAAACACTTCCTACATCTTGGTTTCATTATATACTCATCTTACATGTCAAACTTTAGCCTAAAGATATAGGGTGTTACAAGAAGGATGATGCAGCTAGCTCTTCACACTCAGGGGGGGATGGCAATGCCTTTGTTTTTTAATGAATCGTGAATGCGGTTTCGAAGGAGTTATACAACAATGTGGTTTATGCCTCAAATGCACATAGTGTTTGAATCATTTGAAGGGGAGGTTTGATAAGATGAACGGATTAAGGATCTCTAATCTGCCCCACGAAATTATGACATTGAAATAAGGTCGGCGTCTATGTCGAGCTATTACTCAAAATTATAATATCTATGGGATGAATATGTATGTAACGGTACCTTCACCATATCGTTGCAAGTCCGGAATCCAAAGTGTTCAATGAGCATATGCAACAACAATTTTTGTATCAATTTTTTATGGGCCTCAATGATTATCTTGCAAATTGCTAAAAGCCAAATTTGTATGCATGCGTATGGTATGGAATCTTGAATTGAACTCGATAGTGAGAATTCTTTAATGCAATAGGAAATAGGGAAAGTTCTTGAACCTAGGAACTAAGGAATGAATTGAAATTATGTATGCCGGCATAAGATAAGGATCACTCCGTCCAGTTAGGACGATTTCTTTATGTTATCCATTGCAGGTTATTTTATGGATCCACTCATGTCATGTTAATGTCCCATATCCCGACAAGGTATAAACGCCTTAGTTGATCGGGTTGAGATCAGACGCTACATATTCACATGGTAGTTCATGTCGGTTTTACTAATGCGCTCCCATATGCTAGCATGTTTATGCATGTTTTTACATTCATGTCCGATTATACTCATGTTCATGTTCAGTTCAACTTCAATTTTCAGTTCAGCATTACTTTATTCATGTTTATTGATTTGGGTTGCTCCTCTCCCGGTGCACCCTACTTATAGTTCATTCACTCATTTGCTTTATATACAAGTACAATTTCAGTGTACTTACGTCCCTATTTTTCGGCGTCTGCATTTCATGATGCATGCATTGATTTACAAGACGATGGATCTTCACGTTAAGACTTCATCGTATCAGCCATTTGGTGAGCCCTACTTTCTTCAGGCATTGTCTTTAATTTTCAACAGTCATGTCATGTTAGACAATCATGTATGATGAGACCTTGTCCCATCAATAATTCAGTATTTCAGACTCATAATAGAGATTTCATAAACTAGTCAGTATGTTATATTCGGTATTCAGTTAAGATTATCCTTATGGGATACACTATCATATTTTCTAACTATTTTCATTCTTATGTTTAAAATAGTATTATTATGATGTCAAATGTTTTATTTGGACTATTTATATTTCGCATCAGTACATGTCCCATGTTGATTCAGCAAGTCATGTGGTCCGCTCGATCACATATAATCTGGCACCGAGTGTCGTGTTACGTCCAGGCCCAGGTTCGGGGCGTACAAAGCTTAGTATCAAAGCAGTAGGTTCAAATATCTTAGAGAGTATATAAAATCGTGTCCAGTGGAGTTTTCCTTATGTGTGTGTGCACGCCACATATATAAATTGTAACTACCAAGACATTTAGAATTGTCACACTTCTTTCATACTTTAGATCGTGCAATGAAGCTTAGAGCAGTAAGTAACATTCTCTTCCTATCGAATTCTCAATGTATCGAATGCGCAAGAGACAAACAGTAAATTCAAAGTCGTCCTAGTGAGGATGATTGTCCATTGGGATATAATTATGAAGACATGTTGGTAACAAATGAAATTTCAGAGGATGCTGAAAGTGGGATACAATGCATAATTACTACGGACTAGGGCGTAGCCCTTATCAGAAAGTACAACGAAACATTCTTCATGTTTTACGGCTATCAGTTATCAGTTATGCAGCCCTTTCAGTTAATAGGGTTATAGTTATTCAGTAAGCTATTATTCAATTATTTAGCTACCAGATTTTTAATTTTTAGTGTATCCAGATTCTTGTGACTTGTGAGTACATACTGATGCCTATAGGTTCTAAAATAAAGTGTAAGTAACGATGACTATGGAAAAACCTTTACATGTTTTAGGTCCGGGTTAAGATGCAAGACTCATCAAATGGTGCATGAGGTAATTTATCAGGTGATAGTACCCTTTGAAGGATGAGTTTGTGCATGGTAGTATATGTATGTTATATACCGAATATGTTTATTTTGATTTTTGAGCCATGGAGCCACAAGTATGGGGATGATAGCTCAGATTTAAAATCCTACAGTATAACATGTTATGAATTTAGCCACATGGGGCATAAATTGATCACTGTAATTTTGAACAGAAAATGTCTAAGGAAAACTTACATGTGATTCTAGAATGTCTCGATTTTTCAAGAATGTATATTTTATCATACGACCCATGAACATGATTAAAAAGAAATTCAGGGGCGGCTCAATCATATCGGGGGCCTAAGGCCAAACTCTAATGAGGGGCCTTAACTTAAATATATATATATATATATATTTAAAAATTATTTTCTAGCTTTTTGAGACGCAAAATTACTAATAATTTTTTTTATAATCAATGTCTTCTAATAATTCTTTTTCAATTGACAATATAGCTAATTCGTTCAATCTTTCTTGAGTTATTCAGGCATTAAGCAATATGGGCATTTGAAATATAGGCATTTGAAAAAAAAACGAGTTATTTTGTCTGATTGAGTATATCAATTAGAGTATTATATTCTACTTTTACTATCTCCCTTAACACTTTCAATTTAGTTTGTAAATCTAAAACATCAATGTCATAGTGACTATTAATCTATTATGCGTTAAGGAATATTCTACATTAAGACACTGTTTTTAAAATTCTCATCATTTAGTGTCTCAATTTTTTACCGTTAAATAAAAAATATTGTGATACTCTTTGAATTGATCGAATCTATTTTGAAGTGAAAAATAGCTTGGTCAGCTATGTATAAGAAGTAATCAGCTCTAAACTATTATTCTAGAGACTTTGAAATTTCATTGTCAACATTATCATCAAATTGCTTCTTTTTATATATTACATGTTCCTTACGAAATTCAGATTATATATTCATCTCAAATACAATTTTCTTAGCAGAAGTTGTAGCAGTTGCAAACCCTTCTTCTCGATATTTTTTGAAAAAAGAAATCAAACCACTTAGCTGATTTATGGCAACATCAATATGCATACCTTTTGATCGTAAGCTTTTGCGAACTGAATTAATAGCGAACAATATATCATACCAAATAGCCATACCCAACAAAAAAATTAATTTTTTCAAGTTCGTATGTTGCTAAATAATTAGCTTCACTTTTAATTTTTGATTCATCACTAATATCAATAATGCATCTCTTATTTGTGTAGTTCGTATTGTTTTGATACTTTCAATACGATTTTTCGAGCGTGTTTGTGACAATGATTTAAGAGTTAGGTTGGGTACTCAGTCTTTTAAAACTTTCCATCGTTTAGTAGAAGAAGAAAATAGTGAATATATATGTTGTACTACTCCTAAAAATGATTTAGCTTTTGTATAAGAATTAGCCATGTCACAAAGTACCAAATTTAAACTATGACAACCACATGATGTATAAAATAATCTTGGATTTAAATCGAGAAGTCATTTTTGCACTCCTTGCTGTTTTCCCTTCATATTGGATTCGTTATCATATCCTTGTCCTCTTAAGTTATCAATGTCAAGTCCAATATTTTTTATCTCATCTACAATAACTTCAAAAAGACATTTTCTACATGTATCATCCACTTTTAAAAATTCTAAAAAAATCATTAACTTTTATTGGAGTTGTTGAAATATCCGCACTTCGTAATATAAAAGATATTTGCTCTTGATGACTTGTATCGGGAGAGCAATCAAGTATGATTGAAAAATATTTTGTTTCTATAATGCTCCATAATCTTATTCTTAATATCACTAGCCAATAGATTTATTAATTCATTTTGTATATTATGTCTAAGGTAATGATTATAAATTTCATTATGTTTAATTCGTCGAACATGTTCTTGCATGATCGGATCAAATTTTGCAATCATTTCAATTAACTTAAAAATATTCATTGCTTTTTTTATATAACTGTTAAATAGCAATGTGATATACACTTAGTATATCACGGTTTAGTCACAAGATTTGGTGTAAATATTTTAGTGTAAATATTATATTAATTGGCATTGTACACTTACCATAATTATAGGATTCTTATACTACTAGAATAGGGTTTTGGTATTAGAATAGAAATATGATTTTTCTATTATGAAAATTGTAAATTGTATATATTCTCTTTCATTAATAAAAATAATCAAGGGATTATTTCTTTCATGGTATCAGAAATCTATGTTAAATTTTCCTCTCCAAATTCTCCTCTTCGCGCATCGAAATTCGAGCACCTCTCTCTGTTTCCGGGCCAAGTTTCTTCCAAATTTTCTTTTCCAAATCCCTCCATCACGTCTTGCGTTGCTAATATGCCTAAGAACAAGTTTCATCATGCCCTTACTGTTTCAAACATCAAGAATCACATCTCTCTAGTTCTTGAAATTGAAAACGTTCAATACGCGATGTGGGCTGAGTTGTTCAAAATTCATGCACGCTCGCATCAAGTTCTACATCACATCATCCCCTCAGACCCTGCAGAAACGTGTGTGCCAAAACCCGAGGATGATCCTAATCTATTGACGACTCTTGATGCCACAATTCTTCAGTGATTTATTCCACTATCTCTACCGACCTGTTGCAAATGATTATCGAACCAGACGCTTCGGTGATGGATGCTTGGGATAGAATTCGTGATATATTCCAAGATAATTAAAACTCTAGAGTTGTTACCCTTGAGAAGGAATTCTCCCACGTCAACATGGAAGATTTCCCGAATGTTTCAGCTTACTACAAAAGGTTGAAAGAATTGACGGACCAACTCCGCAATATTGGTGCTCCTGTTAGCGACAATTATCTTGTTCTCTAGTTGGTTACTAGCCTATCTGAGGCCTACAGTGGCTTTGGTACTCTCCTTCGTCAAATTAATACTCTCCCGAAGTTCTATTAAGTCCGCTTCATGCTTACTTTGAAAGAAGCCGACTTGGCTAAAAAGGCGGCTACTAGTGCTAGTCATGTGGTCATGATGACGTCCTCCACTAATTCTCAGACTTTTGTGACAATTTGGGCCAAAACCGATCTCAAGAGGGCGGCAACAATAGTAAAAAAAATAATGGCAAAAATCGCGGGGGCAAACGCAGCGGCTCCGGAAACCACTGGGCTGGGGCAACAAGCAGGTGTGTTTGGGCCCTGGCCTCCGCAGGCCCATCATGCAGCGGGGCCCACCCCGACCGACATTGAAACAGTCATGCACACTCTTGGGTTGAATCCGCCTGACACAAATTGGTACATGGACACCGGCGACACCTCTCACATAACGTCCGATCAATGTACTCTTCCGTCTTATTACAATTTGAGCAAAAATTGTGGCATAATTATTGGTAATGGCAATTCTATTCAAATATGTGGTTATGGTCATAAAACTTTGTCTTCTCCCCATCCTCCTCTTGTTTTGAAAAACACCTTTTATGCCCCTGACTTAATTAAAATTTGGTGTCTGTTCGTAAATTCACCACTGATAATTGAGTTTCTGTTGATTTTGATCCTTTTAGGTTTTTTGTGAAGGATTTCTAAACGGAGATTCCTCTCATGAGATGTGATAGTAGGGGGGTCTTTATCCTATCACGCCAACGTCCAATCTCTCGAGTCACGCCTTGCCATCTACTTTTGCTGCTCTTGCTCCTTCCTTGTAGCTTGCACGTCTAGGTCATCCGGGGTCTTCAATTTTGTCCTCCTTAAATAAAAATAATTTTATTTCTTGTAAGGATACGCGTAGTACTTAAATTTGTCAATCTTGTCCTTTATGAAAAATTGTTAGATTACCTTTTGTAGCATCTACTTCTCGTACTTTAATCTCATTTGATATTATTCATAGTGATTTATGAATATCTCCCGGTTTAAGTTCTGTGGGCCTTCGTTATTATGTACTATTTTTGAATTATTATTCTAATTTTTATGGATTTTTCCGTTAGCGAAAAAATCACAAGTTTTTTCCACCTTTTTAGAATTTAGAGCATTCATCTGTATCCAATTCGACCGGAAAATAAAAAATATACAATGTGATAATGGCAAAGAATTTGATAACGGGTCATTTCTATTTTTTTGTGACACTAATGGCATAGTTTTTCGTTTCTCTTGTTCTCATACTTCCTCACAAAATGGAAAAGCCGAATGAAAAATTCGAACCATTAATAATATTGTCTGAACTTTAATGATCCATGCTTACGTACTCCCTTCCTTTTGGCATCACGATCTACAAATGGCTACTTATCTTCTCAACATACTTCCTATCAAAGGTTTGACATATTCATTCCCCCTTCAAATCTTATATAATAAGACTTCATCGTATTCTCATCTTAGGGTCTTTGAGTGCTTGTGTTATCCACTATTTCCGTCAACCACAATTAACAAACTTCAGACCCGTTCTACCCTTTGTGTGTTTTTTAATTTGTCATCTAATCATCGTGATTACAAATATTTTGATTTATCGTCTAATAAAATCATCATTAGTCGCCATGTTATTTTTTATGAAACCCAAGCAAAATGAGTAGTCCCGTGCCTAGTTCGTATACCTTTTTGGATGATGGTATCCCCATATATTATCCACCATTTATCGGACTTATCTCGCACTCAAAATCAGCCAGCGGGCCCGCTGTTACCATAAGTGTATATCACGGTTTGGTCACAAGATTTGATGTAAATATTGTATTAATTAGTATTGTACACTTACTATAATTATATAATTCTTGTACTACTAGAATAGAGTTTTGGTATTAGAATAGAAATAGGATCTTCCTATTATGAAAATTGTAAATGGTATATATTCTATTTCATTAATGAAAATAATGAAGGAATTATTTCTTTCAATAACTTTCAATTTTATATTTATATTAGTCAATTGACTCAGATCATATATATTTATAGGAATTGATTTTTTCTCAATTAAAAATGTTGATTTTCTTGAGGATCGATGTTTGATTTGTCACTAGCCTCTTCTTCCATATTTTATGATTCGATGTTAAAAAGTGTTTAGAAAAAGTTAAATATAAAGTACAATAATTATTAGAGAAAAGATGTATGAGCTAGTGTGAAATCACATGCCCCTAAAATATTTTCTATGTGGATGGTACTTTCATCTTTCTCTCACCAACTTTTCTAATTCTCTCCTAATCCCCATCCCAAGCGGTCACTCTTCTTCACATTTTTATGCTTTTTTTTGGTGATTTCCTTTTTTATGGTAACAACTATATCTGTCTAACGGATCGATCCGGACCGGACCGGTATTTTGTTACCGGATTGAACCAATTCCGGACCGATTAGCGATCCGATTCATCGCTTACTGTGCCTACAGTGCAGTTCATTACCGATTTTCGATCGGCTGCGTGTCCGATTTTTTTTTTTTTTTGTAAATTTTAAAAATTTAACTAAATTCAAATTAAATATGTAATATAATAATATAATATAGTTTATAACTTTATACTTTATAGTTTATATTGTAGTTATATTTTTTTTTATTTCGAAAATTTATTAATTTATTAAATTTGTAGAAATTAGTAGACATAAGTTAACAAATAATAACTAAAGAGATAATAAAATAAAAACTAATGATAAGATGTAAACTTTCGAACTTTCATTATTCATAATGTTAATTGCTAATAAAAGTACATAATGAAGTAATAATAATTGTTATTTACATATTATGCATCATTCTTGCAAGTTCTTCGTAATTTATAGGTTGATTGAATTGGTTATGCTCCATAGCCTCTAAATCTGGAGTATTAATTTCAGTCCCGCTTGCGCTCCCGGTATCCAAAATATTGTCGATTTCTTCATTTTCCGGAGAGTCAATGTCTTCATATCCTTGATTTATTTTCTCTGATCTGATCCAATCCCTTAAGCATACTAACACTTCTAATGTGCTTCCTCCCAATGAGTGACGTGTGTCTCCTATTTGATCTCGTGATTGGCTGAATGCACTTTCAGAAGTCACTGTTGAGATATGCACATTAAGAACATCCCGTGACATAGCTGCTAGTACCGAAAATTGTCTTTTGTTATCCTGTCACCATTGTAAAGGTTGAAAGTTCTTCTTCGGCTCCGTTGACTTTTGCAAATAAAACTGCATCTCATCACAATTCCGAGTTGTGCTTGCTTGTGTTGTTGCAAAAGTGTTCCATATATATAAAGATTCATTTTCATCGTCTTCATCGAATCCTGCAGATGTAGACACAGAAGCAGAAGCAGAACTATAAGAAATATTAGTAGCAGAGTTGTTGTTGTCATGTAATGTAGCATAATATTCATATAATTTAGTTAAATTAGTATCAAGTTTACATACGCAATCAAATGAAGATGGAGTTTCTGTTTCACCTACTTCCATATAAGTATATAAACTTAATATTAAATTATGACAATCTACTTTTTTAACAGAGGGATTTAAGACTGCACCAATACAATAAATATTAGGAATAGAAAAAATATATTTTTTAAACTTTTCAAACATAACTGTAACTGCAGCTTTATATTTTATATTTGATTTTAAACCATAAAGTAAATATGAAATTTCAGCTATATGATCTAAAGCATTACAAACTGTTGGGTAATAAGATCCCGAAAATTCAACAGTAGCAGTGTAAAATTTACGTAAATTTTTTAAAAGTTCAGCAATTGATTTTCAAACATCGTCGGTTAACATATAAATCGCGTTCTTACAATGAGCATTTGAAACATGTGTTATGGAGTCTTTATACTTATAACATTCTTTTAAAAATAAATAAGTATAATTCCATCATGTAATAATCTCTTGTGGCATGAATTTAGGTCTCAAATCAAATTGTTTACATTTTTCTTTAAATTCTATAAGTGTATTTTTTTCTATTATTACCTTGAATAACTCCAACAGCTCTTTTGACAATTTGTATTTCAGTTGCAAATAACTCAAGACCACTTTTAACAATTAAATTATAAATATGACAATCACAACGAACATGAAATATATCAGGAAGTGGCGGTTCTAATTCCGCTTTTAATAGATCTATAACAGCAGTATTATTAGATGCATTATCAAATGATATACAAAGTATTTTTTATAAAGATTATAATTTTTGGCATAAGCACAAATAGTTTCGCTTATATATTTTTCAGTATGACTTTGATCCTCATCATACGCAAAAGCAATAATACGTTTTTCCATTTTAAAATTTTCATCAATCCAATGACAAGTAATTGTTAAATAATCATAACCATTTAAAGCATGCTCAATGTCTGCAGTAAAACTAACTAGGCATGGAAGATTAGTGAACAAATATTGCAAAAAAATAACATAATCATTATAAAGTCTAAAAGCATCGGCTCTACAAGTATTACGAGGAACGCCTGTAAAACATGGATTATATACTCTTAGAAAATATGTAATTAAATATGAAGAAGAAGCAAAAGAAAAAGGTAAACAACCTCCGACAATCATTTTTGTTAATTCAATGTGATCATTCTTTGGAACATACTTAGCCAACCCCAGTTAAAGGATTAAGTTGTTGTTGAGCTGGTTCTAAACGTTGACACCCAATTTTGACTCATCTTTTAGTCATTTCTTGCAATTTTAAGCATTTTAGAACACCACATTTTATCACCATTTTTGACATTTTTGTATATTTTTTACCTAACATTTAACATTTTATGTTGTTTTATTTTTTGTAAATTGACATCATGTTTTTACTTTAATTAGGTATTAAACATTTTTAAATATTATGTTATTATTGTTGCGCGATCATTTTGTTTTACTAATTTTGCATCTCTTTAAATAACTAACTAACATCCCGTCTTTACTTTTAATCAGGCATTAAATATTTGCTAAATATTGTATTTTATTATTATTGCATCGGCATTCGCATTTTAATAATTTTGTATCTTTAAATAATTTTTCTTTTAAATAATTAATCCATTTTGCATTTTTTTGCCAAACCAGTCCAATCCAAGGCACAATCTGGACCAGTCCAATCCGCCAAAAACCGAAGCCCAAACTGAGGCCCAATACACCTTTCATCTTTTCCCTCCAATGCCCAATACCCAAAACCCAATACCCAAAACCCTAAACCTAAATACCCCCTATAAATAAAACTTTACCCCACCATTTAAAAACCTACCATACTTCTACCCTCAGCCGCCCTCTTCTATTTGGACCAGCCCTCACTTTCTCCCTTAACCCATCCGTCTACCCTAGCTCCCTCTCTTTAACCTCTCAGCCGCCAACACCCCTCTCCCTTCTCTCAAACCCTCTCAGCCGCACAACAAAACCCAGCGCACACTCTCTTCTCCTAAAACCCTAGCCGTCTACCCTTCCAGCCCTCTCCCGCCACTACACAACCCTACTTATACTCAGCCGACAACAACATCAAACCAACTCCCGTCGCCGTCGTCGTCGCCCTACGCCGGAGTTCCATCTCCGGCGAACTCCAAACCCCATACCTTGCAAATCCGTCGAACACCACCATGACACCTCACTGCCACACACCTCACCACCGTCGACCCCTCATCCCTCACTCCTTTTTCCCCATTCCCGTCTCCTACCGCCGGAGCTCAGTGCTTCGGCGAACCAACAACCCTCGCCCGTCGCCCAGATCCGAACCCCCAAATACCACTACTGACCCGTCAAACCCACCACTTTCACTGAACCAGGGAATCCATCGCCGACCAGCACCCCACCACAACTCCACTGTTCCCAGAGAACCTCATCCTATCGAACCCATACTGTTGAACCCCGTCGTCGTCGACTACATCAACACCACCGCACGTCGTCTCTGCCTCGCCGGAGTTGACCACCGGCGACTGGCGGAGAGGTTGTCTGGCCCAGAACCCCCTTCTTTTTATTGTGATATACTTTTTTATTGTGTTCTTGCTGGGTTGTGATTCGATGTCTCCAGCGATATTGTAATGTTTCCGGTGACCTTGCCCAGATCCGTTCCTGTTCTTGTTTGAGTTCACCTAAATCATTACGTCGTTTTTTTATGTTTGAATTGTTCTGACCTCTGTTGGTTTCATCTTTTTGAATATGTGTTTGTTTTCTGTGGGCCCTTCACAGTTTTGTACTCCGGCGACCTTCGCTAGCTTTACTTTTGGGTTCTATTTCGAAACAGACTGATTTGCACAAATTTTGGTCGTCCTGGTTATGTTCTATGTTTTCCGGGACAATGGACGTTTTCCGACGTTGGTTCGCCGTTGTATTGATTGGTTTGTCTATGGCCCTGCCACTGCTCTGCCCTTTTTCGGATTACTCTTAATATTGTTGTCATTCTAGCTGGTTGGTGGTCTGTTCGCTGGTTTATTCTCATTTGCGTAAAGGGTGATTTCACAGTTTGCTGGACTGATTTTTTGGTTTGATTTGCTACTGATTTTGGCTATGCTGCCATTGATTTTTGGCTATTTTTGCTAATGATTTTGGACTGGTTTTTCTGCTACGTTGCATACTGATTTTGACACACATTTTGTTGGTTTACTGATTTGAATTGATACTACACTTGAATGACCAATGAAAAAGGTATCCGTCGATTTTTAAGGCTTCCACAACTGCAAAGACGGAAAATAAAATAAATGAAGCTTTCTGGCCAATGAAAAAGTTATCCGTCGATTTTTGAGGCCTCCACAACTGCAAAGACGGAAAATAAAATAAATGAAGCTTTCTGGGCAATGATGATTTCTTCCACTTACACCGGATAACCAACATGCATTGTTAAGGCGTAATTCTCGCACGCGCTTTTTAGGTCATCTACTTTATATTTTTTATATCTGAGCCCTCCGTGTTTAAAACTATTACTGTTTTGGCGCGGATCCGAAGGTTTTATCTATTTTATTGTTTTCTAGCAATATTGGCCAATGAAGGAATCTCCGTCTGATTTCCAAGGCCTTCCCTGTACAAAAGACGGATTTATTTTGGTTTTACTTATTAATTCTTGTTATTGTTTTTTTAAAATTGTTTATTTTATTACTAACACTTTTACTAAGTGTTTATGCAGGCACCGGAGATCATCTTGTGCAGAAGGCCTAAAAAGGGTTAAAAGGATGTCCTGGAATTTTATCTTATGTCGCATTTAATTTTAGTTTTATTATTCTGTATCGCATTTTATTTTAATTGTAAATTATGTAAAAATGCTTAGAATAGGTAGAATAAAAGTCAATATATAATAACCTAGGTTTGAACGGATAACCGCAAGTTAGCGGATCTTAGAGGATGCCTAACCCCTTCCCTTTAGGATAATATAGAACCCTGATCCAGAATCTCATTAATTTCGCAGACCATTAAATGGAGATTAATTGCAGCATTTTTTATTGCAATAAATAAAGTGTCCTAATTCACTTAATTAATTAGGTGACGACTCCTTTAAATACATCTAGTAATCAACCATACGTAGTACTCCCGTTTCGACTCCGGTTAAAATGGGGTGTTACACTAAATCAGTGGCAACACCCCCATTGTATCGGATGATCTTTCAATAAATGCCTACCTATAGTGCCCGTCACCACCCCTTTCTTATGTTTGTAAGTTTTCCCACAAATATTACATCTAACTCTATCAGTGTCCCCAACTCTATCATAAAAGAGCCACACTTTACTCATTTTTCTCCTTACTTCTGGTTCTGTAACTTCTGGTAAAGGAGGTCTACGACTACCACTAGCAGTACCAATATTGACAAAAGGAACACTAGTAGGTGTAGGAGGTTCAGTTTCTTCAAGTTCAACAATATTATCTAATTGAACGTTATCATATTCATTATCTTCTATTCCAAAATCTTCTTGCATTTGATCATAATCTATATTTTGATTAGATGATGAAGAACCTATAGATTTTTTACCCCTTGAACTAGATTTACGGCGCAGTCCCGACCCAATTCCCCTTAGCAAAGACATTATAAAATATTTAAATAATCAACAAATAAATATGACAATTTAATAAAACAATTAGAGAATGAAATGAGTGTACCAAACTTCGGGATTCAGAATTCAATTGAAACTCAAAGGCCGAAGCTCGAAGTCTTGCTACTTTAAAAATTAATAATAATAATAATAACTTGAGAATTGATAATATAGAGAATTGAGAATTGAGAGAATTGTAGAAATAATTGTGTGATAAAAATGAGAAAAATGTAGAGTATTTATAGATTTTTTAAAGGATAAAAATGTAATTAACAAAAAATTAAAAAATTAAAAAATTAAAAAGCCAAAAAACGGTCTTAAGACCGTTTCCCCACCCCCAGCCCTCCCCCCCCCCCCCAACGGTAATGTTACCGTTGGGCACCAACAACCCTTTAATTTTTTTTTTCCTTACCGGTTAACCGGTAAGGTTACCGATTTCTGTTACCGGTTCCAACCGGTCCGATCCTTACCGGATTTTTGTATAACCCGTGCGAGTTGGGGTCGGGGCCAAACTAACCCCCAACCCGATAAGCCTTACCGGTCCGGACCGGATCATATTTTGTACTGGGTCAACCGATCCGGTTCCGGATCAACCCGGCCCCTTAGACATGTATAGTAACAACGTAGTACGTGATACTAGTAGTTTAGGGGAAAAATTGTAGTAGATATTTTTATTAAACAATAGTACATATAAAATAATATGGGGCTCCCATGATTGGGGGACCTTAGGCAATTTCCTATGTGACCTATAGGTTAAGCCGTCACTGAAGAGATTGTGTACGACATGAGAACCATGAGCATATGATATTGAATTTCTGAAAATAGTTTTAATTTTTTTATGTTTATTCATATCAGAACCAGAAAGCACCACATTAGTAAGTTACTACAAGAAGCAGATATTACTATGAGATAAGAATATGTGATAACTTCCTCTTAGGCTATGTGATAAGTGTTTACCCCATATGTGTATAGAAACTTTGAGTTAGGTATTTCATTAAGAGAGACATAACTGCCCAAAATTTGATCCATGTATATAGTTCAGAAAAGATAGTATATGATCGTAGAATAGGGTCAGACGATGAGGGAAGTTAGAAATAACTTTATACTTCACTTTAGTATTCAGAGCATAACCATAGAACATGATGCTAGCACGTGGTTAGTAGAAAATAGTAAGTAAAGTCTTGAGTAGATATAGTGAATTAACAATTTCAGCAAAGTTAGTAGAGGTACGATTTGATTTCCTCAGTCACGTTAACACTAGTGAATGGGTAACACTTTGAATACACCAAATGTGTGTTAGAACCCAAAGAGTTGAAGTTAAACATAAAGTACAATAACTGTGGAAAAGGTATCAGCTAGATAGTAAGAGAGAAAACTACAGAAACATAGTCTTTAAGATTTATCCAAAAAGGGTTTTCCTTAAGTCTGACATTAGGAGCAAAGTTAAGTCGTTAAGACAAAATGTGTAACGACCCATTCCGGGGCCCGTTACTGGTGCCTTACCCTGGGCACCCTAGTGATACATACATCAGAGAAAATCAGCGGAACATAAAACATGAGTCATTTAACAAGAGATATAATAAATAAACAGGCCAACCAAAACAGTTGCCTTCAGTATATTCATAAAACCTGAACAGTTTAATCCTTTTACAACCCTGCCCACAATAGTACTACAGACCTCTAAGATATACAATGACTATGACGGGACAAGGCCCCGCCATACCCCTGAATGTACAAGAACCTACAACTCAGGGAACACCTACCAAAAGATAAGCCTCCGGAGAAACGGAGCTTCAAATGCGCTGAACTGTGATCCTATGAGCGAGGATCCACGACCGATGTACCTCTACTGCGGCAGATTTAACGCAGCCCCGGGCGAGGTCAAGATAACAGTACCAAGTATGTGAAACTGCATAATATCAGAAATGAAATCATACTAGTCTATATAAAGCGGAGACATGTATGATAACCAAACTACGATTCACAACATAAAGCCCATCACTCCAATATAACTATGGGTCTCACGCCCACAACATCAATCAGTTCGCATGGCCGCATGCCGAATCATCGACGGTGTAGACATGTCCATGATGCAACAATAATACCAATGTCCCATGGCCACATGCCGGACTCGTGATCGGTGTAGACATGTCCATGTGACCTCAACAACAAGACAAAGAATCCAAATGGAAGCATACGTGCGCTACGCATCGTGTCGGTATGTCCAAAGGGAAACAATAAGACAACATTCCAAATGGACGATACCCGCGGCGCTACGCATCGTGTCAGTATGTCCAAAAGGAAATCACAAGGCGTTAATCAAAATGGAAACATACCCGTGCGCTACGCATCGTGTCAGTATATCCAAAGCGATTAACCACAAGACCTTAACCAAAATGGAGGCATACCCGTGCGCTACGCATCGTGTCAGTATGTCCAAAGTGATTAACAACAATAATACTATCAGCGAGAACGCACTGCGGAATTTCTCCGCCACCGCAAGACATCCAAGTAAGTTCTCAACTACCAACCGACCTCTATCGAGACGGTAACACAGAAACACAACGCTTGTACAATAAAGGCTATCATCACAAGCATAGGCAAGTTTCACAACAACAAGCATAAGCAAGTTTCACACAACTCAAAGTACTTTCATTTTATGCCAAAGTCCGGGTTTTTAACCCCAAAGTACTACATACGTTAAGTTCTTTTAAAAGAGATCCATTACTTTTATAAAAGTCACCCGATACCCGTAGTATTAGAATGACCAACCCACCTTCCTTTTCAAAATCAAGTAACAACATTCTTTTCCTAAGTTCCAGTTTGCCTAGTTTCAATTACTCAAGCTTCTCATTTTTAAATGGTTTCATAGTTCCCAAACTTAATCACTTGATTCCTTTTTAGAACAATTGAGTAACATATGTCATATACGTGAGTAGTTTATTCTTGTTTATAACGATCTTATTACAAAGACCATGATCTAGAAAATGTAATATCATTTTGTCTCATCTTAGCTTCTATGCGGATGGAGGTTTCTACTGCTTTTAATACAACACATCATTATTCAATACATTTTCCTTTTATTAACGCCGCAGTTGGTGCTGTCGATACACATTCGATTCCCAAATCAAGAAACATTATCCCTTTAAAACCAAGTACTCATTACTCACGAATGAGGTTTCACACAAACATCCACATTAAAACAAATAAGTTAAGTCTCTTATCTTATAAGATCAAGTCTCTTAACTTCTAACATCAGTAAACCATTTTCACTTACATAAGGTCGTTATAACTAACTTCCCATAAAGCTATTATAACACCCTATGTTTTAAACCAACCAAATCATTTAGCACATGTACGTCTACCGTACTACATAGTTCACAACAATCATGCTAGAAAAGATAGGAAGAGGTTCACATACCTCGCGACGATTTATCGACAATAAGCAAAATGCTCCAAGTACTACAACCTTGCTAGCCCTTTCCACTCCTCGAGTAGAATACGCTACTTTTAGTACTTTCACCTATAAAGGTCACAAACGTCTATTAACCCCAAAACACAAGTTTTCTATCTTTCTATAGAAAATTCGGCAGCACCTCCCCCCCCCGCAACAGCGTAAATCTCCTCCTCTATCGAGGCCGGCTACCAAGCCAACCAGGGGGGGGGGTTTACACGTCTAACCGGACGTGTACAATTCTACACAAGTCTACTGCAATACAGTCCAATGTAAATACTGATTCGATTCTTTATTCTTCAGCTTAAGTCAAAAGACATTGCCGAATACTAAGTATAGTTCCATATATAGTATACTTCAACTATATATCCTAACAAACATGTAATTTCCAATTACAATAGGACAAGATAATTACCTCGATAAGCCCAAAATTATCCAAGTTATAATGTCGATCTCGATTAAGGTTTAGCTCACCCGTGCGCCCAAACCACTCCAAACAACCCTTAGAAGTTCTAACCAACTTCTACTCAAATACTTGAACCAACTATGAAGATTTCCTTAGGGTTTCGGTTTGAGACTAAAAGGACAAAAGGTAGTATTTCGGACTCTACGTAAAGAGGTATCTTTGGAATACTACAAGGTACAAGGCTAAGGTATTTTGGGCATTATAACAATACTAGGGAGTATTTCTATACCACAACAAGGGTTTTATACGAAAACAACTAGCAGTGGTACCCCACTGGCTAGCACCACGTGAGGGAGAACCCTTCTCGGCCAAAGGCCAAGGAGGAGGGGAGGGGAGAGGCTTAGGACGAGAGCTACTAGAGGGAGGAGGGATTTCAAGACTTAGACAAAGTGAGGAGTGAATGAATAAGTCTTCACGAGGAGGGTATTTATAGCAAACCCAAAGGCCAACCAATGGCCAAGATCTAGCCAAGTGCAAGGCAAGTGTAAGGCCAAGATCAAGCCAAGTGCACCCTAGACCCTACTCCTTAAAACCCTCACAAATATCTACACAAATATCAAGCCCAACTTGCTTCTTAATCGGCCAAGTCGCCCCACTTGTCTCCGTTGTGAGGTGACACACGTCACCCTCCGTTGGTCCGAATGTTTCGCCTCTCGGAAAAATCCGCAAAATACAAAACGACATAGCCGAATTTTCCTTCGCAGTTACTGAAAACGCTTCGTCGAAAAACGACTTAACCTGGCAGGCCCCAAATGTAAAATCGCCAGGTGCCACACGGGGGTGACACGTGTCGCCCGATTCGCCAGAATATTTCGTCTTCCGAAAATATCCAATTTACCGGAAATCTCAAAAACAAAGCGGGCCCCACAAAACCGTAAATTTCTCCCGTGGGCCCCACATGACCATTTCCGAAAATAAAATCTCAAAATTCTAATATAATCTAAGAAGTCCAAATACCAAATCTGGGAATCCAATTCCCATTAACGAACCTTTTTCTTCACAAATAACCGGAAACTTTTCCGTCGAAAACTCACATCTTTCTTTCTTTTCAAAATTTCTGCCGTACGCTCGCACGTACGTCCTCACATACATACCCTGCAACTACGGGGTATAACATTCTCCCCTCCTTAGAAACATTCGTCCCGAATGTTCCTTCTCAAGTCGAATAACGATAAAGTTCCTCTAACAAGTTGCCCATGCCACAGCTTGGCCACGAAATAACATACGTCCTCTTCTTTCCTTACTCGTCGTGCCCTTCTCGAACGCTTGAATTCTCCCAGTACGTACCATACTTCAGTCATTACTTCCGTTCCCGAAAATCTCTGGAGTCACTACCTCCAAACTTGGTCATCTTACTAACCTCAAACTTCCTTAAGGCCATTCCCGGCCTTTACGAACCGCTTCTGGTCGAACGCGTCCACGAACTCATACGATGATCATACAAACTTGGGCCTAGCATCCTCGTGACCCTACCACCTGGCGGGACCACACAGAACTGACCCCACCCCAAACCGGGTTACGGGTTGACCCGCAAATGGTCCTCAACCCGACCCCCAACCGCGCCAAACTCTTGTTCCCCGATCCGGAACAATCTTACTAATTCACATCATGAAAGCTACCACTTCCATCTCACACTACCCATGGACTTATCACACAAATAAATCCCACGTATACTACTCACCCTTATAAAGGTCAAACATAAAACGAATCTTTTACTCAAGACGACCTTACCTCTAAGGTCTCAGTCGTAAAATAGTCTAAGGTTCACACTTACCATGCCTCCATACGTATCCTTCCAACTAACCATGCATTCTAACTTACACATATCACAATGCTATCCGCACATAGCACACAATAATGAGATCATCATAACAAGCATACCAAAACTCTAGAGGGTTAAGGATATACCTGAAGCTACCGCTCCACTCTAATCATAGGCCTGCCCTGCAGGGCGCATAGCTGTAGAAGGTGATAAACCAGCCACGATCACGGCGTCGAGTCGTAACATCCGCGCTTCCCTTGGTGGACGCCTCGCAAAATGGCCTCGCTGGCCGCATGCAAAACAAACTCCCAATCTAGCACGACACTCTCCAAAATGGAGTCTACCACAATGGTCACAACGAGGTAGGGTGGCTTCACCGTTAACACCCCGCTCGCCAAAATCGAACCTCGAGCCACGACCGCCTCAAGACGGTGGAGGACCACTGCATGCGGTGGGGTATATAACTAGCTCGCTTGGCGGTCCGCCTCGAAAGCCACCAAAGGACCTGCCGCCCCGCCCTCTTCGCTGATCCAGTCATTCCGTCGACTCCGTGCCTCACATCCTAGTGCATGAGCTGCATGCGGGCAATGTCCATGCGGTGAAGAGAAACACCCGCACAAGATTCGCCATATAATCATCAAGCCCGTGACGTGGCGATGCACCCTATCCTCCATATCTGCAACTAGCGCAGGACATATCGAGCCAAAGAATCGAACTCGACATTGTACTCCCGACGGCGCCTCTCTCGTCTCAAGAACAAAAATCTGTCGCCCGCGTGCTCCTCATCCGCGGAGGCAAGAAGCGTGAGAAAGCCCGAAAACTCATCCCATCTGCTGAGGTGCATGCTCTCCCGAAAGCTCCATGAATCAAACCAATCGATTGCGGTATCACGCGGCCGACGCGAACCAAAGGTCACGAACTCGGTCTCTGAAGCCTTGATCACCCGCGTGATCCGTCAGAATCGCCGGATGAACTCCTCGCGATCATCCTCGTGCCTCGACCGTAAAACTCGCGGCTACAACTCGTAAAGTCCGTAGCCTCAAACTATTCGCTCGGGGAACCATCGCGCATCGAATCGAATCGCCAGATCCACCGATCTCATATTCGCCACGACCGCCAAGAATCGGGCCATCTCCTTGTAACCCATCTCTCCGCCTGCATCGTGGGGTGGAGGCTCGTGTATCAGAGTCTCATCACCACGGCGCGCTCTAAACTCGCTGGGCCGGGCGGCGTCACAAAACCCGCTGTCAAGCACAACTCGTCTTGTCAGGGCTCGCGCTCGTACTTCTCAGATCTCACTAGCAAGACTCTACGCTTTGCCTTCTCGGGCTCACGGTTTCGCTAGCGAGGCATAATCGTAAAAACGAGATACGTCGAGGGGTACAACTTACAACATTTCTAAGGCACGATCTCGGAATGAGAAGAATGGAAACCAATCCTAAATGTCCTATAGCCTCGATTATAGATGTGGTGCACAACACACCGATAATCAAGACTTACTAGACACGGTGCGTAGACACTTTCCGAGGATTAATCGCTCGATACCACTTTTGTAACGACCGTGCCCGGGGCATCGTGCCTTACCTCAGGCACCCTAGTGATACATACATCGAGAGAAAATCAGCGGAACATAAAACATGAGTCATTTAACAAGAGATATAATAAATAAACAGCAACCAAAACAGCTTGCCTTCAAGATATTCATAAAACACGAGCAGTTTAATCCTTTTACAACCCCGCCCACAACAAGATTACATGCACTTAAGATATACACGACTATGACGACAGTGGCCCGCCATACCCTCGAATGTACAAGAACCTACAACTCGTGGAACACCTACCAAAAGATAAGCCTCCGAGAAACGGAGCTTCAAATCTGTTGAATCGTGATCCCATGAGCGAGGATCCACGGCCGATGTACCTCTACTGCAGATGAACGCAGCCTCAAGGAGGTCAAGACAACAGTACCAAGTATGTGAAATGCATAACATCAGAAATGAAATCATACTAGTCTATATAAAGCGGAGACATGTATGATAACCAAACTACGATTCACAACATAAAACAGCCATCACTCCAATATAACTATGGGTCTCACGCCCACAACATCAATCAGTTCAGACATGGGCCGCATGCCCGGAATATCGTGACGGCAGACATGTCCATGATGCAACAATAATACCAATGTCCCATGGCCACATGCCCCGGAATCTGCGCCGTGTAGACATGTCCATGTGACCTCAACAACAAGACAAAGAATCCAAATGGAAGCATACCCGCGCTACGATCGTGGTCGGTATGTCCAAAGGGAAACAATAAGACAACATTCCAAATGGACGATACCCGCGCGCTACGCATCGTGTCGGTATGTCCAAAAGGAAATCCTGCGCGTTAATCAAAATGGAAACATACCCGCGCGCTACGATCGTGTCAAGATATCCAAAGCGATTCACCACAAGACCTTAACTAAATGAGGCATACCCGCGCCACGATCGTGTCGGTATGTCCAAAGTGATTAACAACAATAATACTATCAGCGAACGCACTGCGGAATTTCTCCGTCACCGCAAGACATCCAAGTAAGTTCTCAACAGTCAACCGACCTCTATCGAGAGCGCGTAACACGTAAAACACAACGCTTGTACAATAAAGGCTATCATCACAAAGATAGGCAAGTTTCACAACAACAAGCATAGGCAAGTTTCACACAACTCAAAGTACTTTCATTTTATGCCAAAGTCCGTTTTTAACCCCAAAGTACTACATACGTTAAGTTCTTTTAAAAGAGATCCATTACTTTTATAAAAGTCACCCGATACAGTAGTATTAGAATGACCAACCCACCTTCCTTTTCAAAATCAAGTAACAACATTCTTTTCCTAAGTTCCGCTTGCCTAGTTTCAATTACTCAAGCTTCTCATTTTTAAATGGTTTCATAGTTCCCAAACTTAATCACTGATTCCTTTTAGAACAATTGAGTAACATATGTCATATACGTGAGTAGTTTATTCTTGTTTATAACGATCTTATTACAATGACCATGATCTAGAAAATGTAATATCATTTTGTCTCATCTTAGCTTCATGCAGATGGAGGTTTCTACTGCTTTTAATACAACACATCATTATTCAATACATTTTCCTTTTATTAACGCTGCAGTGGTGCTGTCGATACACATTACGATTCCAAATCAAGAAACATTATCCCTTTAAAAACCAAGTACTCATTACTCACGAATGAGGTTTCACACAAACATCCACATTAAAACAAATAAGTTAAGTCTCTTATCTTATAAGATCAAGTCTCTTAACTTCTAACATCAAGAAACCATTTTCACTTACATAAGGTCGTTATAACTAACTTCCCATAAAGCTATTATAACACCCTATGTTTTAAACCAACCAAATCATTTAGCACACGTACGTCTACCGTACATAGTTCACAACAATCATGCTAGAAAAGATAGGAAGAGGTTCACATACCTCGCGACGATTTATCGACAATAAGCAAAATGCTCCAAGTACTACAACCTTGCTAGCCCTTTCCACTCCTCGTAGAATACGCTACTTTTAGTACTTTCACCTATAAAGGTCACAAACGTCTATTAACCCCAAACACAAGTTTTCTATCTTTCTATAGAAAATTCGGCACTCCTCCCACAAACAGCGTAAATCTCCTCCTCTATCGAGGCGGCTACCAAGCCAACCAGTGTGGTTTACACGCCTAACCTGACGTGTACAATTCTACACAAGTCTCACTGCAATACCCAATGTAAATACTGATTCATTTCTTATTCTTCAGCTTAAGTCAAAAGACATTGCGAATACTAAGTATAGTTCCATATATAGTATACTTCAACTATATATCCTAACAAACATGTAATTTCCAATTACAATAGAGGACAAGATAATTACCTCGATAAGCCCAAAATTATCCAAGTTATAATGTCGATCTGAGTAAGGTTTAGCTCTCAATGCGCTCAAACCACTCCAAACAACCCTTAGAAGTTCTAACCAACTTCTACTCAAATACTTCAACCAACTATGAAGATTTCCTTATGGTTTCGGTTTGAGACTAAAAGGACAAAGGTAGTATTTCGGACTCTACGTAAAGAGGTATCTTTGGAATACTACAAGGTACAAGGCTAAGGTATTTTGGGCATTATAACAATACTAGGAGTATTTCTATACCACAACAAGGGTTTTATACGAAACAACTAGGCTAGTGGTACCCCACGGCTAGCACCACAAGGGGGGGGGGGAACCCTTCTCGGCCAAAGGCCACAAGGAGGAGGGAGGGGGAGAGGCTTAGGACGAGAGCTACTAGAGGGAGGGGAGGGATTTCAAGACTTAGACAAAGTGAGGAGTGAATGAATAAGTCTTCACAAGGGAGGGGTATTTATAGCAAACCCAAAGGCCAACCAATGGCCAAGATCTAGCCAAGTGCAAGGCAAGTGTAAGGCCAAGATCAAGCCAAGTGCACCCTAGACCCTACTCCTTAAAACCCTCACAAATATCTACACAAATATCAAGCCCAACTTGCCCCCCAATTCGGCCAAGTGCCGCCCCACTTGTCTCCATTGTGAGGGTGACACATGTCACCCTCCCGTTGGTCCAGAATGTTTCGTCTCTCGGAAAAATCCGCAAAAATACAAAACGACATAGCCGGAATTTTCCCTTCGCAAGTTACGCAAAACGTTTCGTCGAAAAACGACTCTAACCGGGTGTGCCCCAAATGTAAAATCCAAGTGCCAGCATGGGGTGACACGTGTCGCCCCGATTCCCAGAATATTTCGTCTTCCGAAAATATCCAATTTACCGGAAATCTCAAAAACAAAGCGGGCCCCACAAAACCGTAAATTTCTCCCGTGGGCCCCACATGACCATTTCCGAAAATAAAATCTCAAAATTCTAATATAATCTAAGAAGTCCAAATACCAAATCTGGGAATCCAATTCCCATTAACGAACCTTTTTCTTCACAAATAACCGGAAACTTTTCCGTCGAAAACTCACATCTTTCTTTCTTTTCAAAATTTCTGCCGTACTCTCGTACGTACGTCCTCACATACATACCCTGCAACTACGGGGTATAACAAAATGTGCCAATTAAGAATATATTAGCTTTCAGTCCATGTAATAATTCAGTTTTCCCTAGTAAGAAAGATTGCTCAGAAGTGAGTCGAAAGATGAGTCGTTAGTGACGTAAAGTGCAGGGAATTGTAAAATATAAGGAAAGTTGGTTAGATCCCAACAAGAGGGAAGGATATGCAAGTATAAGACCTTAACATTTGCTCTAAGGGAAAGATGTGTACATTGTCAGTAAGTGCAGTTGAATATTTACAAACGCGAAGGGTTAGCATGAGATATGAAGAAACTCGGTTTAGTAATAAAGGAATAATGATACAGTCTCCATAAGGAATGTTCCTCGTTGTACCAGAAATATGAGAATGATCGTCGATTGACTTGTGTTAAGATCAGTTATTATCGATTAAGAGATCACAGAAAATCTATAAGATCATGACTAGTTATATGTCATAAGGGTTGTGCCATTGCATGAGACTCTAATCGTCGGGGTATTAGTCAAAGACTTAGCACACATCAATACTATGAGTATTTCAGGAAGTGTCTCATAAAGAAATTAAGTATTGGGAGTTTAGGTCATGCTGTGGCAGACAAAAGGATCATGGTGAGAGCAGTTCATCATTTATCAAACCTAGGTGTTCAACTTTTGGACCCGAAGATGGTAGAATTTTTGTACAAAACAGAGCCAAATCCTCCTTAGTAGTTGAGCAAAAGAAGAAAATCGTTTCATGATCACTATCTATTAAAGCTAAAGTAAAGGAATTCACATGCATCAATCCATGACTTTTGAACAAGGGGGAGTTGATGATACTCTAATGTACCAAAAGAATTTGCATCCCAAATGTAGATAGATACAAAGAGATAATTATGATAAAGGCGCACAATTTCAGATATTCTACCTACCCAACCTCCATGAAAATGTATCGTGACCTTGAAGAGGTTTATTGGTGGAATAACATGAAGAATAATGTAGCCAATTTCATGGCTAAGTGTCCAAATTGGCATAAGTGAAATCTGATTCCACAGAAGATTATGCCAAGTTGTATATTCAGAAAATTGTCTGGTTGCATAGGACTCCAGTGTCCATTGTTTCGGAATGAGGTGTCCAGTTCACATCAAATTTTTGAAAGTCCTTTCAGAAAGAATTGGGTAACAAGGTAAATATTAGTTTTGTTTTTCATCCTTACATGGATGGTCAGGAAGAACATACTATCCAGTCGCTTGAAGATATGTTGGGAGCATGTGACCTAGATTTTAAAGGCAAGTCTAGTCATGTTGATAATTGAGTGTTCTTGAAAAAATTTCCTATGAAGGGTGTTATGAGATTGGGAAGAAGAGAAAGTTTTGTCCCTAATATGTTGGACCATACCGAATCTTGTGGAGAGTTAGTTGAGTGGCTTATAAGCTAGAGTGACCACTAGAGTTGGTTGTTGTACACCAATATTTTATGCGACCGTGTTAAATAAATTCACGGAGATCCATCCGTAGTTTCTCTTACAGAAAATAAAGCAATTAATGATAGTATGTCTTGCGAAAAGATTCCAGTGACTATCCTTGATCGTCAAGTTCGCAAGTTGAGGACTAAGGAAATCGCTTCACTGAAAGTGCTATAAATAAATCAGAATATAGAAGAGGTTACATGGGAAGCCGAAGAGGACATGAAGTCCAAATATCCGCACTTGTTGATAGAATAGCAGAAACTGTCTAAGGTAACTACCTCAAGTATTCAGACTTCATGTTAGTTCAATGTTCAGATCTCATCTTCTCTCAGCATTCAGATCTCCTACCGTAACATTCATGTTTTCGGTGTTCAGATTTCATGTTATTATATTAATGTTTTCACGTATTTAAATCTCATGTCAGTTCAATACTCGTGAATCCATTGTCACGGCCCGAATCCCGGGCCCGCGACTGGTGCCTTACCTGGGCACCCTTCTACCCATTCACCCAAGTAACCCGCGGAAGATAAAGATACTCATCATCATTATTTTTTTTAAAAAGCAAAGGCAAATCCGGCAAGACCGTCGTTATATATATATAAGCCAAAATGAAACTACACTGTACACAAGACTAATCCCACATATGAATACAGACCTCTAAGAGTTTGAACAATATACTATGACGGGACAAGGCCCCGCTGTACCCATAAATATACAAAACATGTACTGAAAGATCATTACCAAAATGATAAACTCCAGAACAATGGAGCTATCCCAAAACTCTGAGCAAGGACCCTACACTTGCAGATCACCAAATCACAGACTAAACTCACGGCATGAACGCAACCCCGGAGAAAGGGGTCAAGAAAAATGTACCAAGTATGTGAAATAATAAATCAGAAATGAGATTATAACAGCCAAGCAGATAACAAGAGACAAGTATAATAATCAAATACCGTACATGCAGACTTTTCAAGATATGAAATCCATGTCAAAATTATGGACGTCTGTCCATATAAACAAATATTGTCATGGGAGTTGAACCCGAACATTATACACAAATACTGCCCTGTAAGGTATTCTGCCCGGCCCTATCTAGGACGCGATAAAGTCAATAAGGTATTATGCCCGACCCCTTCTGGGACGCGATAAAGTCAATAAGGTATTCTGCCCGGCCCCTTCTGGGACGCGGTAAAGTCAATAAGCTATTATGTCTGGCCCCTTCTGGGACGCAGTAAAGTAAATAAGGTATTCTGCCTGGCCCCTTCTGGGACGCGATAAAGTCATGTAATATATACTGCCCTGCCCATTAAGGTATACTGCCCGGTCCATTCTGGGACACAGTAAAGTCATGTAATATATATTGCCCTGCCCATTAAGGTATACTTCCCGGTCCATTCTGGGACACGGTAAAGTCATGTAATATATACTGCCCTGCCCATTAAGGTATACTGCCCGGTCCATTATGGGACACGATAAAGTCATGTAATATATACTGCCCTGCCCATTAAGGTATACTGCCCGGTCCATTCTGGGACACGGTAAAGTCATGTAATATATATTGTCCTGCCCATTAAGGTATACTGCCCTGCCCATTAAGGTATACTGCTCGGTCCATTCTGGGACACGGTTCAAATATAAAGGATTGTACACATATAACTATCACAAGCAACTATGTGCAATTTAAATCATCTTTGACCCTCATTAGCACAAATAGAATGAACTATCATTTTCACACAAAAAAATACTCAAGACATTATCAAATGAATAGGTAAACAACTTTCATTTTAGAACCCCAAAGTATTATCAAGAGAATGGATATAACACTATCATTTTATAAAACCCAAAGTATTATCAAGAGAATGGATATAACAATTTCCATTTTATAAAACCCAAGTATTATCAGGAGAATATATCATTAAGGAATAGGATCCACTCACTTTATAAAAAGGAATCATGCTAGAAGAAGAAAGGATGGTTCACATACCTTATTGGCGACTAACCAACTTTACAATCTAGAATACGTCTCAATGTACTTCAACCTATAACAACAATAACACGTATATCAACACGTGCTTTCTAAAGTAGGACATAAACCAAGTAAGGGCTCTCTTTTCCTATAAAAATTCGGGCAGCACTTCCCCTATAAATACGTACTTTTCCACCTTTCAAGAAGGCCCAAATTCATCAGCAACCAAGCATCAATTAAGGGCACAACCAAACAGCAACCAAAGGGGATTACATGCCTACTTTACGTGTCAAATTCGGCCCCTTAATCTATACAAAATAGTCAAATATCCAACAACAAGGGTACAATGTGAAGGCTTTTAACACATTTTTATACCGTTAATCTCTTAGGAGTTTCATTAGAAATACCCATACTTAATCATGTAGTAAGAGGACTGAATTTTCAGAATTCCAACGCCATAAAACAGTCCCTACAAACTGTATAACAACGTCCAACAGTTTTATAGATTTCACGGCCAACAACTACAATCCGATAACTTTTTCCTTAATCCATTTTATTCCAATTCAAGTTCCAATACTTCTATATATGGTATAACAACTTATCTACAACAATATTACTCCATTTCTAACATGCAATAGGTGAAGATAACAACAACAATAACCAACAAACTCCAAAGATCCGAAAGTTGCCTATTCTCGGCCCCAACATTAAAAAATGGTCCAAACACTTTTTAATCTTCATTCTTCTTAACACATGCTCATCTACTAACCATAATAACATGTAATATCTAATTACTTCAAGAGGAAGAAGATTTATTACCAAAAATTACCCAAAAAGCCGTGACTATGCCCTAAGGTTTTTGGCCCGCAGTTTTCATTTTGCTCCACTTCTTCAAGTTCCAATCACACACATGTATCCTCTACAAGCTTATAACCAACTTCCCTTCTTGTTTTACTTCCAAAAAATCGACGAACAAGCTAGGGTTTTAATGGCCATTCTCGGACAAAACGGATTCCTGGAGGGTTTTGGAGAGTTAACTTGGTTTAAGACTTGGTTAGCGTTCTTAATCTAAGATAATAACTTGTCTTTGATCTTCACTTTCCAAGGGATTTTCGAAATCTAAGGCTAAGGAAAGAAGAGAGAAAAAGAGTTGGAGAAGATGAGATATTATGAGACTTTTAAGTCTTGCATCCATATCTATATAGTTAAGTCTTGCAAGACAAGTTGGGGAGGGACACATGTCACCCTCCCATTGGCCAAAATTCTTTCCCTTTAAAAATATCTAGATATTGTCCAAAATATCTTAAATCGAAGGGCCCCGCGAAATTGTGAAATTCTCGGCGGACCCTATATTATCAATTTCAATTCTTCGTAATCCAATAATAAGTCCATAAATCCAATTAGAAGTATTAAACTCCGAGTTAATAATTTTTCCGTCGTCATATTTTTCCGAAATTTTTCTTAAGAAAATGTAATAATTCTTTCCTTCCAAAATTTAAATCTTAAATCCTTAATCATGTTCTCAATTAGTAGCCCTGGTATTACGGGGTGTAACATCTTCGTAATCCAATACTAATCCCAGAAATCCAATTAGAAGTATTAAACTCCAAGTTAATAATTTTTCCGTCGTCACATTTTTCCAAAAATTTTCCGGAGAAAAATGTAAATATTCTTTCCTTTCAACATTCAAATTTTGATTCCTGAATCACGTTCTCAATTAGTAGCCCTGGTATTACGGGGTGTAACATCCTTCCCCCTTAGAAACATTCGTCCCGAATGTTCATAGTGGGTCTCAAACTATACAGATTTCGCCGTCGTCTCCTTACTATACCTATCAACCAATACTCCACAAAACCAACGATGCCACACACGGCCACAATATATCACATGTATATACACCAATGGACCTTCCATCTGAGGTCCTTTCTCACAATACTCGAAGGTTGCAGTCCTTTCCAAAATGGGATCTTCAGACGTTCCTTTCTCTTCCCGTACTAGGGATGACCCTGCCGTATTCTAAGCCATAAGCTATCACTATCTGAATCCTTCAGTCGGACTCCCACTCAACTAACTGATGTGTTCCCTCGTGTCAACTTCTCTTCTCCGTCCTCACATTAGTCAAACTACTGGTTGGTGAATGATCCTATTGTCTGCCTAGCTTTGTTTACTAACCGGTGTAAACTCTAATACTAGTAGTATCTCAATCACGAACACCTATGGACAATGTTACTGAATCTAAGGTGTGTATATCATCACAATTAACTCTCAGTCATGGTCTAAAATGAATCTTTCTCCTATCTCAAGGTGTTTCTCACACTATCCTTTTCTCTCATTAGAGGTTCGTCACCTTTGGTCGAAGTATTCCTACTGTACATCCCCTACTATCGGTCTTTACACTGTTATGGAGTAATTACACCTTGTGAACCCTACACATCTATAGTTTCATTCACTTTATCATTCTTGTCAACATCCTTCATTCTACTCATTACTAAACAAAAATATTTCTACCTCTAATGGTCATATAGTCTTCCCCTGACTGAAGAGCTGGAGGCTCAGGTGTTGGGGCCTCAAACACCGGTGCAGAAGAAATCTCCGACTGCGGTACAATATCCGGTATAGACTGGGCATGGGCCCTAGTAACAATCTGAGTCTGACTAGTAGCTCCATCGATTTGCTTCTCGGGCAATCGTTGCCTTCCTGTGAGGCATAGGCAGAACACAATAATACGTCAGAGAGGGATTATCCTAATAACACAGCTCTATTGCACGATCTCAGAGTAAGAAAAATAGAAACCAAATCTTAAATGTCCTGTAGCCTCTTGTTTATGGGTGTAGCGCGCAACACACCGATAATCAAGACTCTACTAGACACGGTCTGTAGACACTCTGAGGAATGACTGCTCTGATACCACTTTTGTCACAACCCGAACCCCGGGCCCGCGACTGGTACCCTACCTGGGCACCCTTCTACACATTCATCCCAAGTAACCCGCGGAAGATAAAGATACTCATCATCATCATTTTTTTTAACAAGCAAAGACAAAGCCGGCAAGGCCGCCGCTATATATATATAAACCAAAATGAAACTACACTGTACACGAGTCCAATCCTACATATGAATACAGACTTCTAAGTGTTTGAACAATATACTATGACGGGACAAGGCCCCGCTGTACCCATAAATGTACAAAACTTGTACTGAAAGATCATTACCAAAATGATAAACTCCAGAACAATGGAGCTATCCCAAAACTCTGAGCAAGGACCCTATACTTGCAGATCACCAAACTGCGTACCTAAACCTGTGGCATGAACGCAGCCCCCCGGAGAAAGGGGGTGTTGACACCCAATTTTGACCCTCCCGTCCAACCATTAACTATAAAATTACACTAATTTTGTAAAATAATTTTTTAGGATTTTTTATAATAAAATACAACAATAAAACATAAATACAGGCATTAAGAATTAATTTAATAACGACATCGCATCTTACGTAGAGTTTTAAGCACTTAGAGTCTCGCGCCCGCATTAATTAACTTTAAGCTTTGTCGTATTTCTTAAATAATTAATAAACGCATAAAATAAATAATTTAGCGATAACGTCGTGTCAGATAGCATAGCCGCATTTATTAGTAATCATTGGTAACTTTAAAATCAATTTTAATCTAATACATGCATTTAATAGCGTCGCATTTATAAAAGCTTTAAACAATTCTTAAAAATCATATTTGCATTTAGCATTTAAATAATTCAATCTAAGCTCATTTTAATAATGCATAATAATAAGATTTTAAATAATAGCGTCGCATTCTAAAGTATTGAGCATTAATCAAATAGCACGCCCGCATTTATTTATTATAACAATTAGATTAATGAAGCACCTAATTATTTTAATCACATTTGTTAGTTTAAGTTATCACTAATCAATTAATACACTTGCCTAGAATTAATTAGCTAATTAATTAACTAGCCTAAAAAACTAATTAAACTAATTAAATAACTTAACTAAACTAATACCCAATATAATACCACCAGCCCACCCTTTTAAAACACCTGGCCCAAACCCGCTACCCGCAGCCCAAGACCCGCAGCCCACTTACCTCAGCCCGCAACCCATCGCCCACAACCCATAAAGCAAAAGAAAGAACCAAACGAACCTAAGTCCCTCTTCCCCAATCTCAGAAAACCCTAGTACCCTCTCAATCGCCGCCCTCACGCCACCTTCCTCGCCGAGATTTTCGGCTGAAAATCCGGCGATCTTCCCCTTACCCGTGACCCACATAACCCAAAATAGCCCACAAATCTTAACAAATCAGCTCGAAATCACACCCCGCTGATTTCGCCAGATTTCCAGACGGAAAATCCGGCGAACCCCACCCAAATCTTTACCATAAAGAGCCAAGCTTTCCATAAGAATCGAAATCAAATATTCCAAATCTTCCCCGAAAATGGCAACAAATCCCTTACTAAATCATACACTCATCGTCCAAAAGAAAAGCAGCCCCTAAAAATCGAACGCAACCTAAACCTAAGAAGAAAAGAAAGCGTCGCTGCCTTCATCTCCCTCACCCCGACAATATCGCCGCAAATCGCGAAGAATACAGTCACAAATCTTCCTGAAATATAAACTTACCATAACCAAAAGCTTACAAAATCAAAAACCAAATCATAGTTATTAATACCAAGGTTCGTCCAAATCGTTCGGGGTCAGTACCGATGACTTACCAACTTAGAACCCAATGGGGCTATAAATGGTTCCAATGGGCACATGCAAATGGGAGGGGACATTCAATAATCTCTAGAATATCGATCAACATCCAGAAAAACAAAGCAATCAGTAGGTATCGGAAATCAGTCTTAATATCCCTGAGCATCAGGTCTCGCTCCACACAAGCAAGAACATCCTCAAATACTAGTTTCGCACAGCCTCAGGCTCGATAGCACAAAAAACAGAAACTCAGAAGCAAATCACCCGAAAGCTTTGTCTCCCTTTTCAAATCGCATACAAAACCTCCGAGTGGATTGATGGCTTGATACGCTTCTGTCATTGTCAGAGAAGGTAAACTCGGATTTCCTCTCAGTCTTTATTTTAGTTTTATGTTTTATGTGTTTTGTGAGCTATTAGTTTAATTTCTTATTATGAATGCCTAATTCCAAGTAAAGTGGCAGTTCTTTTTTTTAAAGCTTAAATCAGTGATATATTTGCTATCAATTTAAGTTGTGATTGATCGATTCAAAGTATGGCATTTGTGTCTAGTTTGTATAGTTTATATCAATAGTATCATGGATATGGTACTTTAATTGGTTGTTCATGTTGGTATTAGTATAGACTGCTTTAATAGGCTAAATGCGGTTGTTAGTCGAATCGGCGTGCGATTAAAACAAGTCTCGTTGTATGTTGGTTCCGATTTAATTCTGTCAACATGATATTAGGATAGTTCATTAGTTGTCATACAGGACTGTTCGATTTGTAACGCTCTGTCTTGGAATGGTTAGTTTAGTGCTTTAGATTGCTTGAAGGATCATCTCGTTTATTCAACCTCATTCTTGAACCACGATCTATTTGTTTGGCTAGCTGTGCATCATATTGACAAGTCTAAAATAATCGTGTATGTAAAATAAGCATGCATTTCGATGATCTGTTCACATCCCTATGACTAAAAATCAGTAGGGGAATATATATGTAATTGTTGAGTTTTAGTCCAGTACAACATGTTTAGATGTGATTTTAGCCATGAGATGAGAGTTTTGATAAATCGGGCCTGTTTAGGGACTATGTTGACTATGTCGTGCTAAAATTACAGTATTATTATGTTTGGAGCAGCTTAAGTCACGATTAGGTATGTCTTTAGTGTTTATGATCTTATGTATTTGAAATACTGTCTTAAATGACCATGTATTTACATTCATATCTTGAAACACGCTTCTTGATTAGTTGTTTATTTGCGTAGTACATAAACACAGAGGTACATGTATGTGGTCCGAGTTAAGATCAATTTGTGCTTGTCGCTTTTTGAGTTTTCCCCTCCTTCCGAAGATAAGAACTGGGACCGTAATGCTATGTAATACATCTTCTGACTTTACCTTCTCATCCCCCCCCCTAGCACACTTTGTTAATCTATTTCTGTTTTCTTTGAAGAATTATGAACTATGCCTGTTAGATGCCTAAATGTATTGTCAGTCAGGTGGAAACTGTTTCGGCCAAACTGTTGTTAATAAACATGGACTTGATAAACAAAAAAAAAAACTGTAGAGTGTGCCTGCTTGTTTTCCCCTTTATGTTTCCCTGCGTGGGCCTGCTGTGCAGTAAGGCTGGGTGTATTCTCTTTGAAATATGGAAAAATAATGCTGATAATTGTGGGGTTTCGGTTATATCTTCTGCTCACAGAGGTTCATTATTCAAATTGAAATTGTATGCTGATTAAATAAAAATGGACTTTTTCGTGTCGGCAGGATTAATATACATTATAAACATATGCATGTGTTTAGTGTTTCTTTTATTGTTCATATCTGATATTATTCGGAGTGCATACTAATCCTTATCTTTTCCTTTTTTTTTACATGGCACGCATCGGAGCGAAAAATGAAGAGTCTCATGGCGAGACTCATCACAAGCTACAACATGAAGACTCACATCTACATGCATTTATCTCGCTTAGGAAATTCCAAACAGCGGCGAAAGGACATCGTCATTCTTCGAGTCATCCCTCTTTTATTTATATCCTCCTTCATTCATTCGTTGTAATTATTCGCCTAACATTTACCCTTAACATTAATATATATTTAGAATAGTTTGAGCTTGGGTCGCCCTCTAAGTAAACCATTATTAGCCTAAGTTATAATTAAATCATTTGCTTGCATACGTTAAGTCATGTAACTAAGACATTATTTCCTACCTAATTCCTAACCCAAAGAAATTAATTTTCTCATAAACTCTTTTACTAATATTATATAAATAATTTATCGTTTTCTTATTTAAGCACTTTATATATCATGTCATATATATATTAGCCAAAAATTAAATTTTGCAAATACGTGTGTACTTTTCTAATAAATCAATCTTATATTTTTATAAACCATGCCATGCTACCTTATGTTATTTGAATGTGTCTTTTTCATGAAAATCAATTCGTGATTATTCCTTTTTTCATACTATGCTTTTATGGCGGTGAATATGTATTTTAAATAATGTCTACTTCTACCCAAAAATTAACTTATATCTATTCTTATAGAATAAGTCTTACAAGTCCTTTATGTTATCAAAATACACTTTATATACCTGCAAATATCTTTTACTTAGAATATTTTCAAAACATGCATTTCTTTAACATAATAATTAACCCTAGGTTTGAACGGACAACCGCAAGTTAGCGGATCCTTTAGGGTGCCTAACCCCTTCCCTTTAGGATAATAGAGAACCCTTACCCAGAATCTCATTAAGTTTAGCAGACCATTAAAATGGAGTTAATGTTTTACTTTAAACTAGTTAAACATTTAGGTGTCCTAATTCACCCAAATTAATTAGGTGGCGACTCCGCGAACCCTTAGCATTCTAGCAACCCTTTAGCATTTTAAATTTTAGCCTCTTTTAAACTTTAGCATCCTTTTAGCAATTTTAGCATCCTTTAGCATTTTAAAAATCTTTAAGCCTCTTTAATTTATTAGCATTTTTATTATTTTATTTTCTAACCTTTTAAAATGAGCAGGAGTTTAGAAAATAAAATGTCGCGGTCGAAAAAGGGCGTGACAGAAATGGCGACTCTGCTGGGGAATTTAGGTTCTTAACCACAACAGATCTAGGATAATTATTTGGCAATTACTTTGGCATTTAATTTTTGTGTGTTGTATTTTGTTTTATTTATTTTTGATTGCACCGCCATCGCTTCCTTAAACTGGCATTCCGCTCATATTTCTTCTACTCTGGAAAATTCACACAATCACACACTCACGCGCTGGTGTGCTTCGCGCACCCGCAAATTTCTTCAAATACCCAAATTTTAAGAGAGTTGGCGCCTGCGCGGAGTTAGATCGGCTCGTCTGATCAGCCGCGTAGCCTTCTCACTCGAGTTGTCCGCTCGGGAACCTTGCGTCTAGAAAAACCAAATCTTAGAAACTTAAGATAGAGCTATACCACCCTTTATTTTAGGGCATGCACGCATTTACTGTCACGACCCGACCCCGGGCCGCGACTGGTGCCCTACCCGGCACCTGCATGTATACTTGAGAGAATAGCAATGAACATACACAACATAAACACACGTAAATAATATGCTGCATAAAGCAGCCGATAAGGCCGCTTCCATAATATAAACAAAGTCAAAAGTACAACTTTACAACTCGGTTCTTATAGCCCAACCACATATGTGAATACGGACTCTGCAGGAATAACAATCGTATGGCGGTGGCTCGCCATACCACGAATGTACATAATCTACAACATCGTGGAAAGATCGTACTAAAAGAAAGACAAGCCTCCGAGAATGGAGCTCCGACGTCGATAAGTGATCCTAAGAGTGTGGATCCGCAACTCGCTACCCTTTCTGCATGATGAACGCACCGAGGAAGGGTCGACACAATATGTACTAAGTATGTAAAACTGGAAAGTACTGTAATTACAACATAAGTTTAAAAGAAAGCCGGAGACATGTATGATGACAAAATTACAGTACACAGTGCCTTACTAATAATGAGAGTATAAATAGGTGTATACTTACAACGAAAAATAGGATTGGAATCCTACTCGGGACTATTTCACCCGATAGGTCCAGTGGACTGCGTGAGGTATTCTCGCGTGGGACTATTTCACCCGCATAAGCCCTTACGACTCGCGTGAGGTATTCCTCGTGATAGGTCGGACCCGCCCGCATGGGACTATTTCACCCGCATAAGCCCTTACGGACTTGCATGAGGTATTCCTCGCATCGTGGTTAGCAAATCCACGGGAATATACAATGCCACAATCCCGGGGAATGACCCCGCAACGAATAATATATCACTAGCCCAAATACGGCTATCACACATAACATAAGCTCTATCGCTTATCATACAATATATAAGCAAGTTAAGAAATCCCTAACTTCTTACTATTCTTGTTCATATACACTCATTTTAGTTTACTTAAGGCACTAACATGTCTTTATGAAAATCCGAATTTAACCCAAAGTACTACGTACTTCTATTCTTTTAAAAATGACTCATTTCATTATAAAACTTCCAAGATACTCATAGCCGTAGTATCAAGCGACAATTTCTTTTCAAGACAAGTCACAATACTTTTAGAAATAAAATATGGCTTCTAAATCAAGTGACTCGTATCTTATAAAACCTTAGGCAATTGATGCCTTAAAATCGAATTGCCTTCCATTAAATCGAGTCATTTATCTTTCCATAAAGTCAATATAACCAACTCCCCATAAAGTCGTTATATTCACTTTATGCCTTAGTCATGTACAATTTCCTATCCAAGGGACTTATACGTTTTTAAAACGACACAAGTATTACATACTTTAAAATTCTTCAAGCCCCCTTATCTTTAACAAGACTTAAGACATCTTTAATATTCTCAAAGAAGTGAGTTAAATCTCCTAACTCACCCGACTTGGCATTTTCGTAAAACAAGTAAAGAATGTCAAAGTCTTGTACGTCTACCGTACTATATACGTGAAACTAGTCATGCTCAAAGGATAGGAAAAGTTCTACATACCTCGTCGGGTCAAACCACTTGCCAAGTACAAAGTCCCGCCCGTAGTATGTCAACCTATAATGTTCATAATACGTCTATTTAGGCCTTACTTCAATCGTAGAATATCATAAGTGTTAAGTCCCTATTTTCTACGGAAAATCGGACAGCACCTCCTTTGTATTTACTCACTTTGCCACCTCTTTCAAGGCCGGAAATACAATAACCAAACAGCCCCAATTGGCTCACAACAATATAAAAGATAATCCAATGCAAATGACTAACTAAACAGCCCCAATTGGCTCACAATCAATATAGCAGGTAGTCCAATGCAAATGACTAACTAAACAGCCCCAATTGGCTCACAATTTACATTCCAACCCAAATTTGTGGCATAACATGATAACAAGTCGCATTTGATTATTAAAACCATAATCCTTAAGTCAATGACATGCGACGGTTCTAACAACGATTAAATTGTAATTCAACTTAGTCATGGCTTATTTTACATTTCGGATTTCCAAGGCTATGATCAATCCATTATTCGTATAACTTCAATATAACAACTTCATGCTAGTAACATGCAAAGCTAACAACAATAAACTAGCTATTCTTGTAATACTTTCAAAAAAACAAGATTATACCTCAAAGAGACCTAATCCAACTCCAATCCGAAATCGCTCCTTAGTAGTCTAGAACCTCTCCAAGCCACTTCAATCCGCTTGTTGAGCCCCTTTGAACAACACCAATAATTAACCTTCAAATTTCCAAACAAAACCTAGAAAGACTTTAGGTTTTCGTTATGACTAACCCAAAACAATCTTTTCCAAGATGTTTCTATTGAGACTTGCTTATAATACACATAAGAACCTTGTTTAAAGCTGGGAGCTAAATGGATCACAAACAAAGATTTTTCTCTTTTTTTTTTTCTTGGAACCCGAGAGCATGTAGCCTATGTTCTTCAATTTTGTGTAAAATTATTCTAAGTGTTAAGCTCTCCCTTTACTAGTAGTAGTATATGTAGCACCTTGGAGGGTTTGGATACAAACAAATGGTTGGTTGGGATGTAGTCTTGCTAAATATCAAGACTTATTGACCAAGACTTAGTCAACCTTCTCGTTACACACAAGTTGCAAGACTAGTCTTGCAACAAAGGTCCAATGACCTTTATGCCCTTGCACAATTCGACCAAGGCTTCACAGGAGGGGGGTGACACGTGTCACCCTCCCATTCGTTACAATAATACATTTTCCGACAATTCCATAATTTCCGATAAATTTTTCTACAAGTCTCAAATCTTTACATTTGTGAGTTCTTACTTACGTTCTAAACATGTCACAAATTTCTGGTGTAACATTCTTCCCCTTAGAAACATTCGTCCCGAATGTTCTTTCGAGTCAAACTTAAATAGCGACATAGTTTCCTTTCACTACCCCGACATACCAAAATGCCACTCATGGCCACTTAAAAGCATTTAAGCAAAAGAAACGCTCAATTAACACCGACCAAGAAGGAAAATGAAATACGAAGGTATAGGAAATAAGTGAGGATACCTCCTCAACATGTCCTCCTCCGCTTCCCAAGTCATCTCCTCCAGGTTATCATTTCTCCACAGGGCTTTGACGGAAGCTACATCCTTGGTCCGCAGTCGCCTGACCTGGCGATGGAGTATCGCTATGGGACTCTCCTCATACGATAACCCCTCTGTCACCTGGACCTCCCTAGTAGGAAAAACTCTCGCTGGATCTCCGATACACTTCCGCAACATAGAAACATGGAAGACCGGATGTACCGCCTCTAACTCTGATGGCAGATCCAACTCGTAGGCAACTCGTCCCACTCTACGGACGATGCGGTAGGCCCAATGTACCTTGGGCTGAGTTTCTTCTTACCAAATCTCATCACACCCTTCATGGGTGACACCTTCAAGACCCAATCGCTCACGAAACTCCAAATGCCGACGCCGATTATCCGCATAAGACTTCTGCCGACTCTGAGCTGCTAACAGTCTCTCCTGGATAAGCTTCACCTTATCCACAGCCTGCTGTACCAAGTCTGGGCCAACCAACTGTACCTCGCCCACGTCGAACCAACCAATCGGCGATCTACATTTCCGCCCATATAAAGCCTCGTATGGCGCCATCTCAGATATCGGAATGGTAGCTGTTATTATAAGCAAACTCCACAAGAGGCAAATGATCCTCCCAGCTACCACTGAAATCAATCACGCAGGCTCGCAGCATATCCTCAAGTGTCTGGATAGTACGCTCTGCCTGCCCGTCAGTCTGGGGATGAAATGCTGTGCTGAGACTCACTTGTGTCCCCAAACCCTTCTGGAAAGACCTCCAGAAGTTAGCTGTAAACTGGACTCCCCTATCAGATATAATCGACACTGGGACACCGTGCAGCCTCACAATCTCCCTGATGTACAATCTGGCATAGTCCTCAGCCGAAAACGTCGTCCTGACTGGAAGGAAATGGGCTGATTTCGTCAGCCTGTCAACAATAACCCAAATGGAGTCGCACTTCCTCTGAGTACGAGGTAATCCTGTAACAAAGTCCATGTTGATCATCTCCCACTTCCAAGTCGGAATCTCAATAGACTGCAATAATCCACTGGGCCTCTGGTGCTCGACTCGACTGGCCGGGCAATTAGGACATCAGGCAACAAAACCTGCCACGTCCCTCTTCAGGCCATCCCACCAATACAAACACCTGAGGTCATGGTACATCTTGGTCGACCCCGGATGAATAGAATATCGAGCGCTGTGTGCCTCCCCCAGAATCTGCTGTCGGAGCCCTGCCACATCGGGAACACACAACCGGCCCTCAAATCTCAGCACCCCATCAGGCGCTACCTCGAATAAACTCTTCTCCTCCCGAAGAGCTGCATCTCGATACCGTACCAACACTGGGTCCTCAAACTGTCGCATCTTCACCTCATCAATGATGGAAGACTCGGCAACCTCACGAACCCGTACCCCACTATCGTCGGTATCGATCAATCGAACCCCAAGGCTCGCTAATCGGTGGATTCGACGGAGCATGTCCCGCTCTCCGGCTGTACCTCCGATAGGCTCCCATCGATCTACGACTCAAGGCATCAAGAATTACGTTGGCTTTCCGGATGGTAGAGAATATCAACATCATAATCTTTCAACAACTCTAACCACCGCCTCTGCCTCTCAAATTCACTCCTCGCTCGAAGATATACTTGGAGGCTCTTGTGGTCTGTATAAATATCCACATGAACCCTGCATAAATAGTGTCTCCAAATCTTCAAGGCATGTATAATCGCGCCAACTCTAAGTCATGGGTAGGGTAATTCCTCTCATGCTTAGAATCGCCGAAGCATAGGCTATAACCTTGCCGCGTCCGCATCGTAACACACCTAGCCCGATACCCGAGGCATCACAATAGATCACGTACCCATCTAACCTCCCAAGAGTAAGAACCGAGTGTAGTCAACCTTTCCTTCAAAGAATCGAAACCCTTCTCGCAAGCCTCGCCCATCGGAACTTGGCCGCTTTACGAGTCACCTAGTCAGCGGTCTGAAATCGGCAACCGCTCTACAAACCTACGATAATACTCCCGCCACTAAGAAATGCGCACTCGGCCGGAGTAGTAGGTCTGGCCAAGACTTGATCGCTCAATCTTAGCCGTATCCACGCGAACACCATCAGCCAATAATATGCCCGGGAATGCCATCGAGGCCAACCAAAACTCACACTGGAGAACTTGGCGAATAAATGCCGATTCCGGAGAACCCCGAGTACCGTCCTCAAGTGTTCTGCATGCTCCTGCTCTGTCCGCGAATAAACCAGGATGTCATCGATGAATACTATCACAAATGTATCCAAAGATGGCTTGAACACCGGTTCATCAAATCCATAAATACCGCTGAGCGTTGGTCAAACCGAAAGACATAACCTCAACTCATAGTGCCCATACCGGTCCCGAATGCGATCTTTGGGATATCTCGCTCGAACTCGAACTCGATGATAACTGCATCGCAGTCTATCTTCGAGAACCACCTCGCACTCGCAATCGGTCAAACAAATCATCAATCACGGGAGGGTACTTTATTCTTAATGGTTACCTTATTCACCGTCTGTAGTCAACACACATACGCAGCGGCCCCATCCTTCTTCTTTACAAACAATACCGGCGCTCCTGGGGAGATACACTAGGCTCGATAAAGCCTTTCTCCAAAGAAATCTTTCACCGGTCCTTGACTCCTCAACTCAAAGAAAGCCATCCTGTATGGCGAATGGAAATAGGTCAGTGTCCGCAACGTGTCTATACAAAACTCGATCTCCTCTCGGGAGGATACGGGAAGATCATCCGGGAACACATCCGAAACTCCCTAACCATCGCACCGATCAAGAACGGCACTTCACCTGTATCAAATACGAACCGGATGATAGATGTAACCTTTCGCACCATCTTCCTAGCCTTGAGGTAAGAAATAAACCTACCCCGGCGATCTTTGTGTTGCCCTCCACTGATAATCGCTCGCCAGAAATCGAACCGAACCAACTCGTCTCTACCAACGTTGGCATAACAAGAAGCCAACCACCATACCCATAATGACATCAAAATCTGTCATCTCCACTTCTATCAAGTCTGCGGTTCGACGATCAGAATAAATACCGGACAACCTCTATACACCCGCCGGCTAACACCGAATCACCATCGGCGTAGCTACCTCAAACGGCTCTATCGACACCGGCTTATCCCGATTCTACCCGCAATAAGAGGGGACACATAGGACAAGGTAGAACTCGGATCTATCAATGCATAAACATCACACCAAATCGAATGTACTGCGACGACGCCGTGGAAGCCTCACGATCTGGCGGCTAGAGAATATATGCGGTTCGGGACCGCTAGAATCGAACCACCACCACGACCTCTACCGCTGCCCGCTCGTCCGTGAGTACCGCCGCCCGGCGTATAACCTGAAGGAGAAGAAGACCAAGAATCGATCCCGCTTACCGTGTCTTTGCACCACCCATGCCGCTTCTGACGGACAATCTCTCTTCAAATGGCCCATCCGCCACAAGAGTAACAACCTCCTGCAGGAACACGACACTCGCACAGGTGAGATCTATCGCGAGCACACCGAGGCGGTGTGGGTGGTCTCGATCGGCGAATCTTCGCTCGAAACCTCAAGACACGAGCCACGACTGCTCCCGATCGACCGCCGATCGGACCTCGCGAGAAAGCGTGTGAGCACTCTGTCTTTGGCCGGAAAGTGGACCCGTCTGCACGAGGCCGCCCGCCGAATCGCCCTGAGACCACGATGTCACGCCTCTTGGGCTGGCCTGCGTCAACCTGGTCCTCCCTCTCTCTATCCTCTATCCCCTGTGCATAGGCCTGCATCCTAGCAATGTCCATACCGGGCTGAAGAGCCACCCCCAAGCATGCTGTAATCATATGACGGTCTAGCCCCATCACATAACGATGCACTCTATCCGCCATGCTCGCTACGATAGTACGCATGCTCGGCCAGAGTCAAACTCCAGGCTGTACTCCCTAACGGTCCTCCCGTTCTGTCGCAAGGTCAAAAATCTGTCTACTCGGGCCCTCCTCATCTCGGGAGGCAAAAAGTGATCCATAAAGGCCTCTGTAAACTCCTCCCAAACAGCTGGAAGAGCATCATCACCTCTCGAAAGCAACCACGACTCAAACCAGTTCAACGCAATATCGCGCAACCGGTAAGAGGCTAGTGTAGCGAACTGTCTCTCAAGCCCTAAGAACTGCATGGTCGTCAGTATCTGTCGAAGGAACTCCTGCGGATCCTCGTCAGACGTTGATACATAAAACTCGGTGGATTACATACCAGAAAATCCCTAATCCGCAAAGCCCATCGGCTCAGGGTGCTGCCGCCTGTCGTACGCCGGCTACTATACTAGTCAATAACCAATCCGCTCCCGTAGTCTCTATACTCGAACTGGCCGGGGAACTGGAGGGTGCACGGAACCTCTCGAGCTACCGCGCTCTCGCCTCTAATATCGCTGGCGTGGCTGAACTCAACGACCCGCCTACTACCTCAGGCATAGTCTGTGGCTCGAGCCCGTGTGACCTCGAGTACCGCTGCAGCCTCGCCGCTTGCCTTGCCCTCTCGGGCCTGGTAGCTCCGTGGAGGCATAGTTTCATAAGAGGTCGAGAGGATTCAACCTAATAAGACGGCTCTAATGCACGATCTCAGAGAGAAGAATGAAACCAATCCTAAATGTCCTGCGACCTCACGATTATAGATGTGGTGCACAACACACCGATAATCAAGACTTACTAGACACGGCGTAGACACTTTCCGAGGACTAATCGCGCTCGATACCACTTTTGTCACGACCCGACCGGGCGCGGTGCCCTACTGGGCACCCCTGCATGTATACTTGAGAGAATAGCAATGAACATACACAACATAAACACACGTGTAAATAATACGACAAAGCTAGCCGATAAGCCGCTTCCATAATATAAACAAAGTCAAAAGTACAACTTTACAACTCGGTTCTTATAGCCCAACCACCACATATGTGAATACGCACCTCAGGAATAACAATCGTGGCGACAGGCCCGCCATACCACGAATGTACATAATCTACAACATCGGGGAAAGATCGTACTAAAGAAAGACAAGCCTCCGAGAATGGAGCTCCGACGTCGATAAGTGATCCTAAGAGTGTGGATCCGCAACTCGCACCTTTCTCGCGGATTTAACGCACCCAGGAAGGGGGTCAAGACACAATATGTACTAAGTATGTAAAACTGGAAAGTACTGTAATTACAACATAAGTTTAAAAGAAAGCCGGAGACATGTATGATGACAAAATTACAGTACACAGTGCCTTACTAATAATGAGAGTATAAATAGGTGTATACTTACAACGAAAAATAGGATTGGAATCCTACTCCTGGGACTATTTCACCCGCATAGGTCCAGTGGACCTGCGTGAGGTATTCCTCGCATGGGACTATTTCACCCGCATAAGCCCTTACGGACTCGCATGAGGTATTCCTCGCATAGGCTGGACCCGCCCGCATGGGACTATTTCACCCGCATAAGCCCTTACGGACTTGCATGAGGTATTCCTCGCATCGTGGTTAGCAAATCCACGGACTATGCAATGCCACAATCCCGGAATGACCATGAACGAATAATATATCACTAGCCCAAATACGGCTATCACACATAACATAAGCTCTATCGGCTTATCATACAATATATAAGCAAGTTAAGAAATCCCCTAACTTCTTACTATTCTTGTTCATATACACTCTCATTTTAGTTTACTTAAGGCACTAACATGTCTTTATGAAAATCCGGGAATTTAACCCAAAGTACTACGTACTTCTATTCTTTTAAAAATGACTCATTTCATTATAAAACTTCCAAGATACTCATAGCCGTAGTATCAAGCGACAATTTCTTTTCAAGACAAGTCACAATACTTTTAGAAATAAAATATGGCTTCTAAATCAAGTGACTCGTATCTTATAAAACCTTAGGCAATTGATGCCTTAAAATCGAATTGCCTTCCATTAAATCGAGTCATTTATCTTTCCATAAAGTCAATATAACCAACTCCCCATAAAGTCGTTATATTCACTTTATGCCTTAGTCATGTACAATTTCCTATCCAAGGGACTTATACGTTTTTAAAACGACACAAGTATTACATACTTTAAAATTCTTCAAGCCCCCTTATCTTTAACAAGACTTAAGACATCTTTAATATTCTCAAAGAAGTGAGTTAAATCTCCTAACTCACCCGACTTGGCATTTTCGTAAAACAAGTAAAGAATGTCAAAGTCTTCAGACGCTCACCGTACTATATACGTGAAACTAGTCATGCTCAAAGGATAGGAAAAGTTCTACATACCTCGGGTCAAACCACTTGCCAAGTACAAAGTCCCGCCCGTAGTATGTCAACCTATAATGTTCATAATACGTCTATTTAGGCCTTACTTCAATCGTAGAATATCATAAGTGTTAAGTCCCTATTTTCTACGGAAAATCTGGACAAAGACCTCCTTTGTATTTACTCACTTTGCCACCTCTTTCAAGGCCTAAATACAATAACCAAACAGCCCCAATTGGCTCACAACAATATAAAAGATAATCCAATGCAAATGACTAACTAAACAGCCCCAATTGGCTCACAATCAATATAGCAGGTAGTCCAATGCAAATGACTAACTTCCCCAATTGGCTCACAATTTACATTCCAACCCAAATTTGTGGCATAACATGATAACAAGTCGCATTTGATTATTAAAACCATAATCCTTAAGTCAATGACATGCGACGGTTCTAACAACGATTAAATTGTAATTCAACTTAGTCATGGCTTATTTTACATTTCGGATTTCCAAGGCTATGATCAATCCATTATTCGTATAACTTCAATATAACAACTTCATGCTAGTAACATGCAAAGCTAACAACAATAAACTAGCTATTCTTGTAATACTTTCAAAAAAACAAGATTATACCTCAAAGAGACCTAATCCAACTCCAATCCGAAATCGCTCCTTAGTAGTCTAGAACCTCTCCAAGCCACTTCAATCCGCTTGTTGAGCCCCTTTGAACAACACCAATAATTAACCTTCAAATTTCCAAACAAAACCTAGAAAGACCCTTAGGTTTTCGTTTGCGACTAACCCGAAAACAATCTTTTTCCAAGATGTTTCTATTGAGACTTGCTTATAATACACATAAGAACCTTGGTTTAAAGTGGGGAGCTAAATGGATCACAAACAAAGATTTTTCTTTTTTTTTCTTGGAACCCGAGAGCACGTAGCCTATGTTCTTCAATTTTGTGTAAAATTATTCTAAGTGTTAAGCTCTCCTTTACTAGTAGTAGTATATGTAGCACCTTGGAGGTTTGGATACAAACAAATGGTTGGTTGGGATGTAGTCTTGCTAAATATCAAGACTTATTGACCAAGACTTAGTCAACCTTCTGTTACACAAGTTGCAAGACTAGTCTTGCAACAAAGGTCCAATGACCTTTATGCCCTTGCACAATTCGACCAAGGCTTCACATGAGGGGGGTGACACGTGTCACCCTCCCATTCGTTACAATAATACATTTTCCGACAATTCCATAATTTCCGATAAATTTTTTCTACAAGTCTCAAATCTTTACATTTGTGAGTTCTTACTTACGTTCTTAAAACATGTCCTGAAATTTCGGGGTGTAACATTTACCTTAGGTGGGTCAATCCTTGGCATTGATACCACAATTAGGAAGACACCAAACTTGTCGACGGGTTTCTCAACCCAACGACCAACCGGCATATTATGTGTGGCGTGACAATGATAGACAAATCCAAACCCAATCATGACATGCTGAAATTGGGAAAAGTGCACCGTCATTTGGTCGCCATTTCCAACGAAAGCATTACAGTTGGGCGGCTTGGACAAATTTATCATAATCTCGCATATCTGGCGTTTAGGCCTACCTCTGGCATAAAGAGGTCCCAAACATGTTAGAACACGCACTTGATTTGCAATTTGCTTATTTGTATATATTGCCCGCAGCTTTTGCATATTTATACTTGGTTTGCCTCATTTGTTAAAGGTTTATTTTTGCCTAGCTTATTCCCCAAAAGGTTGATTCGCGTCGACTAGTAGAAGTACAATCCTCCAATGACTAATCCAGAAGCACCGGGACGAAACAACTTAGGACTCATCCCCGTTCATGTAGAGGATGCAGAGGCGTCGTAGCGTAAAACACCAATGATCAACACCTCGCCACACTATTGCAGCAAATGGAAATCATGCAAGCCGAAATAGAAAGGCTCCGAAACATCACAAACCGGTCTATTAGCTTGAATGCACCACTCCCAGAGCAAGGGACAAATGCAATCGTATCACAAGCCCCTGAGCCTCCACTTCCCCAAAGCTCCCCGCAGAGGCCGCAACATACCACCACACCAAATGTCACTCCTGGCCAATTTGCAAACCGACTCCAAATGACCTGTTCACTACATACACATCTCAACCTCCACCTACTTATATCTCCCCACTCAACCCAAATTGCCAAGCCGCCCAATACGAGCAGAGGGCACACAAACACTATGAGGGATTAGCACATCCGATCAAAGCCAACCATTTATCAGGCATGCATCCTCTCAAGAGACGATCAATACAAGGAAATGGAGCGCATCCGAGCCAGAGTGATGAAAATGTGGCAAAAGAAATTCGTAGCTTGAAAGAAGCATTCAAAAACATTCAGATGAACAAGGGGGAGGAGGGTTTAGAATATGAAGACTTATGCATGCACCCCGACGTTGAATTACCTATGGGGTACAAAGTGCCCAAATTTGACATGTTTGATGGAAAGGGGAATCCTCGAGCTCATCTAAGGTCATATTGCGATAAATTGATTGGGGTTGGTAAAAATCAAGCAATCATCATGAAGCTATTCATCAGGAGTCTAACCGGCGAGGCGCTGGATTGGTACACATGCCAAGACCCTCGAAAATGGGACGGTTGGAACGCCATGGCACAAGATTTCATGGATAGATTCAGGTTCAACACTGACACTGTCCTGGACAGATTTTATCTTATGAAACTTGAAAAGAAATCTACAGAAACTTTCAGAGAATACGCCCTGAGGTGGCGGTCAGAAGCAGCAAAGGTTCAACCCCCAATGGCAGAGAGCGAAATGACCACCTTGTTCGTGCAGTCGTTAAAAGACGCGACATATTATGAAAGAATGATCAGTGTAATTGGGCGAAGTTTTGCAGAAGTCGTAAGAATGGGCGACTTCGTGGAAGAAGGCATTAAGACAGGCAGGATTACAAACTTGACAGCCCTACAGGCAACTAGCAGAGCAGTGCAGTCAAATTCCATCGGAGGTACCTCCCAGAGGAGAAGAGATGCATCACCCTCCATCATGGTCATTCAGGAGCATAGGCCAGAACAACATCCAGTATATCAAAGCCCACCGCCTTCTTACCAAAACACTCAAAATCCACAGTCATATTATCAGCACTGCGCTACCCCATATCCTGTTTACCATACCCAACCAGCATACCCAAAATACTCACCACAATCACGAACCCGCACTCCAAACGGACCCAAACCCCGCATAGATGCCGAAAGAAAACCAACAAAAACCTATACACCTTTAGCCGAGCCCATAGCTCGAGTGTATGGTAGGTGAAAGCGCAGAATACTCCATCCAATTCCCGAATACTCCTGTGCCCACTTCCCGAGGGCACGATAAGACAAAACATTGTGCATACCACTCCGGTGCAGAGGGACACGACATCGAAAATTGCTATACACTCAAGGACAGAGTAGAGGAATTAATCGAAGAAGGAGTCATTCAGCTGAAAGATGCTCCTCTCAATGCAAATAATAACTTTCTTCCGGGTTACGAAGACGCCCATGTGAGCATGATAGCTGAAAATGAAGAAGACAGTCTGGAAGGGACTATTACGCCAGCCCGTAAAGGGAAGAAAGTTGAAACATCAACCAACCGCCATAGAAAAGGAGGTGCTCCTTGCCGGAGATTGTTTAACCATTGAATAAGTCATTCGTCTAGTGGTGCGCTGCAAGAGATGGTCCTGCTGAAGACTCAGCCATCGAAGACACAAAGCAAGAAGAAATGGACTCGTGCCCCTGCCTCGGCCCGCCGAGTCCTGAAATAGTCGGTTTAATGCATTTTGCCCTTTACATGTAATTGGAACTACGTTTGACCTGATTCCCTTGGTGGATACGTAGGCGGCCGTCTCGCCTGGTCCCACATCTAGAAATTTTAATTTTACCAAATTTCACTTGTATTGAACTACGTCATGACTGATTCCTCACGGGATACGTGGCGCCTAAATCGCCGGCCACACCATTAGGAAACTTTCCTTCGCTCAAATAACAAGAATGCACATAACATACAAGCAACTCCATTGAGACCCCCTCAGGCCAAACACCCTTTTCAAAACTGGGACAAGGTAGGAAACCAGGCAGGGGTTACGAGTCCCAAACAAGGCAGGCGTCCGATATCAAGAGTCAAAACTACAAAGTCAATGCGAATCAACCGCCCCCCCTCAAACTCACAAATTTTCTTTGAGCGCAGGTTCTTCATATTAGCAAAAGCAGAAAGAAGCAGCAAAAGCAGAATCAGCAGTCAAAACTCAAAAGTTCCGCAACAAAGCCGAGCGCATCAGCTCGGACACAAAGTCAAATTCGCACACAACAACGACATCTCAGCACCCACAACATCTCAGCATTCACATATCAGGGACGACATCTCTACCCCTAAAATTGCACTTCTCATATATATTTATCATTTGGTTTAAACAGGTATACACTAACGTTTTCTCAAGCTTAGCTTGCAGGAGCATTTATTCTACAGGAGCAAAGAACACATCCAGTAACGACGGCGTTATCAAGAACAACACGCCCGCACAACGGCGTGATCAAGAAGTCCACGCGAATAACGCCAAAGAAGAATACGTCCAGGCAAGGACGTTATCAGCACAACAAGTCTACGCAACGACGCCAGCAGCAACACGTCCAGACAACGACGTGATCAGCAAGTCCACACGACGACGCCAAAGAAGAACACGCCCGCATAACGACGTTATCAAGACAAAGAAGTCCGAAAACGACGCCATCATCAGCATATTACATAAGGAAGATTTTCTCTGTTCTCAAAATTGCATTTTTATCATTCATGCTTTATTATTCTGTCTTAGCAGTTATGCACTAACTCTTCCTTGAGCTTTAGTCTACAGGAGCAGCAGCAACAAGTCCAAAAACGACGCCAAGTCTGAAAACGACGCCACGTCCGAAAACGACGCTAAGTCCGAAAACGACGCCACGTCCAAAAACGACGTCGAGTCCGAAAACGACTCCGCGTCCGAAAACGACGCCACGTCCGAAAACGACGCTAAGTCCGAAAACGACACCACGTCCAAAAACGACGTCGAGTCCGAAAACGACTCCGAGTCCGAAAACGACTCCGCGTCCGAAAACGACGCCACGTCCGGAAACGACGACAAGTCCGAAAACGACGACAAGTCCGAAAACGACCAGTCCGGAACGACTCGGCCAAAACGACGCCACGTCCAAAACGACAAGTCCGAAAACGACGACAAGTCCGAAAACGACGCCATCATCAGCATATCACGCAGGGACGATTTCTATACTCCCGAAATTGCATTTCTTACGCATGCTTTATTATTCTGTCTTAGCAGTTATGCACTAACTCTTTCTTGAGCTTTAGTACACAGGGACAATTGCAGCAAGGACAATATACCCGCATTCACAATCGCAACACGCCCGCGCGGGCGAAAATCACGGCGATTCGCAACATCGCATCAACACAACAGGCATCGCGTTTTGCAGGATAACCTTTTCTATTCACAGCCACATTGTTTTTAAATTTATTTTGCCTTAGCAGTTATGCACTAACCGTTTGTTCAAGTCTTAGCATGCAGCAGCAGGAGCACAACGTGGATTTTCTCTTACAATGACGGGCAATCGTTGGGGCCAACCTTCCCAACGATTGGCGGCCGCCTCAGCGTCGGTCCACTCGCTTCCACCGTAGAACCCAGACCACAAGCCATAGAAGACACCCTGTGTTCAAGCCGCTTATTTTCTTTTACTTTTGCATAACCCAAAGGTCATCATAACTCGACACTGGGACATCTTTAAGCCCGCATTAGCCCGCCTTGGTGTTTTGACCATGGTAGCCCAGTGTCGTCATAACTCGACACTGGGACATCTTTGAGTCCGCGTTAGCCTGCCTTGGTGTTTCGACCATAGTAACCCAGTGTCGTCATAACTCGACCTCGGGGCGGTTTGATTTTTGCGTCGGCCTTATCTACCGCCAAAGATTTTACGCAGTGAAGATCGAGACAAAATTACATGAGTCAACGTCTTTGTCCGAAGATTCTTCCATCATCTCCATACAAAGAGGGACATCTGTTGACACCCAATTTTGACCCTCCCGTCCAACCATTAACTATAAAATTACACTAATTTTGTAAAATAATTTTTTAGGATTTTTTATAATAAAATACAACAATAAAACATAAATACAGGCATTAAGAATTAATTTAATAACGACATCGCATCTTACGTAGAGTTTTAAGCACTTAGAGTCTCGCGCCCGCATTAATTAACTTTAAGCTTTGTCGTATTTCTTAAATAATTAATAAACGCATAAAATAAATAATTTAGCGATAACGTCGTGTCAGATAGCATAGCCGCATTTATTAGTAATCATTGGTAACTTTAAAATCAATTTTAATCTAATACATGCATTTAATAGCGTCGCATTTATAAAAGCTTTAAACAATTCTTAAAAATCATATTTGCATTTAGCATTTAAATAATTCAATCTAAGCTCATTTTAATAATGCATAATAATAAGATTTTAAATAATAGCGTCGCATTCTAAAGTATTGAGCATTAATCAAATATGCGCGCATTTATTTATTATAACAATTAGATTAATGAAGCACCTAATTATTTTAATCACATTTGTTAGTTTAAGTTATCACTAATCAATTAATACACTTGCCTAGAATTAATTAGCTAATTAATTAACTAGCCTAAAAAACTAATTAAACTAATTAAATAACTTAACTAAACTAATACCCAATATAATACCACCAGCCCACCCTTTTAAAACACCTGGCCCAAACCCGCTACTCAAGACCCGCAAACACTTACTCACCGCAACCCATCGCCCACAACCCATAAAGCAAAAGAAAGAACCAAACGAACCTAAGTCCTCTTCCCAATCTCGTAAAAACCCTAGTACCCTCTCAATCGCGCCTCACGCCATTCTCGCCGAGATTTTCGGCTGAAAATCCGGCGATCTTCCCCTTACCCGTGACCCACATAACCCAAAATAGCCCACAAATCTTAACAAATCAGCTCGAAATCACACCCCGCTGATTTCGCCAGATTTCCAGACGGAAAATCCGGCGAACCCCACCCAAATCTTTACCATAAAGAGCCAAGCTTTCCATAAGAATCGAAATCAAATATTCCAAATCTTCCCCGAAAATGGCAACAAATCCCTTACTAAATCATACACTCATCGTCCAAAAGAAAAGCAGCCCCTAAAAATCGAACGCAACCTAAACCTAAGAAGAAAAGAAAGCGTCGCTGCCTTCATCTCCCTCACCCCGACAATATCGCCGCAAATCGCGAAGAATACAGTCACAAATCTTCCTGAAATATAAACTTACCATAACCAAAAGCTTACAAAATCAAAAACCAAATCATAGTTATTAATACCAAGGTTCGTCCAAATCGTTCGGGGTCAGTACCGATGACTTACCAACTTAGAACCCAATGGGGCTATAAATGGTTCCAATGGGCACATGCAAATGGGAGGGGACATTCAATAATCTCTAGAATATCGATCAACATCCAGAAAAACAAAGCAATCAGTAGGTATCGGAAATCAGTCTTAATATCCCTGAGCATCAGGTCTCGCTCCACACAAGCAAGAACATCCTCAAATACTAGTTTCATGACACCAGCTCGATAGCACAAAAAACAGAAACTCAGAAGCAAATCACCCGAAAGCTTTGTCTCCCTTTTCAAATCGCATACAAAACCTCCGAGTGGATTGATGGCTTGATACGCTGCCTCGGTTCGCTGTCCGGAGAAGGTAAACTCGGATTTCCTCTCAGTCTTTATTTTAGTTTTATGTTTTATGTGTTTTGTGAGCTATTAGTTTAATTTCTTATTATGAATGCCTAATTCCAAGTAAAGTGGCAGTTCTTTTTTTTAAAGCTTAAATCAGTGATATATTTGCTATCAATTTAAGTTGTGATTGATCGATTCAAAGTATGGCATTTGTGTCTAGTTTGTATAGTTTATATCAATAGTATCATGGATATGGTACTTTAATTGGTTGTTCATGTTGGTATTAGTATAGACTGCTTTAATAGGCTAAATGCGGTTGTTAGTCGAATCGGCGTGCGATTAAAACAAGTCTCGTTGTATGTTGGTTTCGATTTAATGCACAACATGATATTAGGATAGTTCATTAGTTGTCATACAGATCATTCGATTTGTAACGCCTCGTCTTGGAATGGTTAGTTTAGTGCTTTAGATTGCTTGAAGGATCATCTCGTTTATTCAACCTCATTCTTGAACCACGATCTATTTGTTTGGCTAGCTGTGCATCATATTGACAAGTCTAAAATAATCGTGTATGTAAAATAAGCATGCATTTCGATGATCTGTTCACATCCCTATGACTAAAAATCAGTAGGGAATATATATGTAATTGTTGAGTTTTAGTCCAGTACAACATGTTTAGATGTGATTTTAGCCATGAGATGAGAGTTTTGATAAATCGGGCCTGTTTAGGGACTATGTTGACTATGTCGTGCTAAAATTACGATATTATGTTTGGAGCAGCTTAAGTCACGATTAGGTATGTCTTTAGTGTTTATGATCTTATGTATTTGAAATACTGTCTTAAATGACCATGTATTTACATTCATATCTTGAAACACGCTTCTTGATTAGTTGTTTATTTGCGTAGTACATAAACACAGAGGTACATGTATGTGGTCCGAGTTAAGATCAATTTGTGCTTGTCGCTTTTTGAGTTTTCCCCTCCTTCCGAAGATAAGAATCGGGACCGTAATGCTATGTAATACATCTTCGACTTTACCTTCTCATCCCCTAGCACACTTTGTTAATCTATTTCTGTTTTCTTTGAAGAATTATGAACTATGCCTGTTAGATGCCTAAATGTATTGTCAGTCAGGTGGAAACTGTTTCGGCCAAACTGTTGTTAATAAACATGGACTTGATAAACAAAAAAAAAAGCGTAGAGTGCTCGCTTGTTTTCCCTTTATGTTTCCTGCGTGGGCTTTCATGCAAGAAGGTGAGTGTATTCTCTTTGAAATATGGAAAAATAATGCTGATAATTGTGGGGTTTCGGTTATATCTTCTGCTCACAGAGGTTCATTATTCAAATTGAAATTGTATGCTGATTAAATAAAAATGGACTTTTTCGTGTCAGGATTAATATACATTATAAACATATGCATGTGTTTAGTGTTTCTTTTATTGTTCATATCTGATATTATTCGGAGTGCATACTAATCCTTATCTTTTCCTTTTTTTTTTACATGGCACGCATCGGAGCGAAAAATGAAGAGTCTCATGGCGAGACTCATCACAAGCTACAACATGAAGACTCACATCTACATGCATTTATCTCGCTTAGGAAATTCCAAACAGCGGCGAAAGGACATCGTCATTCTTCGAGTCATCCCTCTTTTATTTATATCCTCCTTCATTCATTCGTTGTAATTATTCGCCTAACATTTACCCTTAACATTAATATATATTTAGAATAGTTTGAGCTTGGGTCGCCCTCTAAGTAAACCATTATTAGCCTAAGTTATAATTAAATCATTTGCTTGCATACGTTAAGTCATGTAACTAAGACATTATTTCCTACCTAATTCCTAACCGAAAGAAATTAATTTTCTCATAAACTCTTTTACTAATATTATATAAATAATTTATCGTTTTCTTATTTAAGCACTTTATATATCATGTCATATATATATTAGCCAAAAAATTAAATTTTGCAAATACGTGTGTACTTTTCTAATAAATCAATCTTATATTTTTATAAACCATGCCATGCTACCTTATGTTATTTGAATGTGTCTTTTTTCATGAAAATCAATTCTCGCATTATTCCTTTTTTTTCATACTATGCTTTTATGGCAGTGAATATGTATTTTAAATAATGTCTACTTCTACCCAAAAATTAACTTATATCTATTCTTATAGAATAAGTCTTACAAGTCCTTTATGTTATCAAAATACACTTTATATACCTGCAAATATCTTTTACTTAGAATATTTTCAAAACATGCATTTCTTTAACATAATAATTAACCCTAGGTTTGAACGGACAACCGCAAGTTAGCGGATCCTTTAGGGTGCCTAACCCCTTCCCTTTAGGATAATAGAGAACCCTTACCCAGAATCTCATTAAGTTTAGCAGACCATTAAAATGGAGTTAATGTTTTACTTTAAACTAGTTAAACATTTAGGTGTCCTAATTCACCCAAATTAATTAGGTGGCGACTCCGCGAACCCTTAGCATTCTAGCAACCCTTTAGCATTTTAAATTTTAGCCTCTTTTAAACTTTAGCATCCTTTTAGCAATTTTAGCATCCTTTAGCATTTTAAAAATCTTTAAGCCTCTTTAATTTATTAGCATTTTTATTATTTTATTTTCTAACCTTTTAAAATGAGCAGGAGTTTAGAAAATAAAATGTCGCGGTCGAAAAAGGGCGTGACAGGGGGTCAGTACGAAAAATGTACCAAGTATGTGAAACAATAAGTACTGTAAATGAGATTATAACATGCCAAACAGATAACAAGAGACAAGTATAATCAAATACCGGTACACTGTGCCTTTTCAAGATATGAAATCCATGTCAAAATTATGAATGTCTGTCCATATAAACAAATATTGTCATGGGAGTTGAACCCGAACATTTCCACCTTTCAATAAGGCCCAAATTCATCAACAACCAAGCACCAATTAAGGGCACAACCAAACAGCAACCAAAGGGGATTACACGCCTACTTTACGTGTAAAATTCGGCCCATTAATCTATACAAAACAATCCATAAAAACAGTCCAATAACCAACAACAACAAGGGTACAATGTGAAGGCTTTTAACACCTTTTTATACCGTTAATCTCTTAGGACTTTCATTAGAAATACCCATACTTAATCATGTAATAAGAGGGCTGAATTTTCAGAATTCCAACGCCCTAAAACAGTTCCTACAAACTGTATAACAACGTCCAACCGTTTTATAGATTCTACGGCCAACAACTACAATCCGATAACTCTTTCCTTAATCCATTTTATTCCAATTCAAGTTCCAACACTTCTATATATGGTATAACAACTTATCTACAACAATATTACTCCATTTCTAACATGCAATAGGTGAAGATATGTCACGACCCGACCCCGGGGCCGCGACTAGTACCCTTCCGGGGTACCCTGTCAGGTATATGTCAGAGAATAGCAGCGGAACATACATAACACATTACTTAGAGAAAAGGGTAAACATTACTGGCCAGCCGATAAGGTTGCCTTCTATAAAACATACTTAACAAAAGTATAGTAATACAACTGGTTCTTATAGCCCAAACCACAAACGTGACTACAGACCTCTAGGAATAACAACTGTGGCAGGACAGGGCCCCGCCATACCCCCTGATTGTACAAAAGTAAATAACCTCAGGGAAACATACCAAAAGACAAAGCCTCCGGAGGGATGGAGCTTTCCAGAAAATGAACAGTGATCCTAATAGTGCGGACCAAAGAAGTTACGATCTCGACTGCGCATTTAACGCAGCCCCGGCGAGGTCGATAACAGTACCAAGTATGTGAAACTGAGAAAATACTGAAAATACCTCATAAGTCTAAAATAACACGGGACATGAATAAAATCGGTTACGTAACACCGTACTTACCAACAATGAGAAAATCAGTCATATACTATCTTGCATGAAAATAGGAAGCTCATAATCAACACGCCCAAGTAAACTCATATAGAGACCACGAGGCATACCCGTGGAATCCTTCATCACCGACGCACGCCCAATAAACTCATACTAAGACAATGGAAGCATACCTGGAATCCTTCACATCAAGCGTGACGTCCAATAAGCTCATACTAAAACAATGGAAGCATACCGTGGAATCCTTCATCACCGACGACGCCCAATAACCTCAACAGTGGTATGGCGATCTGGGCTTGCCTCATTCATACTCTTACCCCAGAAGGTGGTATAACGATCTTGGGGCTTGCCTCATTTATACTCTTACCTTCATATCGCATGCCTCGAATCCTTCATCGTAAGCATGTCCAAGGTGCATACGTGGAATCCTTCATCACTGGCGGTACGTCCAAGTAAACTCATAACTGAACAATGGAAGCATACCCGTGGAATCCTTCATCACTGGCGGTACGTCCAAGTAACTCATAACTTCTTTAGGCTTTCATTAACATACAAAATGAATCTCATTTTCATGACCTTATTCAAGAAAACCCAACTCTTTAACCTTTCATAAAGTTATTATAACCAACTCCCCATAAAGCCGTTATACTAACTTTATGCTTTAAAGCTTTAGACGTTCATACTCTTTCATAAGGCCGTTACAACTAACCTCCCATAAGGCCGTTATAACTCCTTATGTTTCAAAAGATTTCGTTCTTTTTATTAACCAAGAGACTTATACTTCAAATCAAACTCACACAATTTCCGTAATACTTCTTCAGGTCACGAAATCCTTATCTACCTTATTTAGGTTAAACCATTACTTAGGAATAAGTGGGTTAGCTCTCTAACCCAACCAACTTAGACATTTTCGTAAAACAAGTCAAGTACAACAAATAGATTTACTTCATTTAAAACACGTACGTCTACCGTACTATATAGTTCAAACTACTCATGCTCAAGAGATAAGAAAGCTCCACATACCTCTTTGGTCAATCCACTTGCTAAGCTCAACTACCGCAAGTAATATTTCAACCTATAATAACCATGATATGTTCATTAACCTCTAATTCCAATGTAGAATAATCTAAACTCAAAGCCACTAAATTCTATGGAAAATTTGGGCAGCATTTCCTTTGTTTCTACTCACTTTGCCACCTTTCTCAAGGCCGAATTTATCATCCAAACACCACATTGTAAGGCTCAATCAATCCAACAATTTAAAGGGGATTACACACCCAAATACCAATTCTGCCCCATAAGTTTACAATAATTCACTTATCAATTCTAGGGTAGTTTTTAGGCTACAACATGCTCGTAATCTCTTCTTAACCCATTCTTCATAACCAAACCACATTTCTAGCATGCAATGACTCTAAGAGCATTATTTACTACCACAAGTTCTTTCTTCTTAACATGCAACACTATAAACTAAATCTAAAGGAAGAATCATTACCTTAAAGTTTTAGCCAAAACTTATTCCAAGTATTGCTAGCTTCCTTGCCAAGAACACCACCACAACAATGCCAACAAGCTAGCTACAAGCTTTCTTTTTGGTTCTTAACTATTCAGATTTTTCTAAGGGTTTTTAGAGAGAAGGGGGAGCAATTTGAGAGAGAGAGAGAGAAGATGAAAGATAGAAAATGTCCAAGTCTTGGTCAATATATTGCATGCAACAGAAAATCAGATGGGGGGGGACACTTGTCACCCTCCCATGGTCTCTTTTAAAACAAAATCGACTTTTCTAAGTTTTTCCGCTAAATCTGGCGCGCGGCGCCGCCTTCACAGCCATGCGCTGAAACCTCCGCAGCTCTCGATCTTTCGCGCCGCGCTCGCTATTCGGGCCGCGGCGCTGCAACTTCAGCGACCCTTCAGAACTTTAGGCGCCGCGGCCCTGTCGCCTTGGTCCGAAACGCATTTCTGTCCGACTGCGCACTGAACTTGTAACTCTCATAACTTTCTACTCCGACGTCCTATCGACGAACGGTTGGTTGCGTTGGAATCTAGACTCAACGAACTACGCCCCAGGCCTTTGAAACACTTATGAACTCTCAATGTACCGGGTCATAACCCGCCTTAAAGTTGACTAAAACCCGTCCGGAACAATCCGTCAACCTATCTTCTGAAAATTTTAAGTCTTACTCCCTTTCGTACGCCCTCATGCGCATGACCTGAACTACGGGGTGTAACATTCTCCCCCCCTTAGAAACATTCGTCCCCGAATGTTCTTTTAGAGCCAATCTACTATTCCTCGGTACATCCTCGTACTATATACTAATGGAACTTCATTATGCCACCTATGACCCTAAGATATCGCACACGCATACCCATTCACTGTAAGTCAAACAGAAAATGAACCCAAAATATGAACCATTACTACTTACCCTCGCTCACGCCTAAATGACTGCCTGCTCAGATCTACCAACTTATTCTAACACATGTACATAGTCTCAATATCCCTCGTTCATGATACTAAATCTTACAACAATCCCATCACTTACTCCGCCCGAATCTCATCTGTACTATACTCTTAAGCATACCACGTAGCTTAATTTACAAACATAGTTTCCCATTAGGTCTCTTAATTAAACTTCTTAAGGGTCCATTTATTTCTCAGA